>OY755040.1:77006758-77411327 GCA_963576565.1 Aspidapion aeneum
ATTAAAATGCCCCTGATGCGCTTTGATATGTTGACAGGCAACGGCAAAATACTACTTTTAATTCATTTTTTGTAGAAAAGTTTTTTTCGGAACAGTTTCAAAATTAAGAAAAACTTAGTTTTTATCGGTTTTTTCCCATTTTGACTGGGTTATATTAAAATGCCCCTGATGCGCTTTGACATGTTGATAGGCAACGGCAAAATACTACTTTTAATTCATTTTTTGTAGAAAAGTTTTTTTCGGAACAGTTTCAAAATTAAGAAAAACTTAGTTTTTATTGGTTTTTTCCCATTTTGACTGGGTTATATTAAAATGCCCCTAATGCGCTTTGACATGTTGATAGGCAACGGTAAAATACTACTTTTAATTCATTTTTTGTAGAAAAGTTTTTTTCGAACAGTTTCAAAATTAAGAAAAACTTAGTTTTTATCGGTTTTTTCCCATTTTGACTGGGTTATATTAAAATGCCCCTGATGCGCTTTGACATGTTGATAGGCAACGGTAAAATACTACTTTTGATGTATTTTTTGAAGAAAAGTTTTTTCGGAACAGTTTCAAAATTAAGAAAAACTCATTTTTTATTGGTTTTTTCCCATTTTGACTGGGTTATATTAAAATGCCCCTAATGCGCTTTGACATGTTGATAGGCGACGGTAAAATACTACTTTTAATTTATTTTTTAAAGAAAAGTTTTTTTCGGAACAGTTTCAAAATTAAGAAAAACTTAGTTTTTATCGGTTTTTTCCCATTTTGACTGGGTTATATTAAAATGCCCCTGATGCGCTTTGACATGTTGATAGGCAACGGTAAAATACTACTTTTAATTTATTTTTTGAATAAAAGTTTTTTTCGGAACAGTTTCAAAATTAAGAAAAACTCATTTTTTATTGGTTTTTTCCTATTTTGACTAGGTTTAATTAAAATGCCCCTAATGCGCTTTGACATGTTAATGGGCAAAGGTAAAATACTACTTTTAATTTATTTTTGAAGAAAAGTTTTTTTCGAAACAGTTTCAAAATTAAGAAAAACTCATTTTTTATTGGTTTTTTCCCATTTTGACTGGGTTATATTAAAATGCCCCTAATGCGCTTTGACATGTTGATAGGCAACGGTAAAATAATACTTTTAATTTATTTTTTAAAGAAAAGTTTTTTCGGCAGAGTTTCAAAATTAAGAAAAACTTATTTTTTATCGTTTTTTCCCATTTTGACTGGGTTATATTAAAATGCCCCTGATGCGCTTTGACATGCTGATAGGCAACGGTAAAATACTACTTTTAATTCATTTTTTGTAGAAAAGTTTTTTTCGGAACAGTTTCAAAATTAAGAAAAACTCATTTTTTATCGGTTTTTTCCCATTTTGACTGGGTTATAATAAAATGCCTCTAATGCGCTTTGACATGTTGATAGGCAACGGTAAAATACTACTTTTAATTTATTTTTTAAAGAAAAGTTTTTTTCGGAACAGTTTCAAAATTAAGAAAAACTTATTTTTTATCGGTTTTTTCCCATTTTGACTGGGTTATATTAAAATGCCCCTAATGCGCTTTGACATGTTGATAAGCAACGGTAAAATACTACTTTTAATTCATTTTATGTAGAAAAGTTTTTTTCGGAACAGTTTCAAAATTAAGAAAAACTTAGTTTTTATCGGTTTTTTCCCATTTTAACTGGGTTATATTAAAATGCTCCTGATGCGCTTTGACATGTTGATAGGCAACGGTAAAATACTACTTTTAACGTATTTTTTGAAGAAAAGTTTTTTTCGGAACAGTTTCAAAATTAAGAAACACTCATTTTTTATCGGTTTTTTCCCATTTTGACTGGGTTATATTAAAATGCCCCTAATGCGCGTTGACATGTTGATAGGCAACGGTAAAATACTACTTTCAATTCATTTTTAAAGAAAAGTTTTTTTTGGAACAGTTTCAAAATTAAGAAAAACTCATTTTTTATTGGTTTTTTTCTCATTTTGACTGGGTTATATTAAAATGCCCCTATGCGCTTTGACATGTTGATAGGCAACGGTAAAATACTACTTTTAATTTATTTTTTAAAGAAAAGTTTTTTTCGGAACAGTTTCAAAATTAAGAAAAACTCATTTTCTATCGGTTTTTTTCCCATTTTGACTGGGTTATATTAAAATGCCCCTGATGCGCTTTGACGTGTTGATAGGCAACGGTAAAATACTACTTTTAATTAATTTTTTGTAGGAAAGTTTTTTTCGGAACAGTTTCAAAATAAGAAAAACTCATTTTTTATTTGTTTTTTCCCATTTTGACTGGGTTATATTAAAATGCCCCTAATGCGCTTTGACATGTTGATAGGCAACGGTAAAATACTACTTTTAATTCATTTTTTTGTAGAAAAGTTTTTTTCGGAACAGTTTTAAAATTAAGAAAAACTTGGTTTTTATCGGTTTTTTCCCATTTTGACTGGGTTCTATTAAAATGCCCTGATACGCTTTGACATGTTGACAGGCAACGGCAAAATACTACTTTTAATTCATTTTTTGTAGAAAAGTTTTTTTCGGAACAGTTTCAAAATTAAGAAAAACTTAGTTTTTATCGGTTTTTTCCCATTTTGACTGGGTTATATTAAAATGCCCTGATGCGCTTTGACATGTTGATAGGCAACGGTAAAATACTACTTTTGATGTATTTTTTGAAGAAAAGTTTTTTTCGGAACAGTTTCAAAATTAAGAAAAACTCATTTTTTATTGGTTTTTTCCCATTTTGACTGGGTTGTATTAAAATGCCCCTAATGCGCTTTGACATGTTGATAGGCGACGGTAAAATACTACTTTTAATTTATTTTTTAAAGAAAAGTTTTTTTCGGAACAGTTTCAAAATTAAGAAAAACTCATTTTTATTGGTTTTTTCCCATTTTGACTGGGTTATATTAAAATGCCCCTAATGCGCTTTGACATGATAGGCAACGGTAAACTACTACTCTTAATTCATTTTTTATAGAAAAGTTTTTTTCGGAACAGTTTCAAAATTAAGAAAAACTCATTTTTTATTGGTTTTTTCCCATTTTGACTGGGTTGTATTAAAATGCCCCTAATGCGCTTTGACATGTTGATAGGCAACGGTAAAGTAATACTTTTAATTATTTTTTAAAGAAAAGTTTTTTTCGGAACAGTTTCAAATTAAGAAAAACTCATTTTCTATCGGTTTTTTCCCATTTTGACTAGGTTTAATTAAAATGCCCCTAATGCGCTTTGACATGTTAATGGGCAAAGGTAAAATACTACTTTTAATTTATTTTTGAAGAAAAGTTTTTTCGAAACAGTTTCAAAATTAAGAAAAACTCATTTTTTATTGGGTTTTTCCCATTTTGACTGGGTTATATTAAAATGCCCCTAATGCGCTTTGACATGTTGATAGGCAACGGTAAAATAATACTTTTAATTTATTTTTAAAGAAAAGTTTTTTTCGGAACAGTTTCAAAATTAAGAAAAACTCATTTCTATCGGTTTTTTCCCATTTTGACTAGGTTTAATTAAAATGCCCCTAATGCGCTTTGACATGTTAATGGGCAAAGGTAAAATACTACTTTTAATTTATTTTTTGAAGAAAAGTTTTTTTCGAAACAGTTTCAAAATTAAGAAAAACTCATTTTTTATTGGTTTTTTCCCATTTTGACTGGGTTATATTAAAATGCCCCTGATGCGCTTTGATATGTTGACAGGCAACGGCAAAATACTACTTTTAATTCATTTTTTGTAGAAAAGTTTTTTCGGAACAGTTTCAAAATAAGAAAAACTTAGTTTTTATCGGTTTTTTCCCATTTTGACTGGGTTATATTAAAATGCCCCTGATGCGCTTTGACATGTTGATAGGCAACGGCAAAATACTACTTTTAATTCATTTTTTGTAGAAAAGTTTTTTCGGAACAGTTTCAAAATTAAGAAAAACTTAGTTTTTATTGGTTTTTTCCCATTTTGACTGGGTTATATTAAAATGCCCCTAATGCGCTTTGACATGTTGATAGGCAACGGTAAAATACTACTTTTAATTCATTTTTTGTAGAAAAGTTTTTTTCGGAACAGTTTCAAAATTAAGAAAAACTTAGTTTTTATCGGTTTTTTCCCATTTTGACTGGGTTATATTAAAATGCCCCTGATGCGCTTTGACATGTTGATAGGCAACGGTAAAATACTACTTTTGATGTATTTTTTGAAGAAAAGTTTTTTCGGAACAGTTTCAAAATTAAGAAAAACTCATTTTTTATTGGTTTTTTCCATTTTGACTGGGTTATATTAAAATGCCCCTAATGCGCTTTGACATGTTGATAGGCGACGGTAAAATACTACTTTTAATTTATTTTTTAAAGAAAAGTTTTTTTCGGAACAGTTTCAAAATTAAGAAAAACTTAGTTTTTATCGGTTTTTTCCCATTTTGACTGGGTTATATTAAAATGCCCCTGATGCGCTTTGACATGTTGATAGGCAACGGTAAAATACTACTTTTAATTTATTTTTTGAATAAAAGTTTTTTTCGGAACAGTTTCAAAATTAAGAAAAACTCATTTTTTATTGGTTTTTTCCTATTTTGACTAGGTTTAATTAAAATGCCCCTAATGCGCTTTGACATGTTAATGGGCAAAGGTAAAATACTACTTTTAATTTATTTTTTGAAGAAAAGTTTTTTTCGAAACAGTTTCAAAATTAAGAAAAACTCATTTTTTATTGGTTTTTTCCCATTTTGACTGGGTTATATTAAAATGCCCCTAATGCGCTTTGACATGTTGATAGGCAACGGTAAAATAATACTTTTAATTTATTTTTAAAGAAAAGTTTTTTTCGGCAGAGTTTCAAATTAAGAAAAACTTATTTTTTATCGTTTTTTCCCATTTTGACTGGGTTATATTAAAATGCCCCTGATGCGCTTTGACATGCTGATAGGCAACGGTAAAATACTACTTTTAATTCATTTTTTGTAGAAAAGTTTTTTTCGGAACAGTTTCAAAATTAAGAAAAACTCATTTTTTATCGGTTTTTTCCATTTTGACTGGGTTATAATAAAATGCCTCTAATGCGCTTTGACATGTTGATAGGCAACGGTAAAATACTACTTTTAATTTATTTTTTAAAGAAAAGTTTTTTTCGGAACAGTTTCAAAATTAAGAAAAACTTATTTTTTATCGGTTTTTTCCCATTTTGACTGGGTTATATTAAAATGCCCCTAATGCGCTTTGACATGTTGATAGGCAACGGTAAAATACTAATTTTAAATCATTTTTTGTAGAAAAGTTTTTTTCGGAACAGTTTCAAAATTAAGAAAAACTCATTTTTTATCGGTTTTTTTCCCATTTTGACTTTGTTATATTAAAATGCCCCTAATGCGCTTTGACATGTTGATAGGCAACGGTAAAATACTACTTTTAATTCATTTTTTTGTAGAAAAGTTTTTTTCGGAACAGTTTTAAAATTAAGAAAAACTTGGTTTTTATCGGTTTTTTCCCATTTTGACTAGGTTATAAAAATGCCCCTGATGCGCTTTGACATGTTGACAGGCAACGGCAAAATACTACTTTTAATTCATTTTTTGTAGAAAAGTTTTTTTCGGAACAGTTTTAAAATTAAGAAAAACTTAGTTTTTAAAGTTTTTTTCCCATTTTGACTGGGTTATATTAAAATGCCCCTGATGCGCTTTGACATGTTGATAGGCAACGGTAAAATACTACTTTTAGTGTATTTTTTGAAGAAAAGTTTTTCTCGGAACAGTTTCAAAATTAGGAAAAACTCATTTTTTATTGGTTTTTTCCCATTTTGACTGGGTTATATTAAAATGCCCCTAATGCGCTTTGACATGTTGATAGGCAACGGTAAAATACTACTTTTAATTCATTTTTGTAGAAAAGTTTTTTTCGGAACAGTTTCAAAATTAAGAAAAACTCATTTTTTATCGGTTTTTTCCCATTTTGACTGGGTTATATTAAAATGCCCCTGATGCGCTTTGATATGTTGACAGGCAACGGCAAAATACTACTTTTAATTAATTTTTTGTAGAAAAGTTTTTTTCGGAACAGTTTCAAAATTAAGAAAAACTCATTTTTTATTGGTTTTTTCCCATTTTGACTGGGTTATATTAAAATGCCCCTAATGCGCTTTGATATGATAGGCAACGGTAAACTACTACTTTTAATTCGTTTTTTATAGAAAAGTTTTTTTCGGAACAGTTTCAAAATTAAGAAAAACTTAGTTTTTATCGGTTTTTTCCCATTTTGACTGGGTTATATTAAAATGCCCCTGATGCGCTTTGACATGTTGATAAGCAACGGTAAAATACTACTTTTAATTCATTTTATGTAGAAAAGTTTTTTTCGGAACAGTTTCAAAATTAAGAAAAACTTAGTTTTTATCGGTTTTTTCCCATTTTAACTGGGTTATATTAAAATGCCCCTGATGCGCTTTGACATGTTGACAGGCAACGGCAAAATACTACTTTTAATTCATTTTTTGTAGAAAAGTTTTTTTCGGAACAGTTTTAAAATTAAGAAAAACTTGGTTTTTATCGGTTTTTCCCATTTTGACTAGGTTATAAAAATGCCCCTGATGCGCTTTGACATGTTGATAGGCAACGGTAAAATACTACTTTTAATTCATTTTTTGTAGAAAAGTTTTTTTCGGAACAGTTTTAAAATTAAGAAAAACTTGGTTTTTATCGGTTTTTTCCCATTTTGACTAGGTTATAAAAATGCCCCTGATGCGCTTTGACATGTTGACAGGCAACGGCAAAATACTACTTTTAATTCATTTTTTGTAGAAAAGTTTTTTTCGGAACAGTTTTAAAATTAAGAAAAACTTAGTTTTTAAAGGTTTTTTCCCATTTTGACAGGGTTATATTAAAATGCCCCTGATGCGCTTTGACATGTTGATAGGCAACGGTAAAATACTACTTTTGATGTATTTTTTGAAGAAAAGTTTTTTTCGGAACAGTTTCAAAATTAAGAAAAACTCATTTTTTATTGGTTTTTTCCCATTTTGACTGGGTTATATTAAAATGCCCCTAATGCGCTTTGACATGTTGATAGGCGACGGTAAAATACTACTTTTAATTTATTTTTTAAAGAAAAGTTTTTTTCGGAACAGTTTCAAAATTAAGAAAAACTTAGTTTTTATCGGTTTTTTCCCATTTTGACTGGGTTATATTAAAATGCCCCTGATGCGCTTTGACATGTTGATAGGCAACGGTAAAATACTACTTTTAATTTATTTTTTGAATAAAAGTTTTTTTCGGAACAGTTTCAAAATTAAGAAAAACTCATTTTTTATTGGTTTTTTCCTATTTTGACTAGGTTTAATTAAAATGCCCCTAATGCGCTTTGACATGTTAATGGGCAAAGGTAAAATACTACTTTTAATTTATTTTTTGAAGAAAAGTTTTTTTCGAAACAGTTTCAAAATTAAGAAAAATTCATTTTTTATTGGTTTTTTCCCATTTTGACTGGGTTATATTAAAATGCCCCTAATGCGCTTTGACATGTTGATAGGCAACGGTAAAATAATACTTTTAATTTATTTTTTAAAGAAAAGTTTTTTTCGGCAGAGTTTCAAAATTAAGAAAAACTTATTTTTTATCGTTTTTTCCCATTTTGACTGGGTTATATTAAAATGCCCCTGATGCGCTTTGACATGCTGATAGGCAACGGTAAAATACTACTTTTAATTCATTTTTTGTAGAAAAGTTTTTTTCGGAACAGTTTCAAAATTAAGAAAAACTCATTTTTTATCGGTTTTTTCCCATTTTGACTGGGTTATAATAAAATGCCTCTAATGCGCTTTGACATGTTGATAGGCAACGGTAAAATACTACTTTTAATTTATTTTTTAAATAAAAGTTTTTTTCGGAACAGTTTCAAAATTAAGAAAAACTTATTTTTTATCGGTTTTTTCCCATTTTGACTGGGTTATATTAAAATGCCCCTAATGCGCTTTGACATGTTGATAGGCAACGGTAAAATACTAATTTTAAATCATTTTTTGTAGAAAAGTTTTTTTCGGAACAGTTTCAAAATTAAGAAAAACTCATTTTTTATCGGTTTTTTCCCATTTTGACTGGGTTATAATAAAATGCCCCTAATGCGCTTTGACATGTTGATAGGCAACGGTAAAATACTACTTTTAATTTATTTTTTAAAGAAAAGTTTTTTTCGGAACAGTTTCAAAATTAAGAAAAACTAATTTTTTATCGGTTTTTTCCCATTTTGACTGGGTTATATTAAAATGCCCCTAATGCGCTTTGACATGTTGATAGGCAACGGTAAAATACTACTTTTAATTTATTTTCTGAAGAAAAGTTTTTTTCGGAACATTTTCAAAATTAAGAAAAACTCATTTTTTATTGGTTTTTTCCCATTTTGACTGGGTTATATTAAAATGCCCCTAATGCGCTTTGACATGTTGAAAGGCAACGGTAAAATACTACTTTTAATTTATTATAAAATTAAGAAAAACTCATTTTTTATTGGCTTTTTCCCATTTTGACTGAGTTATATTAAAATGACCCTAATGCGCATGTTGATAGGCAACGGTAAAATACTACTTTTAATTCATTTTTTGTAGAAAAGTTTTTTTCGGAACAGTTTCAAAATTAAGAAAAACTCATTGTTTATTGGTTTTTTCCCATTTTGACTGGGTTATATTAAAATGCCCCTGATGCGCTTTGACATGTTGATAGGCAACGGTAAAATACTACTTTTAATTCATTTTTTGTAGAAAAGTTTTTTTCGGAACAGTTTCAAAATTAAGAAAAACTTAGTTTTTATCGGTTTTTTCCCATTTTGACTGGGTTATATTAAAATGCCCCTGATGCGCTTTGACATGTTGATAGGCAACGGTAAAATACTACTTTTGATGTATTTTTTGAAGAAAAGTTTTTTTCGGAACAGTTTCAAAATTAAGAAAAACTCAATTTTTATTGGTTTTTTCCCATTTTGACTGGGTTATATTAAAATGCCCCTAATGCGCTTTGACATGTTGATAGGCGACGGTAAAATACTACTTTTAATTTATTTTTTAAAGAAAAGTTTTTTTCGGAACAGTTTCAAAATTAAGAAAAACTCATTTTTTATTGGTTTTTTCCCATTTTGACTGGGTTATATTAGAATGCCCCTAATGCGCTTTGACATGATAGGCAACGGTAAACTACTACTTTTAATTCATTTTTTATAGAAAAGTTTTTTTCGGAACAGTTTCAAAATTAAGAAAAACTTAGTTTTTATCGGTTTTTTCCCATTTTGACTGGGTTATATTAAAATGCCCCTGATGCGCTTTGACATGTTGATAAGCAACGGTAAAATACTACTTTTAATTCATTTTATGTAGAAAAGTTTTTTTCGGAACAGTTTCAAAATTAAGAAAAACTTAGTTTTTATCGGTTTTTTCCCATTTTAACTGGGTTATATTAAAATGCTCCTGATGCGCTTTGACATGTTGATAGGCAACGGTAAAATACTACTTTTAACGTATTTTTTGAAGAAAAGTTTTTTTCGGAACAGTTTCAAAATTAAGAAACACTCATTTTTTATCGGTTTTTTCCCATTTTGACTGGGTTATATTAAAATGCCCCTAATGCGCGTTGACATGTTGATAGGCAACGGTAAAATACTACTTTCAATTCATTTTTTAAAGAAAAGTTTTTTTTGGAACAGTTTCAAAATTAAGAAAAACTCATTTTTTATTGGTTTTTTTCTCATTTTGACTGGGTTATATTAAAATGCCCCTATGCGCTTTGACATGTTGATAGGCAACGGTAAAATACTACTTTTAATTTATTTTTTAAAGAAAAGTTTTTTTCGGAACAGTTTCAAAATTAAGAAAAACTCATTTTCTATCGGTTTTTTTCCCATTTTGACTGGGTTATATTAAAATGCCCCTGATGCGCTTTGACGTGTTGATAGGCAACGGTAAAATACTACTTTTAATTAATTTTTTGTAGGAAAGTTTTTTTCGGAACAGTTTCAAAATTAAGAAAAACTCATTTTTTATTTGTTTTTTCCCATTTTGACTGGGTTATATTAAAATGCCCCTAATGCGCTTTGACATGTTGATAGGCAACGGTAAAATACTACTTTTAATTCATTTTTTTGTAGAAAAGTTTTTTTCGGAACAGTTTTAAAATTAAGAAAAACTTGGTTTTTATCGGTTTTTTCCCATTTTGACTGGGTTCTATTAAAATGCCCCTGATACGCTTTGACATGTTGACAGGCAACGGCAAAATACTACTTTTAATTCATTTTTTGTAGAAAAGTTTTTTTCGGAACAGTTTCAAAATTAAGAAAAACTTAGTTTTTATCGGTTTTTTCCCATTTTGACTGGGTTATATTAAAATGCCCCTGATGCGCTTTGACATGTTGATAGGCAACGGTAAAATACTACTTTTGATGTATTTTTTGAAGAAAAGTTTTTTTCGGAACAGTTTCAAAATTAAGAAAAACTCATTTTTTATTGGTTTTTTCCCATTTTGACTGGGTTGTATTAAAATGCCCCTAATGCGCTTTGACATGTTGATAGGCGACGGTAAAATACTACTTTTAATTTATTTTTTAAAGAAAAGTTTTTTTCGGAACAGTTTCAAAATTAAGAAAAACTCATTTTTTATTGGTTTTTTCCCATTTTGACTGGGTTATATTAGAATGCCCCTAATGCGCTTTGACATGATAGGCAACGGTAAACTACTACTCTTAATTCATTTTTTATAGAAAAGTTTTTTTCGGAACAGTTTCAAAATTAAGAAAAACTCATTTTTTATTGGTTTTTTCCCATTTTGACTGGGTTGTATTAAAATGCCCCTAATGCGCTTTGACATGTTGATAGGCAACGGTAAAGTAATACTTTTAATTTATTTTTTAAAGAAAAGTTTTTTTCGGAACAGTTTCAAAATTAAGAAAAACTCATTTTCTATCGGTTTTTTCCCATTTTGACTAGGTTTAATTAAAATGCCCCTAATGCGCTTTGACATGTTAATGGGCAAAGGTAAAATACTACTTTTAATTTATTTTTTGAAGAAAAGTTTTTTTCGAAACAGTTTCAAAATTAAGAAAAACTCATTTTTTATTGGGTTTTTCCCATTTTGACTGGGTTATATTAAAATGCCCCTAATGCGCTTTGACATGTTGATAGGCAACGGTAAAATAATACTTTTAATTTATTTTTTAAAGAAAAGTTTTTTTCGGAACAGTTTCAAAATTAAGAAAAACTCATTTTCTATCGGTTTTTTCCCATTTTGACTAGGTTTAATTAAAATGCCCCTAATGCGCTTTGACATGTTAATGGGCAAAGGTAAAATACTACTTTTAATTTATTTTTTGAAGAAAAGTTTTTTTCGAAACAGTTTCAAAATTAAGAAAAACTCATTTTTTATTGGTTTTTTCCCATTTTGACTGGGTTATATTAAAATGCCCCTGATGCGCTTTGATATGTTGACAGGCAACGGCAAAATACTACTTTTAATTCATTTTTTGTAGAAAAGTTTTTTTCGGAACAGTTTCAAAATTAAGAAAAACTTAGTTTTTATCGGTTTTTTCCCATTTTGACTGGGTTATATTAAAATGCCCCTGATGCGCTTTGACATGTTGATAGGCAACGGCAAAATACTACTTTTAATTCATTTTTTGTAGAAAAGTTTTTTTCGGAACAGTTTCAAAATTAAGAAAAACTTAGTTTTTATTGGTTTTTTCCCATTTTGACTGGGTTATATTAAAATGCCCCTAATGCGCTTTGACATGTTGATAGGCAACGGTAAAATACTACTTTTAATTCATTTTTTGTAGAAAAGTTTTTTTCGGAACAGTTTCAAAATTAAGAAAAACTTAGTTTTTATCGGTTTTTTCCCATTTTGACTGGGTTATATTAAAATGCCCCTGATGCGCTTTGACATGTTGATAGGCAACGGTAAAATACTACTTTTGATGTATTTTTTGAAGAAAAGTTTTTTTCGGAACAGTTTCAAAATTAAGAAAAACTCATTTTTTATTGGTTTTTTCCCATTTTGACTGGGTTATATTAAAATGCCCCTAATGCGCTTTGACATGTTGATAGGCGACGGTAAAATACTACTTTTAATTTATTTTTTAAAGAAAAGTTTTTTTCGGAACAGTTTCAAAATTAAGAAAAACTTAGTTTTTATCGGTTTTTTCCCATTTTGACTGGGTTATATTAAAATGCCCCTGATGCGCTTTGACATGTTGATAGGCAACGGTAAAATACTACTTTTAATTTATTTTTTGAATAAAAGTTTTTTTCGGAACAGTTTCAAAATTAAGAAAAACTCATTTTTTATTGGTTTTTTCCTATTTTGACTAGGTTTAATTAAAATGCCCCTAATGCGCTTTGACATGTTAATGGGCAAAGGTAAAATACTACTTTTAATTTATTTTTTGAAGAAAAGTTTTTTTCGAAACAGTTTCAAAATTAAGAAAAACTCATTTTTTATTGGTTTTTTCCCATTTTGACTGGGTTATATTAAAATGCCCCTAATGCGCTTTGACATGTTGATAGGCAACGGTAAAATAATACTTTTAATTTATTTTTTAAAGAAAAGTTTTTTTCGGCAGAGTTTCAAAATTAAGAAAAACTTATTTTTTATCGTTTTTTCCCATTTTGACTGGGTTATATTAAAATGCCCCTGATGCGCTTTGACATGCTGATAGGCAACGGTAAAATACTACTTTTAATTCATTTTTTGTAGAAAAGTTTTTTTCGGAACAGTTTCAAAATTAAGAAAAACTCATTTTTTATCGGTTTTTCCCATTTTGACTGGGTTATAATAAAATGCCTCTAATGCGCTTTGACATGTTGATAGGCAACGGTAAAATACTACTTTTAATTTATTTTTTAAAGAAAAGTTTTTTTCGGAACAGTTTCAAAATTAAGAAAAACTTATTTTTTATCGGTTTTTTCCCATTTTGACTGGGTTATATTAAAATGCCCCTAATGCGCTTTGACATGTTGATAGGCAACGGTAAAATACTAATTTTAAATCATTTTTTGTAGAAAAGTTTTTTTCGGAACAGTTTCAAAATTAAGAAAAACTCATTTTTTATCGGTTTTTTCCCATTTTGACTGGGTTATAATAAAATGCCCCTAATGCGCTTTGACATGTTGATAGGCAACGGTAAAATACTACTTTTAATTTATTTTTTAAAGAAAAGTTTTTTTCGGAACAGTTTCAAAATTAAGAAAAACTAATTTTTTATCGGTTTTTTCCCATTTTGACTGGGTTATATTAAAATGCCCCTAATGCGCTTTGACATGTTGATAGGCAACGGTAAAATACTACTTTTAATTTATTTTCTGAAGAAAAGTTTTTTTCGGAACATTTTCAAAATTAAGAAAAACTCATTTTTTATTGGTTTTTTCCCATTTTGACTGGGTTATATTAAAATGCCCCTAATGCGCTTTGACATGTTGAAAGGCAACGGTAAAATACTACTTTTAATTTATTATAAAATTAAGAAAAACTCATTTTTTATTGGCTTTTTCCCATTTTGACTGAGTTATATTAAAATGACCCTAATGCGCATGTTGATAGGCAACGGTAAAATACTACTTTTAATTCATTTTTTGTAGAAAAGTTTTTTTCGGAACAGTTTCAAAATTAAGAAAAACTCATTTTTTATTGGTTTTTTCCCATTTTGACTGGGTTATATTAAAATGCCCCTGATGCGCTTTGACATGTTGATAGGCAACGGTAAAATACTACTTTTAATTCATTTTTTGTAGAAAAGTTTTTTTCGGAACAGTTTCAAAATTAAGAAAAACTTAGTTTTTATCGGTTTTTTTCCATTTTGACTGGGTTATATTAAAATGCTCCTGATGCGCTTTGACATGTTGATAGGCAACGGTAAAATACTACTTTTGATGTATTTTTTGAAGAAAAGTTTTTTTCGGAACAGTTTCAAAATTAAGAAAAACTCAATTTTTATTGGTTTTTTCCCATTTTGACTGGGTTATATTAAAATGCCCCTAATGCGCTTTGACATGTTGATAGGCGACGGTAAAATACTACTTTTAATTTATTTTTTAAAGAAAAGTTTTTTTCGGAACAGTTTCAAAATTAAGAAAAACTCATTTTTTATTGGTTTTTTCCCATTTTGACTGGGTTATATTAGAATGCCCCTAATGCGCTTTGACATGATAGGCAACGGTAAACTACTACTTTTAATTCATTTTTTATAGAAAAGTTTTTTTCGGAACAGTTTCAAAATTAAGAAAAACTTAGTTTTTATCGGTTTTTTCCCATTTTGACTGGGTTATATTAAAATGCCCCTGATGCGCTTTGACATGTTGATAAGCAACGGTAAAATACTACTTTTAATTCATTTTATGTAGAAAAGTTTTTTTCGGAACAGTTTCAAAATTAAGAAAAACTTAGTTTTTATCGGTTTTTTCCCATTTTAACTGGGTTATATTAAAATGCCCCTGATGCGCTTTGACATGTTGATAGGCAACTGTAAAATACTACTTTTAACGTATTTTTTGAAGAAAAGTTTTTTTCGGAACAGTTTCAAAATTAAGAAACACTAATTTTTTATCGGTTTTTTCCCATTTTGACTGGGTTATATTAAAATGCCCCTAATGCGCGTTGACATGTTGATAGGCAACGGTAAAATACTACTTTCAATTCATTTTTTAAAGAAAAGTTTTTTTCGGAACAGTTTCAAAATTAAGAAAAACTCATTTTTTATTGGTTTTTTTCTCATTTTGACTGGGTTATATTAAAATGCCCCTATGCGCTTTGACATGTTGATAGGCAACGGTAAAATACTACTTTTAATTTATTTTTTAAAGAAAAGTTTTTTTCGGAACAGTTTCAAAATTAAGAAAAACTCATTTTCTATCGGGTTTTTCCCATTTTGACTGGGTTATATTAAAATGCCCCTGATGCGCTTTGACGTGTTGATAGGCAACGGTAAAATACTACTTTTAATTCATTTTTTGTAGGAAAGTTTTTTTCGGAACAGTTTCAAAATTAAGAAAAACTCATTTTTTATTTGTTTTTTCCCATTTTGACTGGGTTATATTAAAATGCCCCTAATGCGCTTTGACATGTTGATAGGCAACGGTAAAATACTACTTTTAATTTATTTTTTAAAGAAAAGTTTTTTTCGGAACCGTTTCAAAATTAAGAAAAACTCATTTTCTATCGGTTTTTTCCCATTTTGACTGGGTTATATTAAAATGCCCCTAATGCGCTTTGACGTGTTGATAGGCAACGGTAAAATACTACTTTTAATTCATTTTTTGTAGGAAAGTTTTTTTCGGAACAGTTTCAAAATTAAGAAAAACTCATTTTTTATCAGTTTTTTCCCATTTTGACTTTGTTATATTAAAATGCCCCTAATGCGCTTTGACATGTTGATAGGCAACGGTAAAATACTACTTTTAATTCATTTTTTTGTAGAAAAGTTTTTTTCGGAACAGTTTTAAAATTAAGAAAAACTTGGTTTTTATCGGTTTTTTCCCATTTTGACTAGGTTATAAAAATGCCCCTGATGCGCTTTGACATGTTGACAGGCAACGGCAAAATACTACTTTTAATTCATTTTTTGTAGAAAAGTTTTTTTCGGAACAGTTTCAAAATTAAGAAAAACTCATTTTCTATCGGTTTTTTCCCATTTTGACTGGGTTATATTAAAATGCCCCTGATGCGCTTTGACGTGTTGATAGGCAACGGTAAAATACTACTTTTAATTCATTTTTTGTAGGAAAGTTTTTTTCGGAACAGTTTCAAAATTAAGAAAAACTCATTTTTTATCAGTTTTTTTCCCATTTTGACTGGGTTATATTAAAATGCCCCTAATGCGCTTTGACATGTTGATAGGCAACGGTAAAATACTACTTTTAATTCATTTTTTTGTAGAAAAGTTTTTTTCGGAACAGTTTTAAAATTAAGAAAAACTTGGTTTTTATCGGTTTTTTCCCATTTTGACTGGGTTCTATTAAAATGCCCCTGATACGCTTTGACATGTTGACAGGCAACGGCAAAATACTACTTTTAATTCATTTTTTGTAGAAAAGTTTTTTTCGGAACAGTTTCAAAATTAAGAAAAACTTAGTTTTTATCGGTTTTTTCCCATTTTGACTGGGTTATATTAAAATGCCCCTGATGCGCTTTGACATGTTGATAGGCAACGGTAAAATACTACTTTTGATGTATTTTTTGAAGAAAAGTTTTTTTCGGAACAGTTTCAAAATTAAGAAAAACTCATTTTTTATTGGTTTTTTCCCATTTTGACTGGGTTGTATTAAAATGCCCCTAATGCGCTTTGACATGTTGATAGGCGACGGTAAAATACTACTTTTAATTTATTTTTTAAAGAAAAGTTTTTTTCGGAACAGTTTCAAAATTAAGAAAAACTCATTTTTTATTGGTTTTTTCCCATTTTGACTGGGTTATATTAAAATGCCCCTAATGCGCTTTGACATGATAGGCAACGGTAAACTACTACTTTTAATTCATTTTTTATAGAAAAGTTTTTTTCGGAACAGTTTCAAAATTAAGAAAAACTCATTTTTTATTGGTTTTTTCCCATTTTGACTGGGTTGTATTAAAATGCCCCTAATGCGCTTTGACATGTTGATAGGCAACGGTAAAATACTACTTTTAATTTATTTTTTGAAGAAAAGTTTTTTTCGAAACAGTTTCAAAATTAAGAAAAACTCATTTTTTATTGGGTTTTTCCCATTTTGACTGGGTTATATTAAAATGCCCCTAATGCGCTTTGACATGTTGATAGGCAACGGTAAAATAATACTTTTAATTTATTTTTTAAAGAAAAGTTTTTTTCGGAACAGTTTCAAAATTAAGAAAAACTCATTTTCTATCGGTTTTTTCCCATTTTGACTAGGTTTAATTAAAATGCCCCTAATGCGCTTTGACATGTTAATGGGCAAAGGTAAAATACTACTTTTAATTTATTTTTTGAAGAAAAGTTTTTTTCGAAACAGTTTCAAAATTAAGAAAAACTCATTTTTTATTGGTTTTTTCCCATTTTGACTGGGTTATATTAAAATGCCCCTAATGCGCTTTGACATGTTGATAGGCAACGGTAAAATAATACTTTTAATTTATTTTTTAAAGAAAAGTTTTTTTCGGCAGAGTTTCAAAATTAAGAAAAACTTATTTTTTATCGTTTTTTCCCATTTTGACTGGGTTATATTAAAATGCCCCTGATGCGCTTTGACATGCTGATAGGCAACGGTAAAATACTAATTTTAATTCATTTTTTGTAGAAAAGTTTTTTTCGGAACAGTTTCAAAATTAAGAAAAACTTAGTTTTTATCGGTTTTTTCCCATTTTGACTGGGTTATATTAAAATGCCCCTGATGCGCTTTGACATGTTGATAGGCAACGTTAAAATACTACTTTTGATGTATTTTTTGAAGAAAAGTTTTTTTCGGAACAGTTTCAAAATTAAGAAAAACTCAATTTTTATTGGTTTTTTCCCATTTTGACTGGGTTATATTAAAATGCCCCTAATGCGCTTTGACATGATAGGCAACGGTAAACTACTACTTTTAATTCATTTTTTATAGAAAAGTTTTTTTCGGAACAGTTTCAAAATTAAGAAAAACTTAGTTTTTATCGGTTTTTTCCCATTTTGACTGGGTTATATTAAAATGCCCCTGATGCGCTTTGACATGTTGATAAGCAACGGTAAAATACTACTTTTAATTCATTTTATGTAGAAAAGTTTTTTTCGGAACAGTTTCAAAATTAAGAAGAACTTAGTTTTTATCGGTTTTTTCCCATTTTAACTGGGTTATATTAAAATGCCCCTGATGCGCTTTGACATGTTGATAGGCAACGGTAAAATACTACTTTTAACGTATTTTTTGAAGAAAAGTTTTTTTCGGAACAGTTTCAAAATTAAGAAACACTCATTTTTTATCGGTTTTTTCCCATTTTGACTGGGTTATATTAAAATGCCCCTAATGCGCGTTGACATGTTGATAGGCAACGGTAAAATACTACTTTCAATTCATTTTTTAAAGAAAAGTTTTTTTCGGAACAGTTTCAAAATTAAGAAAAACTCATTTTTTATTGGTTTTTTTCTCATTTTGACTGGGTTATATTAAAATGCCCCTATGCGCTTTGACATGTTGATAGGCAACGGTAAAATACTACTTTTAATTTATTTTTTAAAGAAAAGTTTTTTTCGGAACAGTTTCAAAATTAAGAAAAACTCATTTTCTATCGGTTTTTTCCCATTTTGACTGGGTTATATTAAAATGCCCCTGATGCGCTTTGACGTGTTGATAGGCAACGGTAAAATACTACTTTTAATTCATTTTTTGTAGGAAAGTTTTTTTCGGAACAGTTTCAAAATTAAGAAAAACTCATTTTTTATTTGTTTTTTCCCATTTTGACTGGGTTATATTAAAATGCCCCTAATGCGCTTTGACATGTTGATAGGCAACGGTAAAATACTACTTTTAATTTATTTTTTAAAGAAATAGGTATTTACGTTACTAGACCGGAAATAAGGACTTTACACGGCGAGCCGCAGGCGAGACCTGTAAACCTGCGGAGACCTGTAAAGTCAGTTTCCGGTCGTGTATCGTACGTATATTTTTTTTTAACCGACATAATGAAGCACAGCTGTCTGTCTTACTCAAAAGCTAGAGTAAGTATATGTTTGACTACTTATATTTAAACAATATTTATGCTACAATTAGGAACAATTCTTATACGCAACTACCTATATAACTATAGTAACCATTTTATATGTAAGTTACCTATATGTACCTAATATAAAATTCAAACAATTTTAATGCATCATTACTTTTTCTCTTGAGTATAAATATTAAAAATGCAGTTATGCACATTTTGGATATTTATATTTGCAGCCGAAGTATTTTCAATTTTTGGTGAATTTCTCTGCTGTATATTTATTGTTTCTGAAATGTTTGACAACATATTATTTTGAGCATCAGACACATTAGATGTAGTAAAATCTCTGGTTGAACTTCCATTGCTGGCTGCTACTGGGAAGCTTCCGCCTGCACCTGCTCCAATTTTTTTAGCATTATCAACTTTTTGTCTCAGTGAGTGCTCAATATATCCTTCAGCAACAGAGTTTGAATGCCAGCCGCCCAAATTTTTAAGGTTTAATATGTCTCCACCGCCTTCTATTAGGAGTGTGGCAGCGGTGCGCCTGAATGTGTGTCCGGTGAATTCTTGTGGATTTTTAAGCTGTACAAATTTGGCGATTTTGGCAGGTGCCCCTCCTACGCCATGAAGACCTACTGGCTGCTTTCTACATTTTCCTTGAGAGTAAAATAAAAAGAATCTTTCATGCGGAACATTTGGGGGCCTTAGATTTTTGTATTTTTTAAATAACTTCAAATTTCTTTCACCAAGAATTACGAAAGTTCTTGAAACATTTGTTTTAGTGTTTGGTATATTGACTATTATCATGTCTTCTTTCTCAGTGACGTCTTTTAGGGTTAATTTAGTAATGTCTTCCCTCCTCATTGCTCCCGAAATGGCCATGATCGTTACAACCTAAAATCAAAAAGTAAATTTAAAATTTTTGCTAACTTTACAATTTGTGAACAGTCCCATATGCAACCGATCCGTAATAAAAACTGGTATTTTTCCTCGTCTTGTTCTTTTCACTAGCCGCAGTCGAGCGTTGCCGGATTTTATTATTTTTATCATTAAGAATGCTAAGTTATTAAACAATCGGATACCTAGTACCACAGCCTACCTAGGTAGGCTGTGCTAGTACTAACCTAGATAGTTTTAAAAATACTTTTCCACTATTATTTAAGTAATTAGTTAAAGTATACATTTTTTATATTATTTTTTGATAAAAATAAAGATGGTAAAACAAAAAAATCTGTGTTGTATGTTTTTTTTTGTAATTTAAATGGCAAAATTTGTATGAATCTTTTGTTTGTAATAAATAATAGTTGTAATTGAATTCCAATTTGAGTTTTTTATTTGGTTCCAAAGAATCTATATAAAACAAATTGGCATCATTGCTTAGCTTGGTAGTCCTTGTGTTATGTTATGATTATTTTAGTTAGGTTATTGAATGAAAATTAATAAATAGAATTGTTTTTTGTTTTTACAGAAAAAATTGTTAATTGAAGCTAATAAAATTTTAAAATTTGGTTAAAAGTTACAGTGCAGTTGTTGGGATTGAAACACACGTTTTTATAACAAAAATAGCAAGGAGAATAATTAGGTTTGTTTGTATTTTACTTACTTTGAGCATTAAAAATTCCTCATCCCTTGCTTCTTCCAAAAATTTATTAATTTCTTCTCCACTGAAAACTCTGGCCTTTTTAGGCTTATATCCTGCAGACTTTTTCTTTAAAAATGCAATTAGCTTGTAGTAGCGACTAATATCAATATTTCTCCTTAATGATAAGCAAGTTTTTATTGTTGAAAATAAACTCCATAAACTATTGGACTTCAATGTGGCTGATTTTTCGGCAAAATATGCCACTAGGACATTTTCATCAATTGATTTAACTTTGTTTGTGTGACACCAATTAAGGAATACATCATAATTTCTAGTATATCTCTCTTTGGATTTTTCTGGTAGCAAGTCGAAAGTTACCTTTGATGCTGCTTCAATTATTTCTTCCGGATTTAATTCTTCATTCATGTCCAAGTCCATAATTTACTTATTATTTTTTTAAATATCTCTTTTTAAACACAAGTTTTTTATTTAAAAGGCAGCCATATTGATTTATTTTAAATGTCAAAGCTGTCAAAACAAAACAATTTTTATAAGCTGTCATCACAAAGTCATGGCTAATTTGACTGAAATAGGGACCGGAAAGAGAACAAGAGACCGGAAAATTAAAAATAAAGATCACTTTGGAGACCGGAAAGAATCTGAACTAAACCCGCACTGTAAAATGAAACTTTCTGTACAAAAAAATGTACAGAAAGTGTATGTTTTCTGGTCGGTTGAAAAAAAAGTTTTTTTCGGAACCGTTTCAAAATTAAGAAAAACTCATTTTCTATCGGTTTTTTCCCATTTTGACTGGGTTATATTAAAATGCCCCTGATGCGCTTTGACGTGTTGATAGGCAACGGTAAAATACTACTTTTAATTCATTTTTTGTAGGAAGGTTTTTTTCGGAACAGTTTCAAAATTAAGAAAAACTCATTTTTTATCAGTTTTTTCCCATTTTGACTTTGTTATATTAAAATGCCCCTAATGCGCTTTGACATGTTGATAGGCAACGGTAAAATACTACTTTTAATTCATTTTTTTGTAGAAAAGTTTTTTTCGGAACAGTTTTAAAATTAAGAAAAACTTGGTTTTTATCGGTTTTTTCCCATTTTGACTAGGTTATAAAAATGCCCCTGATGCGCTTTGACATGTTGACAGGCAACGGCAAAATACTACTTTTAATTCATTTTTTGTAGAAAAGTTTTTTTCGGAACAGTTTCAAAATTAAGAAAAACTCATTTTCTATCGGTTTTTTCCCATTTTGACTGGGTTATATTAAAATGCCCCTGATGCGCTTTGACGTGTTGATAGGCAACGGTAAAATACTACTTTTAATTAATTTTTTGTAGGAAAGTTTTTTTCGGAACAGTTTCAAAATTAAGAAAAACTCATTTTTTATCAGTTTTTTTCCCATTTTGACTGGGTTATATTAAAATGCCCCTAATGCGCTTTGACATGTTGATAGGCAACGGTAAAATACTACTTTTAATTCATTTTTTGTAGAAAAGTTTTTTTCGGAACAGTTTCAAAATTAAGAAAAACTCATTTTCTATCGGTTTTTTCCCACTTTGACTGGGTTATATTAAAATGCCCCTGATGCGCTTTGACGTGTTGATAGGCAACGGTAAAATACTACTTTTAATTCATTTTTTGTAGGAAAGTTTTTTTCGGAACAGTTTCAAAATTAAGAAAAACTTAGTTTTTAAAGGTTTTTTCCCATTTTGACTGGGTTATATTAAAATGCCCCTGATGCGCTTTGACATGTTGATAGGCAACGGTAAAATACTACTTTTAGTGTATTTTTTGAAGAAAAGTTTTTCTCGGAACAGTTTCAAAATTAAGAAAAACTCATTTTTTATCGGTTTTTTCCCATTTTGACTGGGTTCTATTAAAATGCCCCTGATGCGCTTTGATATGTTGACAGGCAACGGCAAAATACTACTTTTAATTCATTTTTTGTAGAAAAGTTTTTTTCGGAACAGTTTCAAAATTAAGAAAAACTTAGTTTTTATCGGTTTTTTCCCATTTTGACTGGGTTATATTAAAATGCCCCTGATGCGCTTTGACATGTTGATAGGCAACGGTAAAATACTACTTTTGATGTATTTTTTGAAGAAAAGTTTTTTTCGGAACAGTTTCAAAATTAAGAAAAACTCATTTTTTATTGGTTTTTTCCCATTTTGACTGGGTTGTATTAAAATGCCCCTAATGCGCTTTGACATGTTGATAGGCAACGGTAAACTACTACTTTTAATTCATTTTTTATAGAAAAGTTTTTTTCGGAACAGTTTCAAAATTAAGAAAAACTCATTTTTTATTGGTTTTTTCCCATTTTGACTGGGTTGTATTAAAATGCCCCTAATGCGCTTTGACATGTTGATAGGCAACGGTAAAATACTACTTTTCATTTATTTTTTGAAGAAAAGTTTTTTTCGAAACAGTTTCAAAATTAAGAAAAACTCATTTTTTATTGGGTTTTTCCCATTTTGACTGGGTTATATTAATATGCCCCTAATGCGCTTTGACATGTTGATAGGCAACGGTAAAATAATACTTTTAATTTATTTTTTAAAGAAAAGTTTTTTTCGGAACAGTTTCAAAATTAAGAAAAACTCATTTTCTATCGGTTTTTTCCCATTTTGACTGGGTTATATTAAAATGCCCCTGATGCGCTTTGACATGTTGATAGGCAACGGTAAAATACTACTTTTAATTCATTTTTTGTAGAAAAGTTTTTTTCGGAACAGTTTCAAAATTAAGAAAAACTAATTTTTTATCGGTTTTTTCCCATTTTGACTGGGTTATATTAAAATGCCCCTAATGCGCTTTGACATGTTAATGGGCAAAGGTAAAATACTACTTTTAATTTATTTTTTAAAGAAAAGTTTTTTTCGGAACCGTTTTAAAATTAAGAAAAACTCATTTTCTATCGGTTTTTTCCCATTTTGACTGGGTTATATTAAAATGCTCCTAATGCGCTTTGACATGTTGATAGGCAACGGTAAAATACTACTTTTAATTTATTTTTTAAAGAAAAGTTTTTTTCGGAACCGTTTCAAAATTAAGAAAAACTCATTTTCTATCGGTTTTTTCCCATTTTGACTGGGTTATATTAAAATGCCCCTGATGCGCTTTGACGTGTTGATAGGCAACGGTAAAATACTACTTTTAATTCATTTTTTTGTAGAAAAGTTTTTTTCGGAACAGTTTTAAAATTAAGAAAAACTTGGTTTTTATCGGTTTTTTCCCATTTTGACTAGGTTATAAAAATGCCCCTGATGCGCTTTGACATGTTGACAGGCAACGGCAAAATACTACTTTTAATTCATTTTTTGTAGAAAAGTTTTTTTCGGAACAGTTTTAAAATTAAGAAAAACTTAGTTTTTAAAGGTTTTTTGCCATTTTGACTGGGTTATATTAAAATGCCCCTGATGCGCTTTGACATGTTGATAGGCAACGGTAAAATACTACTTTTAGTGTATTTTTTGAAGAAAAGTTTTTCTCGGAACAGTTTCAAAATTAGGAAAAACTCATTTTTTATTGGTTTTTTCCCATTTTGACTGGGTTATATTAAAATGCCCCTAATGCGCTTTGACATGTTGATAGGCAACGGTAAAATACTACTTTTAATTCATTTTTTGTAGAAAAGTTTTTTTCGGAACAGTTTCAAAATTAAGAAAAACTCATTTTTTATCGGTTTTTTCCCATTTTGACTGGGTTCTATTAAAATGCCCCTGATGCGCTTTGATATGTTGACAGGCAACGGCAAAATACTACTTTTAATTCATTTTTTGTAGAAAAGTTTTTTTCGGAACAGTTTCAAAATTAAGAAAAACTTAGTTTTTATCGGTTTTTTCCCATTTTGACTGGGTTATATTAAAATGCCCCTGATGCGCTTTGACATGTTGATAGGCAACGGTAAAATACTACTTTTGATGTATTTTTTGAAGAAAAGTTTTTTTCGGAACAGTTTCAAAATTAAGAAAAACTCATTTTTTATTGGTTTTTTCCCATTTTGACTGGGTTGTATTAAAATGCCCCTAATGCGCTTTGACATGTTGATAGGCGACGGTAAAATACTACTTTTAATTTATTTTTTAAAGAAAAGTTTTTTTCGGAACAGTTTCAAAATTAAGAAAAACTCATTTTTTATTGGTTTTTTCCCATTTTGACTGGGTTATATTAAAATGCCCCTAATGCGCTTTGACATGATAGGCAACGGTAAACTACTACTTTTAATTCATTTTTTATAGAAAAGTTTTTTTCGGAACAGTTTCAAAATTAAGAAAAACTTAGTTTTTATCGGTTTTTTCCCATTTTGACTGGGTTATATTAAAATGCCCCTGATGCGCTTTGACATGTTGATAGGCAACGGTAAAATACTACTTTTAATTTATTTTTTGAATAAAAGTTTTTTTCGGAACAGTTTCAAAATTAAGAAAAACTCATTTTTTATTGGTTTTTTCCCATTTTGACTAGGTTATATTAAAATGCCCCTGATGCGCTTTGACATGTTGATAGGCAACGGTAAAATACTACTTTTAATTTATTTTTTGAAGAAAAGTTTTTTTCGAAACAGTTTCAAAATTAAGAAAAACTCATTTTTTATTGGGTTTTTCCCATTTTGACTGGGGTATATTAAAATGCCCCTAATGCGCTTTGACATGTTGATAGGCAACGGTAAAATAATACTTTTAATTTATTTTTTAAAGAAAAGTTTTCTTCGGCAGAGTTTCAAAATTAAGAAAAACTTATTTTTTATCGTTTTTTTCCCATTTTGACTGGGTTATATTAAAATGCCCCTGATGCGCTTTGACATGTTGATAGGCAACGGTAAAATACTACTTTTAATTCATTTTTTGAAGAAAAGTTTTTTTCGAAACAGTTTCAAAATTAAGAAAAACTCATTTTTTATTTGTTTTTTCCCATTTTGACTGGGTTATATTAAAATGCTCCTAATGCGCTTTGACATGTTGATAGGCAACGGTAAAATACTACTTTTAATTTATTTTTTAAAGAAAAGTTTTTTTCGGAACAGTTTCAAAATTAAGAAAAACTTATTTTTTATCGTTTTTTTCCCATTTTGACTGGGTTATATTAAAATGCCCCTGATGCGCTTTGACATGCTGATAGGCAACGGTAAAATACTACTTTTAATTTATTTTTTAAAGAAAAGTTTTTTTCGGAACAGTTTCAAAATTAAGAGAAACTAATTTTTTCTCGGTTTTTTCCCATTTTGACTGGGTTATATTAAAATGCCCCTGATGCGCTTTGACATGTTGATAGGCAACGGTAAAATACTACTTTTAATTCATTTTTTGAAGAAAAGTTTTTTTCGAAACAGTTTCAAAATTAAGAAAAACTCATTTTTTATTTGTTTTTTCCCATTTTGACTGGGTTATATTAAAATGCCCCTAATGCGCTTTGACATGTTGATAGGCGACGGTAAAATACTACTTTTAATTTATTTTTTAAAGAAAAGTTTTTTTCGGAACAGTTTCAAAATTAAGAAAAACTTAGTTTTTATCGGTTTTTTCCCATTTTGACTGGGTTATATTAAAATGCCCCTGATGCGCTTTGACATGTTGATAGGCAACGGTAAAATACTACTTTTAATTTATTTTTTGAATAAAAGTTTTTTTCGGAACAGTTTCAAAATTAAGAAAAACTCATTTTTTATTGGTTTTTTCCCATTTTGACTAGGTTATATTAAAATGCCCCTGATGCGCTTTGATATGTTGACAGGCAACGGCAAAATACTACTTTTAATTCATTTTTTGTAGAAAAGTTTTTTTCGGAACAGTTTCAAAATTAAGAAAAACTTAGTTTTTATCGGTTTTTTCCCATTTTGACTGGGTTATATTAAAATGCCCCTGATGCGCTTTGACATGTTGATAGGCAACGGTAAAATACTACTTTTGATGTATTTTTTGAAGAAAAGTTTTTTTCGGAACAGTTTCAAAATTAAGAAAAACTCATTTTTTATTGGTTTTTTCCCATTTTGACTGGGTTGTATTAAAATGCCCCTAATGCGCTTTGACATGTTGATAGGCGACGGTAAAATACTACTTTTAATTTATTTTTTAAAGAAAAGTTTTTTTCGGAACAGTTTCAAAATTAAGAAAAACTCATTTTTTATTGGTTTTTTCCCATTTTGACTGGGTTATATTAAAATGCCCCTAATGCGCTTTGACATGATAGGCAACGGTAAACTACTACTTTTAATTCATTTTTTATAGAAAAGTTTTTTTCGGAACAGTTTCAAAATTAAGAAAAACTTAGTTTTTATCGGTTTTTTCCCATTTTGACTGGGTTATATTAAAATGCCCCTGATGCGCTTTGACATGTTGATAGGCAACGGTAAAATACTACTTTTAATTTATTTTTTGAATAAAAGTTTTTTTCGGAACAGTTTCAAAATTAAGAAAAACTCATTTTTTATTGGTTTTTTCCCATTTTGACTAGGTTATATTAAAATGCCCCTGATGCGCTTTGACATGTTGATAGGCAACGGTAAAATACTACTTTTAATTTATTTTTTGAAGAAAAGTTTTTTTCGAAACAGTTTCAAAATTAAGAAAAACTCATTTTTTATTGGGTTTTTCCCATTTTGACTGGGGTATATTAAAATGCCCCTAATGCGCTTTGACATGTTGATAGGCAACGGTAAAATAATACTTTTAATTTATTTTTTAAAGAAAAGTTTTCTTCGGCAGAGTTTCAAAATTAAGAAAAACTTATTTTTTATCGTTTTTTTCCCATTTTGACTGGGTTATATTAAAATGCCCCTGATGCGCTTTGACATGTTGATAGGCAACGGTAAAATACTACTTTTAATTCATTTTTTGAAGAAAAGTTTTTTTCGAAACAGTTTCAAAATTAAGAAAAACTCATTTTTTATTTGTTTTTTCCCATTTTGACTGGGTTATATTAAAATGCTCCTAATGCGCTTTGACATGTTGATAGGCAACGGTAAAATACTACTTTTAATTTATTTTTTAAAGAAAAGTTTTTTTCGGAACAGTTTCAAAATTAAGAAAAACTTATTTTTTATCGTTTTTTTCCCATTTTGACTGGGTTATATTAAAATGCCCCTGATGCGCTTTGACATGCTGATAGGCAACGGTAAAATACTACTTTTAATTTATTTTTTAAAGAAAAGTTTTTTTCGGAACAGTTTCAAAATTAAGAGAAACTAATTTTTTCTCGGTTTTTTCCCATTTTGACTGGGTTATATTAAAATGCCCCTGATGCGCTTTGACATGTTGATAGGCAACGGTAAAATACTACTTTTAATTCATTTTTTGAAGAAAAGTTTTTTTCGAAACAGTTTCAAAATTAAGAAAAACTCATTTTTTATTTGTTTTTTCCCATTTTGACTGGGTTATATTAAAATGCCCCTAATGCGCTTTGACATGTTGATAGGCGACGGTAAAATACTACTTTTAATTTATTTTTTAAAGAAAAGTTTTTTTCGGAACAGTTTCAAAATTAAGAAAAACTTAGTTTTTATCGGTTTTTTCCCATTTTGACTGGGTTATATTAAAATGCCCCTGATGCGCTTTGACATGTTGATAGGCAACGGTAAAATACTACTTTTAATTTATTTTTTGAATAAAAGTTTTTTTCGGAACAGTTTCAAAATTAAGAAAAACTCATTTTTTATTGGTTTTTTCCTATTTTGACTAGGTTTAATTAAAATGCCCCTAATGCGCTTTGACATGTTAATGGGCAAAGGTAAAATACTACTTTTAATTTATTTTTTGAAGAAAAGTTTTTTTCGGAACAGTTTCAAAATTAAGAAAAACTCATTTTTTATCGGTTTTTTCCCATTTTGACTGGGTTATAATAAAATGCCTCTAATGCGCTTTGACATGTTGATAGGCAACGGTAAAATACTAATTTTAATTCATTTTTTGTAGAAAAGTTTTTTTCGGAACAGTTTCAAAATTAAGAAAAACTCATTTTTTATCGGTTTTTTCCCATTTTGACTGGGTTATATTAAAATGCCCCTAATGCGCTTTGACATGTTGATAGGCAACGGTAAAATACTAATTTTAATTCATTTTTTGTAGAAAAGTTTTTTTCGGAACAGTTTCAAAATTAAGAAAAACTCATTTTTTATCGGTTTTTTCCCATTTTGACTGGGTTATAATAAAATGCCCCTAATGCGCTTTGACATGTTGATAGGCAACGGTAAAATACTACTTTTAATTTATTTTTTAAAGAAAAGTTTTTTTCGGAACAGTTTCAAAATTAAGAAAAACTAATTTTTTATCGGTTTTTCCCATTTTGACTGGGTTATATTAAAATGCCCCTAATGCGCTTTGACATGTTGATAGGCAACGGTAAAATACTACTTTTAATTTATTTTCTGAAGAAAAGTTTTTTTCGGAACAGTTTCAAAATTAAGAAAAACTCATTTTTTATTGGTTTTTTCCCATTTTGACTGGGTTATATTAAAATGCCCCTAATGCGCTTTGACATGTTGAAAGGCAACGGTAAAATACTACTTTTAATTTATTATAAAATTAAGAAAAACTCATTTTTTATTGGCTTTTTCCCATTTTGACTGAGTTATATTAAAATGACCCTAATGCGCATGTTGATAGGCAACGGTAAAATACTACTTTTAATTCATTTTTTGTAGAAAAGTTTTTTTCGGAACAGTTTCAAAATTAAGAAAAACTCATTTTTTATTGGTTTTTTCCCATTTTGACTGGGTTATATTAAAATGCCCCTGATGCGCTTTGACATGTTGATAGGCAACGGTAAAATACTACTTTTAATTCATTTTTTGTAGAAAAGTTTTTTTCGGAACAGTTTCAAAATTAAGAAAAACTTAGTTTTTATCGGTTTTTTCCCATTTTGACTGGGTTATATTAAAATGCCCCTGATGCGCTTTGACATGTTGATAGGCAACGGTAAAATACTACTTTTGATGTATTTTTTGAAGAAAAGTTTTTTTCGGAACAGTTTCAAAATTAAGAAAAACTCAATTTTTATTGGTTTTTTCCCATTTTGACTGGGTTATATTAAAATGCCCCTAATGCGCTTTGACATGTTGATAGGCGACGGTAAAATACTACTTTTAATTTATTTTTTAAAGAAAAGTTTTTTCGGAACAGTTTCAAAATTAAGAAAAACTCATTTTTTATTGGTTTTTTCCCATTTTGACTGGGTTATATTAGAATGCCCCTAATGCGCTTTGACATGATAGGCAACGGTAAACTACTACTTTTAATTCATTTTTTATAGAAAAGTTTTTTTCGGAACAGTTTCAAATTAAGAAAAACTTAGTTTTTATCGGTTTTTTCCCATTTTGACTGGGTTATATTAAAATGCCCCTGATGCGCTTTGACATGTTGATAAGCAACGGTAAAATACTACTTTTAATTCATTTTATGTAGAAAAAATTTTTTCGGAACAGTTTCAAAATTAAGAAAAAACTTAGTTTTTATCGGTTTTTTCCCATTTTAACTGGGTTATATTAAAATGCCCCTGATGCGCTTTGACATGTTGATAGGCAACGGTAAAATACTACTTTTAACGTATTTTTTGAAGAAAAGTTTTTTTCGGAACAGTTTCAAAATTAAGAAACACTCATTTTTTATCGGTTTTTTCCCATTTTGACTGGGTTATATTAAAATGCCCCTAATGCGCGTTGACATGTTGATAGGCAACGGTAAAATACTACTTTCAATTCATTTTTTAAAGAAAAGTTTTTTTCGGAACAGTTTCAAAATTAAGAAAAACTCATTTTTTATTGGTTTTTTTCTCATTTTGACTGGGTTATATTAAAATGCCCCTATGCGCTTTGACATGTTGATAGGCAACGGTAAAATACTACTTTTAATTTATTTTTTAAAGAAAAGTTTTTTTCGGAACAGTTTCAAAATTAAGAAAAACTCATTTTTTATTGGTTTTTTCCTATTTTGACTAGGTTTAATTAAAATGCCCCTAATGCGCTTTGACATGTTAATGGGCAAAGGTAAAATACTACTTTTAATTTATTTTTTGAAGAAAAGTTTTTTTCGGAACAGTTTCAAAATTAAGAAAAACTCATTTTTTATCGGTTTTTTCCCATTTTGACTGGGTTATAATAAAATGCCTCTAATGCGCTTTGACATGTTGATAGGCAACGGTAAAATACTAATTTTAATTCATTTTTTGTAGAAAAGTTTTTTTCGGAACAGTTTCAAAATTAAGAAAAACTCATTTTTTATCGGTTTTTTCCCATTTTGACTGGGTTATATTAAAATGCCCCTAATGCGCTTTGACATGTTGATAGGCAACGGTAAAATACTAATTTTAATTCATTTTTTGTAGAAAAGTTTTTTTCGGAACAGTTTCAAAATTAAGAAAAACTCATTTTTTATCGGTTTTTTCCCATTTTGACTGGGTTATAATAAAATGCCCCTAATGCGCTTTGACATGTTGATAGGCAACGGTAAAATACTACTTTTAATTTATTTTTTAAAGAAAAGTTTTTTTCGGAACAGTTTCAAATTAAGAAAAACTAATTTTTTATCGGTTTTTTCCCATTTTGACTGGGTTATATTAAAATGCCCCTAATGCGCTTTGACATGTTGATAGGCAACGGTAAAATACTACTTTTAATTTATTTTCTGAAGAAAAGTTTTTTTCGGAACAGTTTCAAAATTAAGAAAAACTCATTTTTTATTGGTTTTTTCCCATTTTGACTGGGTTATATTAAAATGCCCCTAATGCGCTTTGACATGTTGAAAGGCAACGGTAAAATACTACTTTTAATTTATTATAAAATTAAGAAAAACTCATTTTTTATTGGCTTTTTCCCATTTTGACTGAGTTATATTAAAATGACCCTAATGCGCATGTTGATAGGCAACGGTAAAATACTACTTTTAATTCATTTTTTGTAGAAAAGTTTTTTTCGGAACAGTTTCAAAATTAAGAAAAACTCATTTTTTATTGGTTTTTTCCCATTTTGACTGGGTTATATTAAAATGCCCCTGATGCGCTTTGACATGTTGATAGGCAACGGTAAAATACTACTTTTAATTCATTTTTTGTAGAAAAGTTTTTTTCGGAACAGTTTCAAAATTAAGAAAAACTTAGTTTTTATCGGTTTTTTCCCATTTTGACTGGGTTATATTAAAATGCCCCTGATGCGCTTTGACATGTTGATAGGCAACGGTAAAATACTACTTTTGATGTATTTTTTGAAGAAAAGTTTTTTTCGGAACAGTTTCAAAATTAAGAAAAACTCAATTTTTATTGGTTTTTTCCCATTTTGACTGGGTTATATTAAAATGCCCCTAATGCGCTTTGACATGTTGATAGGCGACGGTAAAATACTACTTTTAATTTATTTTTTAAAGAAAAGTTTTTTCGGAACAGTTTCAAAATTAAGAAAAACTCATTTTTTATTGGTTTTTTCCCATTTTGACTGGGTTATATTAGAATGCCCCTAATGCGCTTTGACATGATAGGCAACGGTAAACTACTACTTTTAATTCATTTTTTATAGAAAAGTTTTTTTCGGAACAGTTTCAAAATTAAGAAAAACTTAGTTTTTATCGGTTTTTTCCCATTTTGACTGGGTTATATTAAAATGCCCCTGATGCGCTTTGACATGTTGATAAGCAACGGTAAAATACTACTTTTAATTCATTTTATGTAGAAAAAATTTTTTCGGAACAGTTTCAAAATTAAGAAAAACTTAGTTTTTATCGGTTTTTTCCCATTTTAACTGGGTTATATTAAAATGCCCCTGATGCGCTTTGACATGTTGATAGGCAACGGTAAAATACTACTTTTAACGTATTTTTTGAAGAAAAGTTTTTTTCGGAACAGTTTCAAAATTAAGAAACACTCATTTTTTATCGGTTTTTTCCCATTTTGACTGGGTTATATTAAAATGCCCCTAATGCGCGTTGACATGTTGATAGGCAACGGTAAAATACTACTTTCAATTCATTTTTTAAAGAAAAGTTTTTTTCGGAACAGTTTCAAAATTAAGAAAAACTCATTTTTTATTGGTTTTTTTCTCATTTTGACTGGGTTATATTAAAATGCCCCTATGCGCTTTGACATGTTGATAGGCAACGGTAAAATACTACTTTTAATTTATTTTTTAAAGAAAAGTTTTTTCGGAACAGTTTCAAAATTAAGAAAAACTCATTTTCTATCGGTTTTTTCCCATTTTGACTGGGTTATATTAAAATGCCCCTGATGCGCTTTGACGTGTTGATAGGCAACGGTAAAATACTACTTTTAATTCATTTTTTGTAGGAAAGTTTTTTTCGGAACAGTTTCAAAATTAAGAAAAACTCATTTTTTATTTGTTTTTTCCCATTTTGACTGGGTTATATTAAAATGCCCTAATGCGCTTTGACATGTTGATAGGCAACGGTAAAATACTACTTTTAATTTATTTTTTAAAGAAAAGTTTTTTCGGAACCGTTTCAAAATTAAGAAAAACTCATTTTCTATCGGTTTTTTCCCATTTTGACTGGGTTATATTAAAATGCCCCTGATGCGCTTTGACGTGTTGATAGGCAACGGTAAAATACTACTTTTACTTAATTTTTTGTAGGAAAGTTTTTTTCGGAACAGTTTCAAAATTAAGAAAATCTCATTTTTTATCAGTTTTTTCCCATTTTGACTTTGTTATATTAAAATGCCCCTAATGCGCTTTGACATGTTGATAGGCAACGGTAAAATACTACTTTTAATTCATTTTTTTGTAGAAAAGTTTTTTTCGGAACAGTTTTAAAATTAAGAAAAACTTGGTTTTTATCGGTTTTTTCCCATTTTGACTAGGTGATAAAAATGCCCCTGATGCGCTTTGACATGTTGACAGGCAACGGCAAAATACTACTTTTAATTCATTTTTTGTAGAAAAGTTTTTTTCGGAACAGTTTCAAAATTAAGAAAAACTCATTTTCTATCGGTTTTTTCCCATTTTGACTGGGTTATATTAAAATGCCCCTGATGCGCTTTGACGTGTTGATAGGCAACGGTAAAATACTACTTTTAATTCATTTTTTGTAGGAAAGTTTTTTTCGGAACAGTTTCAAAATTAAGAAAAACTCATTTTTTATCAGTTTTTTTCCCATTTTGACTGGGTTATATTAAAATGCCCCTAATGCGCTTTGACATGTTGATAGGCAACGGTAAAATACTACTTTTAATTCATTTTTTTGTAGAAAAGTTTTTTTCGGAACAGTTTTAAAATTAAGAAAAACTTGGTTTTTATCGGTTTTTTCCCATTTTGACTAGGTTATAAAAATGCCCCTGATACGCTTTGACATGTTGACAGGCAACGGCAGTTTTTATCGGTTTTTTCCCATTTTGACTGGGTTATATTAAAATGCCCCTGATGCGCTTTGACATGTTGATAGGCAACGGTAAAATACTACTTTTGATGTATTTTTTGAAGAAAAGTTTTTTTCGGAACAGTTTCAAAATTAAGAAAAACTCAATTTTTATTGGTTTTTTCCCATTTTGACTGGGTTATATTAAAATGCCCCTAATGCGCTTTGACATGTTGATAGGCGACGGTAAAATACTACTTTTAATTTATTTTTTAAAGAAAAGTTTTTTCGGAACAGTTTCAAAATTAAGAAAAACTCATTTTTTATTGGTTTTTTCCCATTTTGACTGGGTTATATTAGAATGCCCCTAATGCGCTTTGACATGATAGGCAACGGTAAACTACTACTTTTAATTCATTTTTTATAGAAAAGTTTTTTTCGGAACAGTTTCAAAATTAAGAAAAACTTAGTTTTTATCGGTTTTTTCCCATTTTGACTGGGTTATATTAAAATGCCCCTGATGCGCTTTGACATGTTGATAAGCAACGGTAAAATACTACTTTTAATTCATTTTATGTAGAAAAAATTTTTTCGGAACAGTTTCAAAATTAAGAAAAACTTAGTTTTTATCGGTTTTTTCCCATTTTAACTGGGTTATATTAAAATGCCCCTGATGCGCTTTGACATGTTGATAGGCAACGGTAAAATACTACTTTTAACGTATTTTTTGAAGAAAAGTTTTTTTCGGAACAGTTTCAAAATTAAGAAACACTCATTTTTTATCGGTTTTTTCCCATTTTGACTGGGTTATATTAAAATGCCCCTAATGCGCGTTGACATGTTGATAGGCAACGGTAAAATACTACTTTCAATTCATTTTTTAAAGAAAAGTTTTTTTCGGAACAGTTTCAAAATTAAGAAAAACTCATTTTTTATTGGTTTTTTTCTCATTTTGACTGGGTTATATTAAAATGCCCCTATGCGCTTTGACATGTTGATAGGCAACGGTAAAATACTACTTTTAATTTATTTTTTAAAGAAAAGTTTTTTTCGGAACAGTTTCAAAATTAAGAAAAACTCATTTTCTATCGGTTTTTTCCCATTTTGACTGGGTTATATTAAAATGCCCCTGATGCGCTTTGACGTGTTGATAGGCAACGGTAAAATACTACTTTTAATTCATTTTTTGTAGGAAAGTTTTTTTCGGAACAGTTTCAAAATTAAGAAAAACTCATTTTTTATTTGTTTTTTCCCATTTTGACTGGGTTATATTAAAATGCCCCTAATGCGCTTTGACATGTTGATAGGCAACGGTAAAATACTACTTTTAATTTATTTTTTAAAGAAAAGTTTTTTTCGGAACCGTTTCAAAATTAAGAAAAACTCATTTTCTATCGGTTTTTTCCCATTTTGACTGGGTTATATTAAAATGCCCCTGATGCGCTTTGACGTGTTGATAGGCAACGGTAAAATACTACTTTTACTTAATTTTTTGTAGGAAAGTTTTTTTCGGAACAGTTTCAAAATTAAGAAAATCTCATTTTTTATCAGTTTTTTCCCATTTTGACTTTGTTATATTAAAATGCCCCTAATGCGCTTTGACATGTTGATAGGCAACGGTAAAATACTACTTTTAATTCATTTTTTTGTAGAAAAGTTTTTTTCGGAACAGTTTTAAAATTAAGAAAAACTTGGTTTTTATCGGTTTTTTCCCATTTTGACTAGGTGATAAAAATGCCCCTGATGCGCTTTGACATGTTGACAGGCAACGGCAAAATACTACTTTTAATTCATTTTTTGTAGAAAAGTTTTTTTCGGAACAGTTTCAAAATTAAGAAAAACTCATTTTCTATCGGTTTTTTCCCATTTTGACTGGGTTATATTAAAATGCCCCTGATGCGCTTTGACGTGTTGATAGGCAACGGTAAAATACTACTTTTAATTCATTTTTTGTAGGAAAGTTTTTTTCGGAACAGTTTCAAAATTAAGAAAAACTCATTTTTTATCAGTTTTTTTCCCATTTTGACTGGGTTATATTAAAATGCCCCTAATGCGCTTTGACATGTTGATAGGCAACGGTAAAATACTACTTTTAATTCATTTTTTTGTAGAAAAGTTTTTTTCGGAACAGTTTTAAAATTAAGAAAAACTTGGTTTTTATCGGTTTTTTCCCATTTTGACTAGGTTATAAAAATGCCCCTGATACGCTTTGACATGTTGACAGGCAACGGCAAAATACTACTTTTAATTCATTTTTTGTAGAAAAGTTTTTTTCGGAACACTTTTAAAATTAAGAAAAACTTAGTTTTTAAAGGTTTTTTCCCATTTTGACTGGGTTATATTAAAATGCCCCTCATGCGCTTTGACATGTTGATAGGCAACGGTAAAATACTACTTTTAGTGTATTTTTTGAAGAAAAGTTTTTCTCGGAACAGTTTCAAAATTAAGAAAAACTCATTTTTTATCGGTTTTTTCCCATTTTGACTGGGTTCTATTAAAATGCTCCTGATGCGCTTTGATATGTTGACAGGCAACGGCAAAATACTACTTTTAATTCATTTTTTGTAGAAAAGTTTTTTTCGGAACAGTTTCAAAATTAAGAAAAACTTAGTTTTTATCGGTTTTTTCCCATTTTGACTGGGTTATATTAAAATGCCCCTGATGCGCTTTGACATGTTGATAGGCAACGGTAAAATACTACTTTTGATGTATTTTTTGAAGAAAAGTTTTTTTCGGAACAGTTTCAAAATTAAGAAAAACTCATTTTTTATTGGTTTTTTCCCATTTTGACTGGGTTGTATTAAAATGCCCCTAATGCGCTTTGACATGTTGATAGGCGACGGTAAAATACTACTTTTAATTTATTTTTTAAAGAAAAGTTTTTTTCGGAACAGTTTCAAAATTAAGAAAAACTCATTTTTTATTGGTTTTTTCCCATTTTGACTGGGTTATATTAAAATGCCCCTAATGCGCTTTGACATGATAGGCAACGGTAAACTACTACTTTTAATTCATTTTTTATAGAAAAGTTTTTTTCGGAACAGTTTCAAAATTAAGAAAAACTCATTTTTTATTGGTTTTTTCCCATTTTGACTGGGTTGTATTAAAATGCCCCTAATGCGCTTTGACATGTTGATAGGCAACGGTAAAATACTACTTTTCATTTATTTTTTGAAGAAAAGTTTTTTTCGAAACAGTTTCAAAATTAAGAAAATCTCATTTTTTATTGGGTTTTTCCCATTTTGACTGGGTTATATTAAAATGCCCCTAATGCGCTTTGACATGTTGATAGGCAACGGTAAAATAATACTTTTAATTTATTTTTTAAAGAAAAGTTTTTTTCGGAACAGTTTCAAAATTAAGAAAAACTCATTTTCTATCGGTTTTTTCCCATTTTGACTGGGTTATATTAAAATGCCCCTGATGCGCTTTGACATGTTGATAGGCAACGGTAAAATACTACTTTTAATTTATTTTTTGTAGAAAAGTTTTTTTCGGAACAGTTTCAAAATTAAGAAAAACTAATTTTTTATCGGTTTTTTCCCATTTTGACTGGGTTATATTAAAATGCCCCTAATGCGCTTTGACATGTTAATGGGCAAAGGTAAAATACTACTTTTAATTTATTTTTTAAAGAAAAGTTTTTTTCGGAACCGTTTCAAAATTAAGAAAAACTCATTTTCTATCGGTTTTTTCCCATTTTGACTGGGTTATATTAAAATGCTCCTAATGCGCTTTGACATGTTGATAGGCAACGGTAAAATACTACTTTTAATTTATTTTTTAAAGAAAAGTTTTTTTCGGAACCGTTTCAAAATTAAGAAAAACTCATTTTCTATCGGTTTTTTCCCATTTTGACTGGGTTATATTAAAATGCCCCTGATGCGCTTTGACGTGTTGATAGGCAACGGTAAAATACTACTTTTAATTCATTTTTTGTAGGAAAGTTTTTTTCGGAACAGTTTCAAAATTAAGAAAAACTCATTTTTTATCAGTTTTTTTCTCATTTTGACTGGGTTATATTAAAATGCCCTAATGCGCTTTGACATGTTGATAGGCGACGGTAAAATACTACTTTTAATTTATTTTTTAAAGAAAAGTTTTTTTCGGAACAGTTTCAAAATTAAGAAAAACTCATTTTTTATTGGTTTTTTCCCATTTTGACTGGGTTATATTAAAATGCCCCTAATGCGCTTTGACATGATAGGCAACGGTAAACTACTACTTTTAATTCATTTTTTATAGAAAAGTTTTTTTCGGAACAGTTTCAAAATTAAGAAAAACTTAGTTTTTATCGGTTTTTTCCCATTTTGACTGGGTTATATTAAAATGCCCCTGATGCGCTTTGACATGTTGATAGGCAACGGTAAAATACTACTTTTAATTTATTTTTTGAATAAAAGTTTTTTTCGGAACAGTTTCAAAATTAAGAAAAACTCATTTTTTATTGGTTTTTTCCCATTTTGACTAGGTTATATTAAAATGCCCCTGATGCGCTTTGACATGTTGATAGGCAACGGTAAAATACTACTTTTAATTTATTTTTTGAAGAAAAGTTTTTTTCGAAACAGTTTCAAAATTAAGAAAAACTCATTTTTTATTGGGTTTTTCCCATTTTGACTGGGTTATATTAAAATGCCCCTAATGCGCTTTGACATGTTGATAGGCAACGGTAAAATAATACTTTTAATTTATTTTTTAAAGAAAAGTTTTCTTCGGCAGAGTTTCAAAATTAAGAAAAACTTATTTTTTATCGTTTTTTTCCCATTTTGACTGGGTTATATTAAAATGCCCCTGATGCGCTTTGACATGCTGATAGGCAACGGTAAAATACTACTTTTAATTTATTTTTTAAAGAAAAGTTTTTTTCGGAACAGTTTCAAAATTAAGAGAAACTAATTTTTTCTCGGTTTTTTCCCATTTTGACTGGGTTATATTAAAATGCCCCTGATGCGCTTTGACATGTTGATAGGCAACGGTAAAATACTACTTTTAATTCATTTTTTGAAGAAAAGTTTTTTTCGAAACAGTTTCAAAATTAAGAAAAACTCATTTTTTATTTGTTTTTTCCCATTTTGACTGGGTTATATTAAAATGCTCCTAATGCGCTTTGACATGTTGATAGGCAACGGTAAAATACTACTTTTAATTTATTTTTTAAAGAAAAGTTTTTTTCGGAACCGTTTCAAAATTAAGAAAAACTCATTTTCTATCGGTTTTTTCCCATTTTGACTGGGTTATATTAAAATGCTCCTAATGCGCTTTGACATGTTGATAGGCAACGGTAAAATACTACTTTTAATTCATTTTTTTGTAGAAAAGTTTTTTTCGGAACAGTTTTAAAATTAAGAAAAACTTGGTTTTTATCGGTTTTTTCCCATTTTGACTAGGTGATAAAAATGCCCCTGATGCGCTTTGACATGTTAACAGGCAACGGCAAAATACTACTTTTAATTCATTTTTTGTAGAAAAGTTTTTTTCGGAACAGTTTCAAAATTAAGAAAAACTCATTTTCTATCGGTTTTTTCCCATTTTGACTGGGTTATATTAAAATGCCCCTGATGCGCTTTGACGTGTTGATAGGCAACGGTAAAATACTACTTTTAATTCATTTTTTGTAGGAAAGTTTTTTTCGGAACAGTTTCAAAATTAAGAAAAACTCATTTTTTATCGGTTTTTTCCCATTTTGACTAGGTTATAAAAATGCCCCTGATACGCTTTGACATGTTGACAGGCAACGGCAAAATACTACTTTTAATTCATTTTTTGTAGAAAAGTTTTTTTCGGAACAGTTTTAAAATTAAGAAAAACTTAGTTTTTAAAGGTTTTTTCCCATTTTGACTGGGTTATATTAAAATGCCCCTGATGCGCTTTGACATGTTGATAGGCAACGGTAAAATACTACTTTTAGTGTATTTTTTGAAGAAAAGTTTTTCTCGGAACAGTTTCAAAATTAAGAAAAACTCATTTTTTATCGGTTTTTTCCCATTTTGACTGGGTTCTATTAAAATGCCCCTGATGCGCTTTGATATGTTGACAGGCAACGGCAAAATACTACTTTTAATTCATTTTTTGTAGAAAAGTTTTTTTCGGAACAGTTTCAAAATTAAGAAAAACTTAGTTTTTATCGGTTTTTTCCCATTTTGACTGGGTTATATTAAAATGCCCCTGATGCGCTTTGACATGTTGATAGGCAACGGTAAAATACTACTTTTGATGTATTTTTTGAAGAATAGCTTTTTCGGAACAGTTTCAAAATTAAGAAAAACTCATTTTTTATTGGTTTTTTCCCATTTTGACTGGGTTGTATTAAAATGCCCCTAATGCGCTTTGACATGTTGATAGGCGACGGTAAAATACTACTTTTAATTTATTTTTTAAAGAAAAGTTTTTTTCGGAACAGTTTCAAAATTAAGAAAAACTCATTTTTTATTGGTTTTTTCCCATTTTGACTGGGTTATATTAAAATGCTCCTAATGCGCTTTGACATGATAGGCAACGGTAAACTACTACTTTTAATTCATTTTTTATAGAAAAGTTTTTTTCGGAACAGTTTCAAAATTAAGAAAAACTCATTTTTTATTGGTTTTTTCCCATTTTGACTGGGTTGTATTAAAATGCCCCTAATGCGCTTTGACATGTTGATAGGCAACGGTAAAATACTACTTTTCATTTATTTTTTGAAGAAAAGTTTTTTTCGAAACAGTTTCAAAATTAAGAAAAACTCATTTTTTATTGGGTTTTTCCCATTTTGACTGGGTTATATTAAAATGCCCCTAATGCGCTTTGACATGTTGATAGGCAACGGTAAAATAATACTTTTAATTTATTTTTTAAAGAAAAGTTTTTTTCGGAACAGTTTCAAAATTAAGAAAAACTCATTTTCTATCGGTTTTTTCCCATTTTGACTGGGTTATATTAAAATGCCCCTGATGCGCTTTGACATGTTGATAGGCAACGGTAAAATACTACTTTTAATTTATTTTTTGTAGAAAAGTTTTTTTCGGAACAGTTTCAAAATTAAGAAAAACTAATTTTTTATCGGTTTTTTCCCATTTTGACTGGGTTATATTAAAATGCCCCTAATGCGCTTTGACATTTTAATGGGCAAAGGTAAAATACTACTTTTAATTTATTTTTTAAAGAAAAGTTTTTTTCGGAACCGTTTCAAAATTAAGAAAAACTCATTTTCTATCGGTTTTTTCCCATTTTGACTGGGTTATATTAAAATGCTCCTAATGCGCTTTGACATGTTGATAGGCAACGGTAAAATACTACTTTTAATTTATTTTTTAAAGAAAAGTTTTTTTCGGAACCGTTTCAAAATTAAGAAAAACTCATTTTCTATCGGTTTTTTCCCATTTTGACTGGGTTATATTAAAATGCCCCTGATGCGCTTTGACGTGTTGATAGGCAACGGTAAAATACTACTTTTAATTCATTTTTTGTAGGAAAGTTTTTTTCGGAACAGTTTCAAAATTAAGAAAAACTCATTTTTTATCAGTTTTTTTCTCATTTTGACTGGGTTATATTAAAATGCCCCTAATGCGCTTTGACATGTTGATAGGCAACGGTAAAATACTACTTTTAATTCATTTTTTTGTAGAAAAGTTTTTTTCGGAACAGTTTTAAAATTAAGAAAAACTTGGTTTTTATCGGTTTTTTCCCATTTTGACTAGGTTATAAAAATGCCCCTGATGCGCTTTGACATGTTGACAGGCAACGGCAAAATACTACTTTTAATTCATTTTTTGTAGAAAAGTTTTTTTCGGAACAGTTTTAAAATTAAGAAAAACTTAGTTTTTAAAGGTTTTTTCCCATTTTGACTGGGTTATATTAAAATGCCCCTGATGCGCTTTGACATGTTGATAGGCAACGGTAAAATACTACTTTTAGTGTATTTTTTGAAGAAAAGTTTTTCTCGGAACAGTTTCAAAATTAGGAAAAACTCATTTTTTATTGGTTTTTTCCCATTTTGACTGGGTTATATTAAAATGCCCCTAATGCGCTTTGACATGTTGATAGGCAACGGTAAAATACTACTTTTAATTCATTTTTTGTAGAAAAGTTTTTTTCGGAACAGTTTCAAAATTAAGAAAAACTCATTTTTTATCGGTTTTTTCCCATTTTGACTGGGTTCTATTAAAATGCCCCTGATGCGCTTTGATATGTTGACAGGCAACGGCAAAATACTACTTTTAATTCATTTTTTGTAGAAAAGTTTTTTTCGGAACAGTTTCAAAATTAAGAAAAACTTAGTTTTTATCGGTTTTTTCCCATTTTGACTGGGTTATATTAAAATGCCCCTGATGCGCTTTGACATGTTGATAGGCAACGGTAAAATACTACTTTTGATGTATTTTTTGAAGAAAAGTTTTTTTCGGAACAGTTTCAAAATTAAGAAAAACTCATTTTTTATTGGTTTTTTCCCATTTTGACTGGGTTGTATTAAAATGCCCCTAATGCGCTTTGACATGTTGATAGGCGACGGTAAAATACTACTTTTAATTTATTTTTTAAAGAAAAGTTTTTTTCGGAACAGTTTCAAAATTAAGAAAAACTCATTTTTTATTGGTTTTTTCCCATTTTGACTGGGTTATATTAAAATGCCCCTAATGCGCTTTGACATGTTGATAGGCAACGGTAAAATACTACTTTTGATGTATTTTTTGAAGAATAGCTTTTTCGGAACAGTTTCAAAATTAAGAAAAACTCATTTTTTATTGGTTTTTTCCCATTTTGACTAGGTTATAAAAATGCCCCTGATACGCTTTGACATGTTGACAGGCAACGGCAAAATACTACTTTTAATTCATTTTTTGTAGAAAAGTTTTTTTCGGAACAGTTTTAAAATTAAGAAAAACTTGGTTTTTATCGGTTTTTTCCCATTTTGACTAGGTGATAAAAATGCCCCTGATGCGCTTTGACATGTTAACAGGCAACGGCAAAATACTACTTTTAATTCATTTTTTGTAGAAAAGTTTTTTTCGGAACAGTTTCAAAATTAAGAAAAACTCATTTTCTATCGGTTTTTTCCCATTTTGACTGGGTTATATTAAAATGCCCCTGATGCGCTTTGACGTGTTGATAGGCAACGGTAAAATACTACTTTTAATTCATTTTTTGTAGGAAAGGTTTTTTCGGAACAGTTTCAAAATTAAGAAAAACTCATTTTTTATCGGTTTTTTCCCATTTTGACTAGGTTATAAAAATGCCCCTGATACGCTTTGACATGTTGACAGGCAACGGCAAAATACTACTTTTAATTCATTTTTTGTAGAAAAGTTTTTTTCGGAACAGTTTTAAAATTAAGAAAAACTTAGTTTTTAAAGGTTTTTTCCCATTTTGACTGGGTTATATTAAAATGCCCCTGATGCGCTTTGACATGTTGATAGGCAACGGTAAAATACTACTTTTAGTGTATTTTTTGAAGAAAAGTTTTTCTCGGAACAGTTTCAAAATTAAGAAAAACTCATTTTTTATCGGTTTTTTCCCATTTTGACTGGGTTCTATTAAAATGCCCCTGATGCGCTTTGATATGTTGACAGGCAACGGCAAAATACTACTTTTAATTCATTTTTTGTAGAAAAGTTTTTTTCGGAACAGTTTCAAAATTAAGAAAAACTTAGTTTTTATCGGTTTTTTCCCATTTTGACTGGGTTATATTAAAATGCCCCTGATGCGCTTTGACATGTTGATAGGCAACGGTAAAATACTACTTTTGATGTATTTTTTGAAGAATAGCTTTTTCGGAACAGTTTCAAAATTAAGAAAAACTCATTTTTTATTGGTTTTTTCCCATTTTGACTGGGTTGTATTAAAATGCCCCTAATGCGCTTTGACATGTTGATAGGCGACGGTAAAATACTACTTTTAATTTATTTTTTAAAGAAAAGTTTTTTTCGGAACAGTTTCAAAATTAAGAAAAACTCATTTTTTATTGGTTTTTTCCCATTTTGACTGGGTTATATTAAAATGCTCCTAATGCGCTTTGACATGATAGGCAACGGTAAACTACTACTTTTAATTCATTTTTTATAGAAAAGTTTTTTTCGGAACAGTTTCAAAATTAAGAAAAACTCATTTTTTATTGGTTTTTTCCCATTTTGACTGGGTTGTATTAAAATGCCCCTAATGCGCTTTGACATGTTGATAGGCAACGGTAAAATACTACTTTTCATTTATTTTTTGAAGAAAAGTTTTTTTCGAAACAGTTTCAAAATTAAGAAAAACTCATTTTTTATTGGGTTTTTCCCATTTTGACTGGGTTATATTAAAATGCCCCTAATGCGCTTTGACATGTTGATAGGCAACGGTAAAATAATACTTTTAATTTATTTTTTAAAGAAAAGTTTTTTTCGGAACAGTTTCAAAATTAAGAAAAACTCATTTTCTATCGGTTTTTTCCCATTTTGACTGGGTTATATTAAAATGCCCCTGATGCGCTTTGACATGTTGATAGGCAACGGTAAAATACTACTTTTAATTTATTTTTTGTAGAAAAGTTTTTTTCGGAACAGTTTCAAAATTAAGAAAAACTAATTTTTTATCGGTTTTTTCCCATTTTGACTGGGTTATATTAAAATGCCCCTAATGCGCTTTGACATGTTAATGGGCAAAGGTAAAATACTACTTTTAATTTATTTTTTAAAGAAAAGTTTTTTTCGGAACCGTTTCAAAATTAAGAAAAACTCATTTTCTATCGGTTTTTTCCCATTTTGACTGGGTTATATTAAAATGCTCCTAATGCGCTTTGACATGTTGATAGGCAACGGTAAAATACTACTTTTAATTTATTTTTTAAAGAAAAGTTTTTTTCGGAACCGTTTCAAAATTAAGAAAAACTCATTTTCTATCGGTTTTTTCCCATTTTGACTGGGTTATATTAAAATGCCCCTGATGCGCTTTGACGTGTTGATAGGCAACGGTAAAATACTACTTTTAATTAATTTTTTGTAGGAAAGTTTTTTTCGGAACAGTTTCAAAATTAAGAAAAACTCATTTTTTATCAGTTTTTTTCTCATTTTGACTGGGTTATATTAAAATGCCCCTAATGCGCTTTGACATGTTGATAGGCAACGGTAAAATACTACTTTTAATTCATTTTTTTGTAGAAAAGTTTTTTTCGGAACAGTTTTAAAATTAAGAAAAACTTGGTTTTTATCGGTTTTTTCCCATTTTGACTAGGTTATAAAAATGCCCCTGATGCGCTTTGACATGTTGACAGGCAACGGCAAAATACTACTTTTAATTCATTTTTTGTAGAAAAGTTTTTTTCGGAACAGTTTTAAAATTAAGAAAAACTTAGTTTTTAAAGGTTTTTTCCCATTTTGACTGGGTTATATTAAAATGCCCCTGATGCGCTTTGACATGTTGATAGGCAACGGTAAAATACTACTTTTAGTGTATTTTTTGAAGAAAAGTTTTTCTCGGAACAGTTTCAAAATTAGGAAAAACTCATTTTTTATTGGTTTTTTCCCATTTTGACTGGGTTATATTAAAATGCCCCTAATGCGCTTTGACATGTTGATAGGCAACGGTAAAATACTACTTTTAATTCATTTTTTGTAGAAAAGTTTTTTTCGGAACAGTTTCAAAATTAAGAAAAACTCATTTTTTATCGGTTTTTTCCCATTTTGACTGGGTTCTATTAAAATGCCCCTGATGCGCTTTGATATGTTGACAGGCAACGGCAAAATACTACTTTTAATTCATTTTTTGTAGAAAAGTTTTTTTCGGAACAGTTTCAAAATTAAGAAAAACTTAGTTTTTATCGGTTTTTTCCCATTTTGACTGGGTTATATTAAAATGCCCCTGATGCGCTTTGACATGTTGATAGGCAACGGTAAAATACTACTTTTGATGTATTTTTTGAAGAAAAGTTTTTTTCGGAACAGTTTCAAAATTAAGAAAAACTCATTTTTTATTGGTTTTTTCCCATTTTGACTGGGTTGTATTAAAATGCCCCTAATGCGCTTTGACATGTTGATAGGCGACGGTAAAATACTACTTTTAATTTATTTTTTAAAGAAAAGTTTTTTTCGGAACAGTTTCAAAATTAAGAAAAACTCATTTTTTATTGGTTTTTTCCCATTTTGACTGGGTTATATTAAAATGCCCCTAATGCGCTTTGACATGATAGGCAACGGTAAACTACTACTTTTAATTCATTTTTTATAGAAAAGTTTTTTTCGGAACAGTTTCAAAATTAAGAAAAACTTAGTTTTTATCGGTTTTTTCCCATTTTGACTGGGTTATATTAAAATGCCCCTGATGCGCTTTGACATGTTGATAGGCAACGGTAAAATACTACTTTTAATTTATTTTTTGAATAAAAGTTTTTTTCGGAACAGTTTCAAAATTAAGAAAAACTCATTTTTTATTGGTTTTTTCCCATTTTGACTAGGTTATATTAAAATGCCCCTGATGCGCTTTGACATGTTGATAGGCAACGGTAAAATACTACTTTTAATTTATTTTTTGAAGAAAAGTTTTTTTCGAAACAGTTTCAAAATTAAGAAAAACTCATTTTTTATTGGGTTTTTCCCATTTTGACTGGGTTATATTAAAATGCCCCTAATGCGCTTTGACATGTTGATAGGCAACGGTAAAATAATACTTTTAATTTATTTTTTAAAGAAAAGTTTTCTTCGGCAGAGTTTCAAAATTAAGAAAAACTTATTTTTTATCGTTTTTTTCCCATTTTGACTGGGTTATATTAAAATGCCCCTGATGCGCTTTGACATGCTGATAGGCAACGGTAAAATACTACTTTTAATTTATTTTTTAAAGAAAAGTTTTTTTCGGAACAGTTTCAAAATTAAGAGAAACTAATTTTTTCTCGGTTTTTTCCCATTTTGACTGGGTTATATTAAAATGCCCCTGATGCGCTTTGACATGTTGATAGGCAACGGTAAAATACTACTTTTAATTCATTTTTTGAAGAAAAGTTTTTTTCGAAACAGTTTCAAAATTAAGAAAAACTCATTTTTTATTTGTTTTTTCCCATTTTGACTGGGTTATATTAAAATGCTCCTAATGCGCTTTGACATGTTGATAGGCAACGGTAAAATACTACTTTTAATTTATTTTTTAAAGAAAAGTTTTTTTCGGAACCGTTTCAAAATTAAGAAAAACTCATTTTCTATCGGTTTTTTCCCATTTTGACTGGGTTATATTAAAATGCTCCTAATGCGCTTTGACATGTTGATAGGCAACGGTAAAATACTACTTTTAATTTATTTTTTAAAGAAAAGTTTTTTTCGGAACCGTTTCAAAATTAAGAAAAACTCATTTTCTATCGGTTTTTTCCCATTTTGACTGGGTTATATTAAAATGCCCCTGAAGCGCTTTGACGTGTTGATAGGCAACGGTAAAATACTACTTTTAATTCATTTTTTGTAGGAAAGTTTTTTTCGGAACAGTTTCAAAATTAAGAAAAACTCATTTTTTATCAGTTTTTTTCTCATTTTGACTGGGTTATATTAAAATGCCCCTAATGCGCTTTGACATGTTGATAGGCAACGGTAAAATACTACTTTTAATTCATTTTTTTGTAGAAAAGTTTTTTTCGGAACAGTTTTAAAATTAAGAAAAACTTGGTTTTTATCGGTTTTTTCCCATTTTGACTAGGTTATAAAAATGCCCCTGATGCGCTTTGACATGTTGACAGGCAACGGCAAAATACTACTTTTAATTCATTTTTTGTAGAAAAGTTTTTTTCGGAACAGTTTTAAAATTAAGAAAAACTTAGTTTTTAAAGGTTTTTTCCCATTTTGACTGGGTTATATTAAAATGCCCCTGATGCGCTTTGACATGTTGATAGGCAACGGTAAAATACTACTTTTAGTGTATTTTTTGAAGAAAAGTTTTTCTCGGAACAGTTTCAAAATTAGGAAAAACTCATTTTTTATTGGTTTTTTCCCATTTTGACTGGGTTATATTAAAATGCCCCTAATGCGCTTTGACATGTTGATAGGCAACGGTAAAATACTACTTTTAATTCATTTTTTGTAGAAAAGTTTTTTTCGGAACAGTTTCAAAATTAAGAAAAACTCATTTTTTATCGGTTTTTTCCCATTTTGACTGGGTTCTATTAAAATGCCCCTGATGCGCTTTGATATGTTGACAGGCAACGGCAAAATACTACTTTTAATTCATTTTTTGTAGAAAAGTTTTTTTCGGAACAGTTTCAAAATTAAGAAAAACTCATTTTTTATCGGTTTTTTCCCATTTTGACTGGGTTATATTAAAATGCCCCTGACGCGCTTTGACATGTTGATAGGCAACGGTAAAATACTACTTTTGATGTATTATTTTAATGTAAAATATTTATGGTTATCATATTTTCCGATTTTGCCACCCCAATGGAAATAAATACTTCGATTTTTCAAAATACATACTGTTTGTCCACTAATGAAGTCATCAAAGAAGTTGTTGTTGACAATTTTTTTTCTTTATAGCTTTTGAGCGATACTACGACAGACTGCACTTGATAGAGAATTAATAGGAGTTTTGAGTAAATATATTTTTTTGTCTGCTATCTCAAAATCCAACATGGCAGACGAAATTAAAATGTACCCTTCAAAGATGCTCGTTTATTCTTGTGTTGCGCACACGTTTTAATTATTTTTTTAAATTAGTAAAAAAGCTGCATTCTTGCCACGCCCAACAAAGTACAAATTAGCAAAATCGGTTTGGTGGTTCTAAAAAATTTTTTTGTTTCAACCATTGTTTTGCATATGCGATTATCTTGCCAATCACGTCTGCATTAATTTTCTTATAACTTCATCCCTACTAAACCGATTTTGATGAAGTAAAAAACAGCCTGGTGACAATTGATTGCTTTTTAAAGATCATGATCAAAATTTATCGCCATCTTAAAATGTAAGATGGCGGACTGTTAGCTCCCGCTAAATTTCGCGGTTGTTTATATATTTTTAAAACCATACAATTGTATGAAGGACAGAGCGCATTTCGCGCATTTTGACATGCGCACCAACAACCAGAGAGATCCTTGTCGACCGCCTCGAGAAAATGGGGTGTTAATTTCGTTCTCCAACTATTTCAAATTTTTACACCTGAAAGTGCTCGATGTTGGTGTACTGAAGCATAGAACTAGAAACTTCAGCCCTTCAGCTACGTGGTGACATCATTAGATCTAATCAGGGGCCCCTTGGAACGTGAAGAAATTGGCTGCAAACTGGTGAGTGCCTTTGTTTCTGATTGCCGTTGTGTGGCACAACAATTAACCTATGGACCTTTTCATTATTTCGTAATTTCATATCAATATATTTATGTTTGTTCGCGCTTCATTTAATTAAAATATTTACAGTCCATTGCAGTTATCGTTTTTCTAACCGCGGGCATAACATAAGTGTTCCTTTCGAGCCGAATTATTTTAAATTAAATCCATACGACGGTATTAATAATCAGCCATTATTTTCACGCCGAAAACAAGGCGGCCTTGAATTTTTCGCATCGTATTGAAACGAGAGAAAGGTGTCGGCGCAGCACCTGTTTTCGCGCACCTTGTGGTATAAACAAAAACGAGAAGGAATCAAAACAAACAAAACAAACGTTCAGTGTGTTAGGTGTGTTCCATATCATTTCGATATTTAAAACAATTTTCATCAATTGCGATAAATCAGTGCATATTTTCTATTTCAGAAGCATTAATTTAGCGTTAATTGTATATTTACCGACAATTTCGTCATTTCAAAGGTAAAATCATGTCTGTCAAAAAATGCCGTGCAAAAACTCAAGACAAGACCGCGCCAAAGGATGAAAAAGCGAGAAACGAGTTTCAAGTGAGGTATTCCGATTTGGATGAAACCTTCGATAAATGCATGCTGGCACATAATGACGTCATTATGTTGATAGACGACTCGGACGACGAGGAGTTTAAAACGTAGGATACGATCCTTTCAGAAGCTCGTAAATATTTTTATGCGTGTAAGGGGGTTTACTCAAAAATATTTCCGGTTGAGGCCCCAACCCTTTCGGGATCATATGTTCGACAAAACGAATCTGAAACTCCAAAACTCAAAGAGTTAGGTATTCCCATATTTCGAGGTGATAAAAAATTATGGCCAAGCTTTTTCGATCTTTTTAATAACATTATAGATCAAAATCAAAGTCTAAGTAACGTTCGAAAACTTCAATATTTATTTTCATATCTCGAGGATGAGCCTTTAAAATTGATATCAGGGATTAGCTTATCTGATCAAAATTATAAAATTGCTTACGACAAATTAGTCAATAGATATCAAAACAAGCGAGACCTCGCAAATGATGCTTTAAGCACAATTATGAACTCCACCTTAAAAAACGAGTCAGCTAAAGAATTGCGTAACTTAATTGACACCTTTTCTGAATCCCTAGAAATTTTAAAATCACTTAGCTTTGACGTTGACAGTTGGGACTTTATTATTTTTTTCATTTTGTTAGAAAAATTGGATATTCCGACGCGTTCAAATTTCGAAATGAGTCACGCCAATACTAATAACGAAATTCCCACTTTTCAGTCACTTTTTCAATTTCTAGAAAAAAGATGTAAAGTTTTGGAATCACTTCCTCAATCAACAGCACCCAAAAAGGTGCCTATCTATCAAAAATCAAATTCTATGCAAAATCAGTCTGGGCAAAAGCCTACCTATCAAAATTCAAATTCTATGCGAAGTCAGTTTGGGCAAAAGCCTACCTATAAATCATCCAATTCGCCTTTTATAGGACTGGCTGGCACCTCAACTAATTCAAGTACGGGAATAAAATGTTTCCGGTGTAATCAAGGTCACGTGCTTTCGAAATGTCAAACATTTCTTGACCTCTCGCCTATCGAGCGCCTATCTTTCGTCAAGCAGAAAAAATTATGTCTAGCGTGTTTTCATCCCTCGCATGGGGTAGACGCGTGCAAATCAAAATATTCATGCAGGACTTGCAATAGTAAAAGGTACCACACTTTAACTCATATCTTAGAAACTAATCAAGAGTCTGGAAGCCAAGATACTAGTCCTGTCATTCACACACCACCTGTCAATAATCTTCATGTGTCATTAAATACCTCAGGACCTTCAGGTACCTTTCCTTTATGCACCGCCATAATAGATGTTATGGACGGTTGCGGAAATTTTCAACCTGTAAGGGCACGGTTTGATTCTGGATCGCAGACAGGATTCATCAGTGAAAAGTGTATTTAGCGTCTTAATCTTCCTAGGCGAAGTTACACCACTGAAATATTCGGATTAAATCAGATGTCTTCTTTTACTTCCAAAGGGCTCGTTCAATGTCACATTAAGCCACAAGGACTAAAGCCGGAAAGCTTAAGTACAAAATTAAGGGTAGTCTGTGATTGTTCGGCAGTCACCCCAAAAAATATTAGTCTCAATGACACATTGTTATCTGGACCGAAACTTCAAAAGGATATTGCTTCTTTACTCCTTACGTTTCGTCTTAATCCTATTGCCTACATTGCTGATATCAAACAGATGTTCCGTCAAGTCCTTATCAATCCTTATCACCGTCCTTATAAAAGGATATTGTGGAGGTTTTCTCCACATGACCCACTTTCAGTGTGGGAACTTTCTACTGTCACTTTTGGCATGACATGCTCACCTTTTCTAGCCATGCGTACCTTAAATGAGCTGGCAGAGAGAGAAAAGGAACGTTTTCCTATGGCGAGTACTGTTCTAAAAACGTCAATCTATATCGACGATATCTTGGGAACTAGCCCTTCGCTTTCTGAAGCTCTTTCCCTTCAGACAGAACTCAATGATTTGTTGAAGTCGGGAGGATTTGAACTTAAAAAATGGGCAAGCAATTGTCCCGAGTTGTTGGCAACATTGCCAGAATCCGATCGTCAAATGCCTCTCTCTTTTGACAAGGAGGAACCCCACTTTATCAAAGTTTTAGGACTTCAATGGCATCCAAAAAACGACATTTTTTCTTATCAATGCCGAATGAAGGACAAACCCTCAACCAAACGTGCTATTTTATCTATCATAGGAACAATCTTCGATCCCTTAGGTTTTCTTTGTCCCTTGTTGCTACAAGCAAAATTTATTTTGCAACAGTTGTGGATATCAAAAATAGGCTGGGACGAAGAACCAGATTCTTCTATCATCGACTCTTGGAACAAACTTCGTTCTGAATTCCCGCTTCTTTCCAATTTTCAATTACCCCGACAAATCAAACTGTCAAAAACCAATACCTATCAAATCATCGGCTTCTGTGACGCTTCAATTCGAGGCTACGCAGGCGTCGTATATTTTCGTGTAGAAGAGGAAAACAATATATCTGTTTCTCTCATATCTGCAAAATCTAGGGTCGCGCCTATAAAGTCACAAACTTTGCCTAGGCTGGAACTCCTAGGCGCATTTCTTTTAAGCGAATTAATTGACTTCGTTTTATCTAGCTATGAAGGAAAAATAACTTTTACAAATATCGTTACTTTCTGCGATTCGCAAGTCGTATTGCACTGGCTTTCATCCTTTCCTAATCGCTGGCAAACCTTTGTTGGAAATCGAGTCAGTAGAATCCAAGAAATCATTCCCTCAAACTCGTGGCGCTACATTCCTTCTGCTTTAAATGCAGCCGATATTGCGTCACGAGGGGCCACCCCTTCACAGCTCATGTCACATGACATGTGGTGGAACGCACCGTCGTTTTTGTGGTCTCCCGAAAACGAATGGCCCGATTTTCATAAATCAAAAATGCCGATTGATTTCGGAGATATTAATCTGGAGGAAAAGCCAAAGGTCTGTTGCAATGCGATAATTGATGTCAACTTCTTAGATCAGCTTCTTATCAAATATTCATCTATATCAAAAATTCAACGTATCATTTGTTATGTCCTTCGAATAGTTAACTTTTTTCAAAACCATTCCTATCAAAAACCCACTAAGCCGCCGGACCAAAAAGTTATTTTTGAGAATATTGTTTTTCCTACCACCGGTGAGATGCAAAGTGCGTTATACCTTCTTATCAAACGCGTTCAAGGTTCTTGTTTTTCTGAGCTTTTTTCCGCGTTATCTAAGGATAAACCAATACCGAAACCTTTTCGAGGACTTTCACCTTTTCTTGATGAAAATAGTATCATTAGAGTCGGTGGCAGATTACAAAAATCTGACCTTTTGTCTTATTCTGCAAAACACCCCGTCTTACTTTCGAGTAACCATCGTTTAACTACTCTTCTTATCGAGTCCGCTCATCGACAATACCTTCATCCTGGGTTTAAAACATTACATAATCTGCTTTTACAGCAATTTTGGATATTATCTGCCAGACGGGCAATTCAAAGAACCATATCCAAGTGCTTGCAATGTTTTAGAATCAACCCTAAACCCTATAGACCGCCCATAATGAGTTCACTTCCCGCTCATCGAATCAATCAACTTAAACCTTTTTCGAGTGTAGCTATCGACTTTTGTGGACCTTTCTTTGTGATTCCTCATCGTTACCGTGGTTGTAAAGCTTTCAAATCGTATGTCTGTGTGTTTGTCTGTACGGCCACACATTGCGTGCATTTGGAATTAACCATGGAGCTGTCCACCGAAGGGTTCGTAGGTGCATTCCATCGATTCATTTCCAGGCGCGGAAGCGTGACGCAATGTTGGTCAGATCAAGGCAGTAATTTTATAGGGTTTCGTAACCAATTACTTGATTACGCACGAAGTGCTGCCACCAGACTTTCTATTCGTTGGCATCTGGGACCTCCTCTCAGCCCACATTTCAATGGCCTGGCAGAAGCTGGCGTCAAAAGTTTTAAAACTCACTTTGTTCGAGTTGTCGGCGACAAGAAGTCTATCATGGAGATGTCCACCCTTACCTGTCGCATAGAAGCCGTACTTAATAGTCGCCCGTTATCTCCTGCCTCTTCAGACCCACACGATCTTCAACCTCTTACCCCTGGGCATTTTTTGACACTTGAACCCCTTAATTCAGAAATTCCGGAGTCAGATTTGTCCGAGGTTCCCCTAAATCGGCTCTCGAGATGGCAACTAATCCAAAAACTACATAATGATTTTTGGAAACGATATTCTATAGAGTATTTGTGTGGCCTACTAAAATGCGTTGGGTGACATTTGTGGCAGCTTAAAGATGTTGCCGCCATTTTGTGACCCTGTAATTAGAATAATGACAATTTGCCTACTTGTGACACAAAAAACCCACTGAATAATTAATCAAATATCTAGAAGCAGAACTGTATTTTCCAGCTAGGTAAAACATTGATATGCCCGGTAACTTTTATACAGTGGAGAAAGGGGGGTGTGTGTTTTAATATCAATGTTTTACAATGAAGATCTTAATTAAAATACAGTTCAACCAAAACGTAGCCAAACAAAACTACTTACTTCCGAGGCTTCCAGAGTATTTATGTAATTAAGAATAACCAAAAAAAAATAAACAGAATAAAATTCTCAAAGATTGAATTAAGATGACAAAACTAGAAGCACTTTACAGGTAGATGGACTCCTTTAACAGGTCATAGTGTACCTACATCTGAGTCAGTAGTGTGAGACTCCTATATATAAATGATTGAAAAAAAATAAATATACTTCCAAAATTATTCTGTCATAGGGGAGATCTGGACCAAATATCTGCTGTCATCATTCTACATTGGGTAGAATGAGACAGACAGCAACCCAGTCCGAGATCCACCCCATGAGGTAAAACAGTGTAAAGAAACCGCTAAAAAAAATATAACCTCATCTCTCTTTTGTCTCTGCAAAGTTGGTTCATTGGATTGTACAAATAACACAAAGATTTAGTTCATCGTGTATAATTCAATGGTAAAATCAAATAAAATTACCGGAAACATAAGAAAAATAAATGAAATGGATGAAAACAAGGGCCAAAATAGCAAAGCACTTTAAATTTCACAGAAAAATTATCTTAAATATACCGCAAAATTGGGGCTATGACGTCATACCTTTATCTTGCGTTCACAAGAAGTGTTAAAATTAAACTGTGCAAAATTATATATGGAAAGATTATGTCTAAATGATATTGTGAAAATTATATATGAAAAAAAAATAGTTAAGGCTTGCTCCTACCTTGGTCCTTCAATTATTTAATAATTATTGGTGTTTTATTCGGTAAACCTGGAAGTGTTGTTGGTTTCCCGACATACTCCTGCTACTGCTGTTCTGGCTTGTCCGCGCCTCCCCTAAAGATCCCTTAGCACATGGTACTAGGGCAGCACATGGTTGTGGAAAGGTTGTGGGATCCTTGCCCGAGCGTAAAACCCTGTGGAGAATGAAATGTTTCAGTTTCCTGGAATTCGTCAATTTTGCACGAAATTCCCCTACACCGAGTAACTTAAATCGAGAACCCCATGTCGACTCAATAAAATAAAGTAGATTTAAACAGATGAACTAAAATAACCCTAACGTACCTTTCCCAGGGTTACAACTGGCTCGTCGATGGAACAGAACCGCGTTCCACCAGCACAACTGTCCCGTCGATGGAATGGACGGTGCTGTAACCAAAGGAGAAAACAATATATAGTTTTTATTAACACGTGGTTAAAAGAAAAATATAAAAACGCCAACAATTCCCCACGTCTTTTGTCAAAAAAAAGTACATTTCACACGAAAAATAATTACAATTTGGGAGGCAAATATTATCTTGAAGAGTCCTCAAATAATAAAAAAAATGAAAAAAATAAAATCGAACTTACCACTGCTCTTATTTCCCGTACAAATGGCGTAGGCCGACTTAAATCCCCCTCAGAGGGTATGAGCGTCACTCCAGGATTCGCCTAAACACGACGGACTCACTTCTACAGTTTCTGGGATATCTCCTGCAATCGCTGCAGTGCCAATAACCAAAAACAAAGGCGATCCCAGAAACTGTTGTCGACCTAGCCAAAATTCGTTAGGAAGAGAGAAAGCACTTTGTCGAGAACACAAAAAAATGAAGTGGCCGGAAACCGTTTTGTAAATGTGGTGGGGGACAGTAAAACGCAATACCAACCTAATTTTCCCGGTTAAATTCAAATAAAGGATGCAAACCTATTTATAAAAAAACTTTTTCGCCAAAAAATCTCTAACTTCGGTTGCAAGACTGGAAGAAAAAACCCGCGGTTTTCAAACTAACCAATGAGGAAATACACCAATAGTTCCATACCGGTATATAGGGGGCAGCACCGACCAAGGGGATAGAAAACACGTAAAACGCACACTGAGATGTTGTCGGATCTATTTCCACGGTTGGAATTTTTATAACAAGGACGTCAAGACACCCTCCATACATAGACCGAACATTTGCCTACCGGACCCCTGCCAACATAGCAAGTAGGAGGAAAATAACCAGACGGACTATAAGAAGCTCAGCATTGAAACCATCAACTGTAAAATCAATTACTGGAGATCAGAGCTTGCATCAAACCCAGGAATATTCGAACACTCAACCAATTCCCATATGAGTAAAGCTATACTGAGTGTAGAATTTAGTTGTATTTTAGTTACAGTCTTAGTCAAAAGTTTCCTTTGCTCTTTATAAATGTTTTCTCTAAGATTCATATGGTTTGACGCCATCTTTGTAAAACATTTCTACATTAATAAAGTTGTTTCTGAACCTGAACCTAAAAATACACACTGAACTACTGCTTAAACTCGGCACAAGAGTGTTCAGATGTTAACTCACACGATTTCGTTTATTCTTTTAGTCTTGGTTTTTATCCCTCGTTTATCTCCCATTTACAAAAGTGCATAACTTGTATTTATTTTATCTTCTCCTCATCAAATTAATAAAGATAGCAAAGGGGCGGAGCCTCGGTTGTTCCTGGTCGACCCAAATATGTTTTCGTACTATCAAAACTAGCTAATCCGTGAAGGATATGAGGTTCGGATTGTCCCAATATCCTCGAAAATAAACGTAAGGGAATGAAATGTTCATCTAAATGTTTCCTTCCTGTTACTGAAACCATTTGTGATGCGGCAACGCCGCCATTCCCCAGCAGATTAGCTGTTTATCTTCGTGAACTTCAAAGAAAATTATGAAATTTTACGGATAAACAAAACAACCAAAAGTTTTTATGTGATTTTCCCGAAACCTGTGATCCTAAATTCCAATTACAATGTCCAGATAATGCGATGTGCGTAGTGTCCACAGTAATTCGATGGAATGTCTCCTTTATAAGGTAATTTCCTAGACACTATATAACCTCCAAACCTAGCTCTATAAAATACCCTTAATTCGTGTACAGAAAGACGAGTCGAAGAGCCTTGATTATTTACCTGAATAAACAAATATGTAACGTGGCCTTAAACGTAAAAATGACACGACAACTTCAAGACGATTAACCTAAAAAGGTTAATCGGAGAGGTCCGCTGCCGACTTAAGGTCTTTGGCATGCCAGCTCCCTGGTAGTACTTTACCCGATGGTTCCTGAAGCTCAAATATCCATGGAGAAATTTTATTCCTAATCACATAAGGACCAACGAATCTCGGTGCTAACTTCTTCGAGAAAAACTTCGCAGCATCTGACAACACATAATTCTTCTTCCAAACACGCTGACCCACAACAAAGTTGGGTACCCTTGTACGCAGATTATACTGAACTACGTTTTTCTCTCCTGCCACCTCTAACCTTCTCTTCACATCAGCATAGAGCTTCCGGAAACCTTCGTTCTTACTTTCAGCTGCAGTTTGAACACCATTCTCTTCAGATAACAAAACTGGATTGGAGTAATCTTTTCCTGATAAACACATATTCCTACCAAAATTAACAAAGAAATGAGACATCCTAGTTGTCTCATGGGTTGCAGTACGAATCGCGCAGGCAAGTTTATGTATTTGTTCGTCCCACTTCCTGTGGTTGTCTTTCACATAACAACATAACATGGTTTTTAACGTACGATTCGTCCTTTCTGTTGGATTTGCTCTGGGGTGATAATACGGATTATACTGAATTTTAACCTGATAACTCTCAGCAAAACGCTTAAACTCGTTACTTTTGTACTGAGGGCCATTATCACAAAGTATCAAACGGGGTACTCCGAAGACCATAAATACTTGCTCCTCAAGATGCTTGACAACAGCTTGAGTAGGGGCTGTTCGCATTGGAAAAACTAAGGAAAACTTACTCAAATAGTCCGTAACGACGAGAATCCAGCAATTACCCTTTGTCGAACGAGGTAAAGGTCCACATAAATCAGTCGAAATAATTTCCCAAGGACGAGTTGGTTTTGGGTGAGATATCATCTGATCAGATACACCTTGTGTATCACCTTTATGAGCTGCACAGACAAATCATTTCTTTACAAAAGTTGCCACGTCCTGGCGCATTTTTGGCCAATAATATTTTTCTGCCAGTCTGTGGAAGGTTTTATACACACCCATGTGTCCTGCGGTAGGAGGATCGTGAGCTTCTCCAATAATTCTACGCCTATGATCTTTGGGAACTACCTCTTTCCAATATTCGTTAGATGGTGAAAGTTGCGGGTATTCTTGTTTGACATATTTATACAACTTATTATCAGTGTATCTCCAATTCATAAATTTTAACGGTGATTCTACGACCCTCTTTACCATCTTTTGGTACCATCGATCTTTAATTGCTGTTGAAACATCTCTGGGCTGCGAAATTGTATCAATCATAGGTACTGCGCGAGACAACATGTCCGGGACAACTTTTCCCTTTCCGATAATTTACTTCAAAGTCATATTGCTGCAGTTTTACAGACCAACGAGCAAATCTTCCACTGGGCTCTTTCAAGCTATGAAGCCATTTTAAACTAAAATGATCTGTTATGACTTTAAATGAGATCCCCTCAATATAAGGCCGGAGCTTCTCTATCGCCCAAACCAATGCCAAACATTCTCGCTCGGTGGTCGTGTAAACACGTTCTTGCTTAGTCAAAGATCGACTCAAATAGCATATGACCTTGTCTCCTTCAGGATAAGGTTGCGTTAAACATGCTCCTATTCCATATCCTGATGCATCTGTTTGAATGACAAATTCTTTGGTATAATCTGGACATGTAAGAATCGGTGCAGTCACTAAAAGTTCCTTAATCTTAATAAATGCTTTTTCGCAGTCTGGAGTCCAATAGAACTTTTGATTTTTCTTAGTCAGAGCTGTAATTGGAGCTATTATCGCTGAAAAATTCTCTATGAAACGTCTATACCAGGAAATTGTACCTACAACTCTACGAACTTCTCTGACAGTTCTTGGCCTCTGGAGTTCTAACATGGCTCTAATTTGATTAGGGTCAACTCGGATGCCTCGACGGTCCACTACGAAACCTAAATAAGTCATTTCTGGCCTACACAGTTGGCATTTCTCCCAACTTACCGTTATCTTTGCATTCTGCAATCTTCGTAGGACTTCCTCAAGAATTCTAAGATGTTCAGAAAAGCTCTGTGTGACAATTACGAGGTCATCGAGATATACGTACACGTAGGGGTCTAAATCGTTTCCTATGATGCTATCTATGAGTCTCTGCCAAGTTGCAGGTGCATTATGAAGACCAAATGGTAAACGCTTAAATTGGAAGAGACCTCGTCGACAGATAAATGCTGTTAGTGGCTTCGATGATTCTTCCATTGGTACTTGCCAATAAGCGCTTTTGATATCTAAAGTTGACAAGTATTTAGCATCTTTCAACTTGTCAAGAGTCTCGGATACGAGTGGTAAAGGATAACTATCACGCGCCGTCACTGAGTTCAATTTGCGGTAGTCTACGCAGAACCGATATTTCTTTGTGTTTTTCTTTTGTACCATTACCACTGGTGAAGCCCATGAACTACTACTCCGTTCTATAACATCAAGTTTCAACATTTCGTCGATTTCGTCATCCATACGTTTTTGAATGACCGGTGAGACCTTATAAGAACGTTGTCTTATCGGTGCTGCATCTGTTGTAATCTTATGCTCTACCCTGTCTGTACATCCCAGTGAGTCACCCATAGTCTTATATTTAACGATCAATTCCTCTAGTCGTTCTGATTCATAAGGCGTAAGAGTTGTTTGTTGGTCTGATGATTCTAAAGAACAAATCACATCTTTATTATCGGCAAAGTGCCACTCATTAGTACTTAGGTTCGGTACTATACCCATCGAAATCCAAAAATCTAATCCCAAAATCAAAGTGTGCGGCAACTCAGGAACGACGACGACCTCTATTAACCTAAATTTATCTTGAACTCGCATAGGAAGCTGCACTGTCCCAATACTACTCGTGCTTTGACCATTTGCCACAATACAACTCGTCTTCTTTGTCGTATCAAGTGAAAAACCAAACCTCTCGATGATTGACCAACCATGATTCCCTAAAAAGGTACGTGAAGCCCCGGAATCCAACAAACCTAATAACTTATTTCCGAGCACATCCACTTCTAAATAAGGCCTCTCATCTTTACGAGCATGACTTATCACATAATCTAAGACGTACGTTAGCCTATCGGTCGATGCTTGTTCAGGCTGACTCGAAGGTCGACCACCTACGAGCGCCTGGGTCCGTTTCCCTGACGATTACAATTACGACATTCTCTGACTGTTACCCCTGCCTGACCACACGAATAACATTGCTTACCTCTAGGTAAGGCGCACCCGATTGCCATGTGCCCTGTTTGGTTGCATCTATAACAAACAACGTCCCTGTTCGCCCTACCAGGTCTAGCACCTTGTGGTGGTTGTCCATCTCTGTCATTTACACTAGACTGGCCACTAGCTGGTTGTTGCCTATCTCTATCAGCTCTAGCAGCGAAACTGCTTACTGGCTGCTGCCTATCTCTGTTAAGTCTATTATCAGGAATATTCAAATTCTGTTGATTTGATGTCCCAGCACCTGATATCTGAACTGTATCGATCCCTGTTGAAAAATCGTCATTATCGCTCTCTACGTCAACGTAGGCTAAGTCAGGTTCGATAGATTGGTTTTTCCTAGGTGTAAAATTCTCCTCTTCTAAACCATATCTCTGGTCTATTCTACGACACAGATCCTTCAAATGTGATAGGCTATTGACCTCAGTAGCAATCAACCCATTCTTATAGATGTCTGCTATATTTCTGAAGACGATAGCTAATTTTGCCTCTTCAGAAACAGGACAGCCAAGTCTTTGGAAGTATGTGTTCATGACAGCAATGTAGGTCCCTATAGACTCTCCAGGGCCTTGTTTACGTTTTTGAATCTCCTTCAATAGCTTCTCGCCATATGAAGAAGGAAGATATTCTGCCATGAACCTCTGTTCCAGCTGTTCCCATGTATGAACTTCTCTACGAACATCTTTATAAAAAGTATAGGCTGACTTTTCAAAAAGATCAATGCCTGAGTTCAGTAGAACCTTTTTACTAACTCCTCTCGCCTGACTCAACTCGTCCACTCTCTCAAAAAATGCGGTGATGGAGATTGTACCCCTCTCGCCTGTAAACTTTAAGTTCCACTTATGCGGAGGTACAGGTGCAGCATGATATGAAGTACCAGGATCACTTGACATTGGTACTGGCGACGAACATGAAAATGGTCGTGACTGAGCAATTGGTGCAATGCTACTTTGGAGGGCAGCTAAACTCAAAGGAACGGTAGACGGTTGTTGATACTGAAAAGCTGTTGTACCGTAATTCTCAATCGGCATAGGGAGTGGTGCTTGTACTGATGTTTGAGTTGGGTTTGTAAGCACTTGCATTTGCAATGGAGCAATGACCGACGGTTGATTTGTGGGCTGTTGAGCTGTTCTTTGTGTGCTTGAGTGCTGTGGTTGCGGTAGTTGAGACTGGCTGGGAAAGTTGCCAACATTTGTCGAGTGGTCTGAGCTTCGACTCGTTGATTGGGTTTCAGATGCTTCATCATCATCTGAGGTAACGCCAACTCTTAGTAAATCTGTTGCTTGGCTCTGCAATCTCCGAATCAAACTCAAAGTTTCCGCAACCAGTATGCCTTTCGTTTGGCTTTCTTCAAAGTTAGACGGATTCATGTTATTTATCCTGGCCAACACGTGTTCCAACCTTACAGCGATTTTTCTAAACTCTCCCCCCTTGCTCGTACCAGAGAACTTCTCTACCAGCGGTACCAGACTATCAAGCTTCTTCATGCAGCTAAAAGCATCCTGGCCAAACGTAAAGGGATACGGAGGGTATCTCATACTTGCATCAGTCTTTTCTCTTTGCTTAATCAGCATGAGCTGTTGCTTCATTTCTTCCACCGATCGAATGGCTATGCCTCTCCATGTTAATTCGTAGATTAACTCGTCCTTGACTAAGTACCTTATGTCCAAAAACCGACTCAAAGAAATAGCCATGGTGCCTTTTATATTAAAACTTTAAACTTTAAAACTCTTAATTATACCTCCCAATTATAAAAACTAAACCACGCAATAACAAACACAAAGTTCACTTTAAACTCACTAGTGAAAATCACTATAAATTTTCTCACAAATGTAGAAAATATAAAACTTAAATACGGACAGACGCGAACAAAATCGAAGAACACCGGAGCAGTAAGAAAATAAAATTTATTTGCATTTAAAAATGTAATCATAGTTTATAATAATTATTTGCACAACCAACCATGACGTCCAACCTTGCAGAGAGAAATAACCACTTAAATCCTAAATTAGAATTAACAAGTAGCCATAAAAAAGTTAAAAAAAAATAAAAGAGAGACCAGAGCTTTGGCAGGTATTCAGGTCTTATGTCCCACTCCTGCGTGAGTAAAACCAAAAAAAAATAATTGCGCTTATCCTAGCTAGACTGTATTAAAATTAAAGTCAAGTTATGTTTGTTTACCTCAGCAACCGAATAGGTAAATTTATCCCTAAATGGAACGTACAACAGACTACCTATAACAAAAAATCCCAAAGCTGTTGTACACAGTTAACGCTAGGGTATACTCCTGCTATTGCAGAACGGCTCCACTAATAAACTCCTCAAAAAAAAACCCAAATCGCCGTATACAATGATGTTTCTAAAAAGAATAAATCAAAACCCACTTTAACCTGCTTACCTATTCTGGGTCTACACGAAACTTGCATTGCTTAAGGCAAAATCATCCCTTAATATATAAGTGAACGCAATAAACGTCGGAACAGATGTTCATGTTATAGAAATCGTAAAATATGCTCAATTAAAAAAAAAAACAAATCCGCTCGCTGAAATTGCGTCGAATTAGACTAGTAAGGATGTTGTGTGTAATTATTATTTTTTTTTTTAATTACCGATGGTATAAAAAAATTTATACAAGTAACGTCTTGGTAGGACTGCAACTCTCTAATAATCGTTAAAATGAAATTCCCAAAATTTTAACTAAGTTGATGCAAACCATGGTCAAGAAGACCCTAGGATCGTACCGGAAGGTGTCCAAAAAAAAAATAAAAAAAAATTTTTTTTTGGTGTCGACTACAGTAGCCCAATAATGAAAAAAAATTAATTAGTGGCTCGTTAAAATTTTCAAAATATTACTCTACCCTCGTTTGGAGTAGGGAGAAAGAAAAATTAAAACAAATGATGATAGGTTGTTAAAACGCGAGTGTTTGAAATGAAATTATATTTTAATTCAGAAAAAAAAATATTTAAATAAACTGGTAAAACCATTGTAGGGCGAGGTACTACTATGCACCAAAAAGAAAATTTTCCAACAAGAAAATCAAGTTTCCTTCCTTAACAAAATATTTTTTAAAAAATATTAAAAAAATATTTTCAAAAAAAAATTAAAAAAAGTTTAAGTGGGGTTGCAGCTCCTATCAACGATTTTAAAAGAATTAAAATAAAATTAGCACTAGAAAAATCTTAATAGAGTTATGTCATGCAACAGTTTTTGTTCTTTTCCTTTAAATAAACGGTTGTAGATTTCCTTTCCTCTCCCAAAACTGTGTGAATGTGAAAACTGAATGAGCTAGAAAAATTAATTTACTATACAAAAAAAATATATTGAAAATTAACTTTACTTAAGAATCATAAAGTACAAAAAATCGTCATTGCAAAAAAAAATTAATCAGTTTAGGAAAAGTTAAAAAATATTTATGTTACAAAAAAACAAACGATGTTAGTATATTTGTTTAAAATTATTACTGAAGGAATAAACAACGTGAGTACTTATTTACTGTACCACTATAATAATGTGAACCTAAGTTTTAAACTTTCAACCCCGTAAAGAATTATCTTGTGTGCCCTTTCAAAAAAACAAATATGAAAACAATTTCAAGGTTCACCTATAAGGACGTTGCAAAACTAAATCTGCCTACTCAGTGTTTTTACACACAACATCTAATCAAAAAAATTTTTTTTACTGTTTAATGCATTCTCAGATCCCTATTCCTGGAGTTCACGAGATATAAAATTAAGTTGGGCCCTTTCCGCAACTATTATTCAAAGCAAAAATTACCAAATGTCCAAGGGCTAATGAGACCCTATCACCTACAAATGATATTTTGAAATGAAACAGTTGGGAATAATCCTGCGTAAAAACCAGACAACAAAAATCAAGAAGCCAAAACTATTACATTAATTTTAAAAGAGCATAATAACATCCCGGCCCCAAATAAACTTTTGTTATATCAACAAAACTCGGCCTAAAACCAAAAAACTTTTTATTAGACATTTCCCCTATTTCCTAAGTATAATAAACCCAAAAACTTGTGATTTCCATTCCAATCCCATCTGGACCCTATATATCTTTTTAAACGGTCAAACGCCCACAGGCGAAACCATATCTTATTTCAAAGGAAGGTGAAGATATTTTGAAGCACCCTGTGAAAACCTATTATGAAAAATTGTTCAGATCAGTGTTCTTACTAATTTTTAACCTAAATATATCTAGTTCCCTCATGTGCATGTTACTATTTTTAGTTAGTTAGTTAAAATTGTCTTTCTCCGCAAATCTGCAAGGTCTTGGAAGATGTGAGATTCAGCCTGTAGGCCAAATTTGGATGTATTTTAATTTAGCGAAAACCGAAGTTGCGAAATCCTAAAAAGATTAGCAGGAAGTCCTCGTTCCTCGATTTCTACACTCCGAACCAAACATTTCTTCCATTTCCACCCAGCTCGCGGGAGGAAAACCCCTAATTATTGCAATACAAAAGGTACTACTATCATATTATGCATAACAAAAAAATGTATATGCCCTCATCATTGTTTCGTCGCATCAAAGAAAACCTATTGTTTTTAAATTTATTCTTAGGTTGAAATCTTTTTTTAGAAATCAATGATCTTAAATTTATTGTTTAACCTGAACACTTTCCCATTTATTCCACAAAAGTGTATTGTAATTTAAAAATTTGCTTCATTATTTGAGGTCACCAGTATGAAATTATTTTAAAAATAAAAAAAATGAAATAAAAAAAAATATTTCCCAATTGTCCACAACTACCAAGTTTTCATCCCTAAATACCTAGGTACTTTCTCAGTCTAACACCATCCATCGTTATCCAACATAACGCTTTAATTTCAGAAGCAACAAAACGAAGATTAAGTGAAAAAGCTAAGCAAGTAAGTTGGAAGTTGCTTTACTATGGGCGCAGATGACAGGCCCCTTTAAGTACACGCCACTGTCCTGAAATGCAAACTAACTAAAAAACTGAAGACTAGCATATCTGCCGTCAAACAACATTTGGCATGAAATTAAAATAATTCCATATCATACCAGTATCCTCAAAAACAAAACGTTTTTTTTCTATAAGACCCAAACACTTAACCAATAAATCTTGTTATTTAAAATTATGATTCGGAAGTAAAAAGATTTATTTATTCCTGCCTGATCAACTAAGACAAAAAAAAGTTCACCTTTTGTAACTCAAGAAATTCCTGTTTGGTCCCCCAAAAAAATACAACCTGTCTGGTCACCCTTTAAACTACGACCACTATACAAACCGTTTAGACCAAAACAAGAATTCGAGAAGTTATGTTTACAGAAAAAAAATAATCTTTTAAGAAAAATTAAATTATTTAAAAAAAGAAGCAAAATTTTGAAATATTTTTACCAATTACCACCGCCTAGCATTTATATTTAGTTGAAAGTCTCTCTTAAATTCACTGACCAATTTCACGGCCTCAAAATGACATTACTTAAAAAATTTACTGAACTTTACAAATGAAATAAAAAAAAAATCAAAAAAAACTTATATCTATATCTGTCTCAGCTAAACATTTCTTTTGTGGTATTATATCTAGTTGGGCTTCAAATTCACTTTCTCTGTATTCAATCCGGAGCAGGCAAAACTTCTCAAGGCTCAAACATAAATGTTTGCTCTCCATTGGCCATGACCAAGCTATGACCTGAACGCAGAAAAAAAATACAGAAAAAAGTAATTGTGAACCAGAAAAACTTTAATTGATAGAAATACCCGTAGGTCATTTTTTTAAAAAAATGCACTCCAAAGCCCAACGCTGTATTTTCTACCAAAAAAATTTGACCAGTCACGAAAACACTAGACAACTAAACTGGCAACCCAAGACCTAAAAAAAAACTGCTCCAGAAAAAAATACTCCAAAACAAATGTTAACTGGACCTCTGGCGTTGATCTTCAGTCAATATGTTGCTCTAGGAATTTTAGCCTTGTGTTCCCTAAACTTCCGAGCTAACTATAAGTAGTAGTAGTACCCTCCTCTGACCCGATGTAACTGAGTGATGTAAGATGTTAAATGCCATCAACAGTTACCACCAAAAAACAAGAAAAGAAAATGACTCATTTTCCTTTTCTTTCATTACTAATTAATACTTTCAACTAAACAAATCTACCAGCTGTCAAGCTATATTTACTTTAAAACAACCCAGCCAAGAAAAATTTGTGTGAAACCCTGTAAAAATATTCCAATTTCCAAGTGGTGATATCCCACAAAAAATTAAAATCACCAAGAAAATAACGTTGACCTAAATAAATTGACTGCACTAAAAAATAATCTGTGAAACAATTTCTATCTTATCACAAGCAGGAAATAATAAAATATAAATAAATGAACCTGCAGAAAAAAAATTGTTAGAAAAAACACAGTACCTATGTCATATATTTAAAACATAAAAAAGACCATGTCTGGAGGTCCATCCACCTATAAATCAACAAAAAATTGAAGTAAATTTACATTACTGTTCTTAAAAAGAAATTAAAACATGTTTTTCCTACAAAAAACTTTAAAGAATTAAGACATGAGTTGGACTCCGTTCAATAAAAACTCCTATGTTTTTTTATCCACTTATTCTTCCTTAATAAATAAAAATGAATCTTTTATTTTCCAAAAAAACTTGTGAAGATAAGCTAATAAAAAAAACTATGAGGATCAACAGAGCAACAACGAATTTCAAATCAACGCTTAAATATTAAAATATTATCAAAAAAGTATTTAAAAAGTGTTTTTTCAAAAAAAACCAATGATGATGGAAAATCCTGTTTTATAGTAAAAAAATGATTGGGTGTCAAAAAACACCGACAGCCACTGAAAGCCTTTAACCTGGCTATGGCTGTAGCACAAAAAATTTTATGTTTTAAAAAATTTTCAAAAAATTCAAAAAAAAGTTTTTTTTTTCCAAATTAAAAAAAAACAAAAAAAATTACATCAGATGTTAAAAAACTAGCCAAAAACTCACGTAGGGCGCCAATTTGTGGCCTATTAAAATGCGTTGGGTGACATTTGTGGCAGCTTAAAGATGTTGCCGCCATTTTGTGACCCTGTAATTAGAATAATGACAATTTGCCAACTTGTGACACAAAAAACCCACTCAATAATTAAACAAATATCTAGAAGCAGAACTGTATTTTCCAGCTAGGTAAACCATTGATATGCCCGGTAACTTTTATACAGTGGAGAAAGGGGGGTGTGTGTTTTAATATCAATGTTTTACAAAGAAGATCTTAATTAAAATACAGTTCAACCAAAACGTAGCCAAACAAAACTACTTACTTCCGAGGCTTCCAGAGTATTTATGTAATTAAGAATAACCAAAAAAAATAAACAGAATAAAATTCTCAAAGATTGAATTAAGATGACAAAACTAGAAGCACTTTACAGGTAGATGGACTCCTTTAACAGGTCATAGTGTACCTACATCTGAGTCAGTAGTGTGAGACTCCTATATATAAATGATTGAAAAAAAATAAATATACTTCCAAAATTATTCTGTCATAGGGGAGATCTGGACCAAATATCTGCTGTCATCATTCTACATTGGGTAGAATGAGACAGACAGCAACCCAGTCCGAGATCCACCCCATGAGGTAAAACAGTGTAAAGAAACCGCTAAAAAAAAATATAACCTCATCTCTCTTTTCTCTCTGCAAAGTTGGTTCATTGGATTGTACAAATAACACAAAGATTTAGTTCATCGTGTATAATTCAATGGTAAAATCAAATAAAATTACCGGAAACATAAGAAAAAATAAATGAAATGGATGAAAACAAGGGCCAAAATAGCAAAGCACTTTAAATTTCACAGAAAAATTATCTTAAATATACCGCAAAATTGGGGCTATGACGTCATACCTTTATCTTGCGTTCACAAGAAGTGTTAAAATTAAACTGTGCAAAATTATATATGGAAAGATTATGTCTAAATGATATTGTGAAAATTATATATGAAAAAAAATAGTTAAGGCTTGCTCCTACCTTGGTCCTTCAATTATTTAATAATTATTGGTGTTTTATTCGGTAAACCTGGAAGTGTTGTTGGTTTCCCGACATACTCCTGCTACTGCTGTTCTGGCTTGTCCGCGCCTCCCCTAAAGATCCCTTAGCACATGGTACTAGGGCAGCACATGGTTGTGGAAAGGTTGTGGGATCCTTGCCCGAGCGTAAAACCCTGTGGAGAATGAAATGTTTCAGTTTCCTGGAATTCGTCAATTTTGCACGAAATTCCCCTACACCGAGTAACTTAAATCGAGAACCCCATGTCGACTCAATAAAATAAAGTAGATTTAAACAGATGAACTAAAATAACCCTAACGTACCTTTCCCAGGGTTACAACTGGCTCGTCGATGGAACAGAACCTCGTTCCACCAGCACAACTGTCCCGTCGATGGAATGGACGGTGCTGTAACCAAAGGAGAAAACAATATATAGTTTTTATTAACACGTGGTTAAAAGAAAAATATAAAAACGCCAACAATTCCCCACGTCTTTTGTCAAAAAAAAGTACATTTCACACGAAAAATAATTACAATTTGGGAGGCAAATATTATCTTGAAGAGTCCTCAAATAATAAAAAAAATGAAAAAAATAAAATCGAACTTACCACTGCTCTTATTTCCCGTACAAATGGCGTAGGCCGACTTAAATCCCCCTCAGAGGGTATGAGCGTCACTCCAGGATTCGCCTAAACACGACGGACTCACTTCTACAGTTTCTGGGATATCTCCTGCAATCGCTGCAGTGCCAATAACCAAAAACAAAGGCGATCCCAGAAACTGTTGTCGACCTAGCCAAAATTCGTTAGGAAGAGAGAAAGCACTTTGTCGAGAACACAAAAAAATGAAGTGGCCGGAAACCGTTTTGTAAATGTGGTGGGGGACAGTAAAACGCAATACCAACCTAATTTTCCCGGTTAAATTCAAATAAAGGATGCAAACCTATTTATAAAAAAACTTTTTCGCCAAAAAATCTCTTAACTTCGGTTGCAAGACTGGAAGAAAAAACCCGCGGTTTTCAAACTAACCAATGAGGAAATACACCAATAGTTCCATACCGGTATATAGGGGGCAGCACCGACCAAGGGGATAGAAAACACGTAAAACGCACACTGAGATGTTGTCGGATCTATTTCCACGGTTGGAATTTTTATAACAAGGACGTCAAGACACCCTCCATACATAGACCGAACATTTGCCTACCGGACCCCTGCCAACATAGCAAGTAAGAGGAAAATAACCAGACGGACTATAAGAAGCTCAGCATTGAAACCATCACCTGTAAAATCAATTACTGGAGATCAGAGCTTGCATCAAACCCAGGAATATTCGAACACTCAATCAATTCCCATATGAGTAAAGCTATACTGAGTGTAGAATTTAGTTGTATTTTAGTTACAGTCTTAGTCAAAACTTTCCTTTGCTCTTTATAAATGTTTTCTCTAAGATTCATATGGTTTGACGCCATCTTTGTAAAACATTTCTACATTAATAAAGTTGTTTCTGAACCTGAACCTAAAAATACACACTGAACTACTGCTTAAACTCGGCACAAGAGTGTTCAGATGTTGACTCACACGATTTCGTTTATTCTTTTAGTCTTGGTTTTTATCCCTCGTTTATCTCCCATTTACAAAAGTGCATAACTCGTATTTATTTTATCTTCTCCTCATCAAATTAATAAAGATATCAAAGGGGCGGAGCCTCGGTTGTTCCTGGTCGACCCAAATATGTTTTCGTACTATCAAAACTAGCTAATCCGTGAAGGATATGAGGTTCGGATTGTCCCAATATCCTCGAAAATAAACGTAAGGAAATGAAATGTTCATCTAAATGTTTCCTTCCTGTTACTGAAACCATTTGTGATGCGGCAACGCCGCCATTCCCCAGCAGATTAGCTGTTTATCTTCGTGAACGTCAAAGAAAATTATGAAATTTTACGGATAAACAAAACAACCAAAAGTTTTTATGTGATTTTCCCGAAACCTGTGATCCTAAATTCCAATTACGATGTCCAGATAATGCGATGTGCGTAGTGTCCACAGTAATTCAATGGAATGTCTCCTTTATAAGGTAATTTCCTAGACACTATATAACCTCCAAACCTAGCTCTATAAAATACCCTTAATTTGTGTACAGAAAGACGAGTCGAAGAGCCTTGATTATTTACCTGAATAAACAAATATGTAACGTGGCCTTAAACGTAAAAATGACACGTTACATTTGCATACGCTACAACAGCGACACAAGTGGGCTGATTCGTCCCCAAATATCAAATTAAATGATTTGGTTATCATAACAAGTGATCACATTCAATCACCTTTGAAATGGCCGGTCGGTCGGGTCATCGAACTGCATCCCGGCGGGGACGGTCAGGTGCGTGTTGCGACGGTACAAACGGTTACCGGTGTTTATAAGCGGCCAGTTGTAAAACTGTGCCTCTTTCCAAATTAAAAGTAATTTTAATATTTCTACCTATTACCGGGTATTACAATAGGTTTTTCGTTATTTTTTTTTAAATTTTTTGTTTGTTTGTTTTGCCTTTTTCGGGATTTCGTTATCTCTAAATAAACTTACGATACTTATCTGTTTTCATTCATTTATATTTATCGGTCGATCCTTTTTCTTATATCTATATCTGTCCGGTTGAGATTCTAAAATTGTGTTTTGGAGGGCAGTTATGTTAGCTCCCGTTAAATTTCGCGGTTGTTTATATATTTTTAAAACCACACAATTGTATGAAGGACAGAGCGCATTTCGCGCATTTGGACATGCGCACCAACAACCAGAGAGATCCTTGTCGACCGCCTCGAGAAAATGGCGTGTTAATTTCGTTCTCCAACTATTTCAAATTTCTACACCTGAAAGTGCTCGATTTTGGTGTACTGAAGCATAGAACTAGAAACTTCAGCCCTTCAGCTACGTGGTGACATCATTAGATCCAATCAGGGGCCCCTTGGAACGTGGAGAAATTGGCTGCAAACTGGTGAGTGCCTTTGTTTCTGATTGCCGTTGTGTGGCACAACAATTAACCTATGGACCTTTTTATTATTTCGTAATTTCATATCAATATATTTATGTTTGTTCGCGCTTCATTTAATTAAAATATTTACAGTCCTTTGCAGTTATCGTTTTTCTAACCGCGGGCATAACAGCGGACTGTGCGTGCAAGTACTGGAATTTATGTAAATACCCTTCGATAAGCTAGCCGGTTCGTGGGGTTGCTCACACATTTAAGTAATTTGTCGAAATTGACGTAAGAAATACTAGGAAAAACGATGCATAATCATTCTATGAATGGCACTCACCTTGGACTCTCCTGGGGCTCCTCTTTTGACGTTCGAACGCCTTAATCACCACAATTTTTCTTACTTTTTTCTCTCTTTTCTCGGAAACGTGTTGTTCAAAGTGTCTTGTTCTGCTGGTTGTTTTTTGCGCACAATGTCGGCCCTGTTTGTCCCCCCACGTGTCCAGTGCCGGTGAAATCATATGCATTTAGATAGCGCGAAATTTAAATTAATTCTTCACGCAGAAATGAAAGAAAAAGAAAAGAAATAGGTAATTTACTGTTTGCACCAACATTTTCCGGCCGCCAAAACACGTGTTTTTACTTAGTTAAAGAAAGGAAAGGGGAGAAAAAAATTAAATATTTGCTTATAGCAATTGAACGATACAATTTAACATTACCCCAAATGTGCATTGAATTATGCACGTAGCTTAATAAACTAAAATTGAAAAAAGAAACGGAAAAAGAAAAAAATAAAATAAAAATAATTAAATTTAAGAAAAAGAAAGAAAATATTGCACTATGCGTCTGGCATAGACAAAGGCAAGGTGTTTAGGTACTCCAAGTTCCAGCGTTTCCAAAAATCGTACTGGAGCCTTTGCACCAGTTGCCAGCGGAACAGGGCGTTCAACTTGGACCAGGGGTCAATCGAAGAAAGTCATTCGGATCACCTATTACACGTTTTAAATTTGCCTTGGTGGATTTTACTCCTGTTTCGGCTAGTCCGTTTAGATGTGGACTACCAGGACTTGAAAAATGCCAGGTAATTTTTAAACTGTGACATGCTTCTTGATAGTACTATTTAAGTAAACGGTCAGCACCCAAGAACGCGCTGCCGCAATCTGAGTAGATATTAGAAATTCTGCCTCTTCTTGCCACAAATCTCTTAAAAGCCGCAAGAAAGGTAGGGGCAGAAATATCGGAGGTAAGTTCTAGGTAAACTGCTTTTGTAGCGGAGCAGACTAAGACAAGAATGTAAGCTTTGGAGACCTTTGCGCCTCGGTACTTTCTCATTGTGATTGGAAAAGGTCCGCAATAATCGATGGCAACATGTGTGAGAAGTTACGCTTTCGATTGCATAACGAGGAGAAAGGATCCAAAATTGTTGTCTCAAGAGGTAATGCAACGTCTTTTGTCCGGGATGACAGTACTTTTTGTGAGTGTACTCAATAACAAGTTGAGTAAGACGGTGTGAACGTGGTAATAGTAAAGGGTGTTTTGCCGAATAAAAGAGTTCGAAAGAGTGTGGTAAGCGACCACCCACTCTTAAGCAGCCTTGTGTATTTAGAAAAAGTGAAAGTTTACGGAATGGTTTTGGAAGAAGCTTTGCGTCATTCACAGGTGAAATGAGATCAGCAAAGATGGAACGTTGAACATGCCGAACGAGGATAATCAAAGAATGTTGAAGTTCTACTTCGGTAATATTTTCGTCAGGATATTTAGATTTCTTTGTAGTAAGACGAAAACTATAGGAAACAATGCGTTCAATTTTTTCTAGGGAAGATTAATGCGAGAGAATAGTATCAATCATGTGTTCAACTGTGCATGTTTGAAATACTAATTTTCGCTCTTCCAGAGTTACCTCCTCTTCCGGAGGGTCTGGACAGCGAAAATCATCAGGCCAACTTTTTTTGGTAGCCTGAAAAAGGGTGTACCGTAGCCGCATAGCCTATCATGGACGCATCTGAAAAGCCATGAAGTTCAATGCTACGTGGTTGATCAATGGAAAGGCGTCTCGGTAAATGAATTTGAAAGATTTGGAAGTTGGGTTCGAAATTGATTCTAAACATTTAGGATATGCGGAGAAGGCTGAGAATCCCAGTCCAGCTTCTCCTTCCACAGATCTTGCAGGAGGTGCTTAGCAAGTAAAGAAACAGGAGAACAGAAACCTAAGGGATCGAAAATTTTCATGATTTGAGATAAAATACCTCGTTTGGTGCACGGTTTGTCTTCCGGTATTACCAAGTAGGTAAACGAATCTGAAATAGGATTCCATTGGAGACCTAAGATTTTTACAAAATTAGGTTCGCATTTATCGAAACGAATGGACATTTGTGTTTCTGATTCTGAGAATGATGAAAGGAGTTCTGGGCTGTTGCTCGCCCATTTCTTGTGTTCAAACCCTCCTAGGCGTAGCAGGGAAATCAACTCAGACTGAAGTTCTTTGGCAGAGCTAACAGAATCATGCCCAGTAAGCACATCGTCAACGTAAATGTCTTTAAGAAGCACCTTAAAAGCATTAGGATACCTCTCAGACTCGAGCTTAGCTAATTCTTGTAAAGTGCGAATAGCTAGATGGGTGATGACTTAAGCCCATAAACAACTGTTCTTAAGGAATAGGTTTGGACTGGATCATCCTCTGAAAATCTCCATAGAATGTTTTGATAACGTGTGTGCTCAGGAATAATTAAAATCTGTCGGAACATTTTTACTATGTCAGTAACAAAAGCAACAGTGTTCAGATTTCTCTTCACATTTTAAGAAATCTATGGCTCAAATATTATAATTAGAAAAAGGGTACCTGCGTAATTCAGGTCGTAGCCTGTTAGAAGGGTAGAAATGCGAAAAACATAGGTCGTTGCCATCGACCAGGGAGTGGTAAGAGAACTCTCAATGCGTCCGTACGTCTCTCGGCTCCGCATTTTACTTTCGCTTTGTTCGCTCTATCGGTTCGAAAAATATTGTTTTTTCAACTCGCTCTCGTTTGTATAAGGTTTAAGTATTCAGAAGATGTTACTTTTAGTGGTTTTAAATGTGTTTAATGTAAAATTTACAGTGCATTATTATACACCAAATATCCACAAATCATCTTAATTATTTCACCCCGAACCAGCGCACCTATGTTCACCAGAGTGGAGCGGAGAAACAATTCCCTCCATTTTTTGTCCCACGAAGCCGGATTCCTATAATTTAATTCCACGAACAGGATCGGTTATAAACTCAAATTAATTAAGGTGCTAATTGTGGAGATATAGAACTTGTTACAGATCTCATAAAGTAAACCCAACTCTAGTAAAAACTAAAAAACAGTGAGTGTAAATAACTCTAAAAAAGTTTGATTGAAGGACAATCTCACTCAAAGTTTGTTATGGACACTCTCACTCAAAGTTTATTAAAGACACTCTCACCTAAAGTTTGATAAGGACAGTCTCACTCAGAAAAGACTCAAAAATTGTGTGAAAGCATAAAACTCAAAATGTTTGAAAAATTCTCTATATATATTTATCGGTTTCACAACGTTCTACGTCTTTCGATACCCAATCTCCACTGGTTTCTGTTTGCCCATAATTCATCATCTAGGCCTCTTATTCTTATTTCACTGTCTATTCCTTCTCTCCAGCTTCTCCTTGGCCGCCCTCGTTTTCTTCGGCCAGTTGGTTTCCATTGTAGTATTTGTTTAGGTAGTCTTTCATCATTCATTCTTTGTACATGTCCGTACCACACCAGTTGTTTTGTTCTTATATCATCCACTAAAGTACGTTCACACACTGTCATAATTTCTCTTATTCTTTGATTTGTAACTCTTTCTCTTTTTGATTTCCCTGCTGCTCTTCTCCAATAGTCCATCTCCATAGTGGAAAGATTTTCTCTGTTCTATCCTTGATTGGCCATACTTCTGAGCCGTATTTAATAATACTTTTTACAATGGTGTTATATATAAGCTTTTTGTTATGTTTTGATATACTTTGGTCCCAAATTATTCCATTTAATAAAGTTATTGCTTTTCTTCCTTGTACGTTACGATCTTTTATAGCTTTGTCTAGTGTTCTGTCAGCTGTAATTTTTAGACCTAAGTATTTATACTCATCGCAGGACTGAATTCGCTGCCCGGTATTTAAGATTAGATCCTGTTTCATTCCACCGATACAAATATACTCTGTCTTATTTAGATTAACCTCTAGTCCACACTTATTGTACTCTTCTATTAGTTTTTGTGTCGTATATTCGAGGTCGTCATAATCCTGAGCCACTACTATCTGATCATCGGCGAAACATTGTAACGTTGGCACTGCTTACAGTGAACGTTCCATTTGTTGTAATAGAGAAGAGTTAGTATGAATTATAAACCTACCTTTAAATTGCCATTGTAAATGTTTTGCGGTGCACAGGAAATGTTTACAAAACTTCACATGTACAGTAAATAGATTTATAGTTTTTATAGAATGGATTCCCTGATATACAAAATTTGAAATATAGATACTAATTAGAAAATTAAATATAAACATTTTGAAAAGAAATATTTTTAAAAAAAAAAGTTATGGTTATGTGTTGTTTTTCAAAACAATAACAAAGTTAGGCACACAATAGCATGATAGGTATGTTCAAAATTTAGAATGATAATTTAGTAAAGACATTCCACACTTGATAAAGTGTAACCTAAAATTTAGGTGTAGGTCTTTCAGTATATACAGTGTGTAAATATAATTAAAATAGATAATTTCAGTAGTACTTGTTACAAGCTTTCTAGAATTAGAGTATAAAGGATTATTATTGTCACAATAGTTTTTTTATATGTTCTATATGGACTCGTACATAATCTTGGAACACACCTTTAAGCTTTGGTTTTGAACGTGATAAGCAGTCAAAATTGTACGAAGTTGTGAACAGTTCTATGGTAAAAATGTGAACATTTTCATTGAACCGTCCTCTAGTGTTGAGAACGAACCACTGTTTTGTTGAATTTGAGGTTGTTTTTTATTATAGAGTTTTATAGAAAAATTTAAAATCCGGCGCGGACATTTTGTGTTCCGGTCTGAAGTTTTCAACTTTAGGGAAAATGTCAAATTGCTTGGAAACGATTTTCGCTTTTTTCCTTTTCATGGCCGACTTTGAGCGAGTCGCCATGCTCCGAAAATTTAAAAATTAAAAATTTGAAGACAAATTTCATTTATATCTTTCTTCATGTTTACATAAGGCCTTAAGCCATCTTTGGTGTGTATTGTGCTGAAGACAGGGTGGAATTTGCTGATTTGAAAGGAATTTCATCTACTTTCCTGTACTTTCAATTATGTTCCAGTAAAGGCCTTAAAAGAAGGTAAGAATACATAAATACTGAGCAGAAATTGCCTTGTCTACTTTGCCAAGCTATAGGGTTCTAAGGCCCCATTTATAGACCTGGTAAAATTAATTTTTTTAATGTAAATTTTTTATGTTTTTGGTCAGAATTTTGATTTTTATTAATCAACAGCCAGAAAATTATTGGCTTGTACATTATAATTTTTTTTGGTTTTTCTAATATAAATAAAAAAAATCTCCATAACGGTTCGTACAGCGTCGTGTCGTTTCGTTATAGGGAGCTATGTTGGGACACAGTCATTCCGAGGCAGGTTGGTAGCGTCTGAAGTGGTTCTTCAGCTAGGAGGTTCATCGCACTCAATAATATCATCAGCATTGTAGACCTGGAGAAACGACAATAAGGTCAGATCAAATTTAATATGACATCCATAGGACCATGGGGTTTTTTTTATAAATTTTCTTATCCTTAGGTTTTACCTGTTATGAATTCTCTTGGTGTAACCAAAAGAAAAACTCGAGTTTTTTAATGGTAAATTTTTACTAATTGAAAATTTTTAAATAAATTTTCAATTTAAGATGACCTTTCAGTGTCAATATGCCAGATAGGAGTGATAATTTAAATTACAGTTTTCCTTTTATTTTATATTAAAATAAGCTAGAGGTCCTGGTGGTACCAATTGTACAGTGTATTGTCAGCAGTGTATTTCAAACCCAAATTTTTTTACATGAGTAAATAAAAAAATGTAATTTGTCCTCAAAATAAATGAGTTTTATTTCTAGGGATACCAAACAAGAATAACCCTTTCTTAGTTTAGGTTGGTAAAAACTAAGTGACGCCGTATCGAAAATTGAACTAAATTTTTTTAATCCATCGATTACCAAATTCAAGGGGCCCTGAACCACTGGAGAACATTTCCTCCCTAGAGGAGTCTCACCGGGTTAACAACAACATAACATTCACCGTTATAACATAAAGTATACAAGGTGGTTTCAGCAACACTTGTTTAAGACTTTTATTTACTTGAAAGCCTTTGGTTAGTTTTGCTTTTATTTTAACTTTTGCCTTACTATTGCGGTATAACTCTTTGATGGCCTTAATTAGTTGTACGCTTATGTTTGTGTTTTCTAACGCTTTCCAAAGTAGAATTAGTGGTATACTATCATATGCCTTCTGCAAATCGACGTAAAGCAGATGCAGCTCTTGTCCGTATGCCATTGTCTTTTCAATAACTTGGGGTATACAAAAGAGATGATTTGAAGTTGATCTACCCGCCCTGAAACCGGCTTGTTCTTCTGCCTCTTTCTAAACTTAACCTCTTTGAAAGGTTAAGTTTGATTCTGAATTTCGATAGGGACCTTTAAAGCGCAATTAATTTTTGCCTTGATACTTTTTATTTGAGGAAAATCGGTTTAGTAATAATTAATTTATTAGGATATGAATGGAGACAGAATTGAAATCTGTACAATAAAGGTTAAAACAAAAATTATTTTTTTTCCAATCCAACTGATTTTAGTAATGCGTACCTCGTCCGTGCGTAGCAGAAATAGGATTTTTTTATAAATTTAAAAAAAAACTAAAAAAACATCTGGAACAGAAAAATAAAAAAAAGTGTGTGTGCTTAAGACCACACGGCAGAAGTGTAAACTTCAACAAAACGAAATTAATAATACTGGCCTTCATCTGCATCATCATATCGCTTGCTGAATGTTCTTCTCGCAGTTAGTCACCTCGAGCCGACTTCACCCGAATGAGCGTTACATAGCCGAGCCTGACGGCTCAGTTCAATTCACTACCCACAAAACTGCTAAATGCGCCTAAAGAAGTTTACACTTCAACAAGAAAATTTAAAGGGTTTAGCATGATTTTGTGCTCCATCTTGTAATTTCGAGATTGCGGATAAATTATTTTTTCTTAAAATTCTGATTCATTAACTGCAAACATCAGCTTTTTTCAATAAAATCGGTAACTAGTTCAAGAGTTATAACGAAAAGAATTTTCCGTTTTTTTTTGCTTCACACGATATTTTAATAAACTGGATGATAGTATGTGGTCAACACACCCACTAATTAAATACTCTGCTAATATATGGGCACCTAAGCTCACACTAGGTACTATAGTTACACACAAACCAATGTTTAAAATCTACCCCCACCCTTTTATTTGGCTTGCGTTTAGTGGATTTTGTTCATTTTTAAATGGGACCATCTCGACCCAAAACCCAGCCTCGGTACCAAATTTCATTCAAATCGGGCAAACGGTTTTTGAGTTATGCGCGTTGGTCGTTACAGACATACAGACAGACAGACAGACTGCGCGACAAAAAAGTTTCAAAATCATCTGAAACGCAAAGATATATAACAATTTTTGAAATCGGAGCAACATTTTTTTTCGAGAAAAAATTAGGATCACCCTAGCTCACACTACTATAGTATAGTAGTAGTGTGAGCTAAAAAAATTAATGCTTTATATACTGGAAGTACAAAAATTTCTATAGTTAAGTTCAAGTCATAGATCTACAGCTAGTTAATAACAGTAATGACTTGTTTTATGGGATTTCATAGATTCTCTAAAAATAGCTATTTTTGGGGGCAAATGGCATGAAAACTTCAATATGGTTTATGGAGATTTACATAAATTTTGAAAGCTTGTTCCTTGGGAAAGTAAATTCTTTTAGAGGAACAAAATCACCCGGGAAATATAAAAATCCCATGGACATGAATGAACAGGTGCCAAAATTGACTCAAAATTCAAGGATTTTTAAAGTATCATTTCTTGTGTTTGGATTAAATTCCCAAACTCCCTGACTATTTTTTTTGAACTGCAATATATTTTTTAAAATTTTCTTTAAATTCTAAAACATAATAATAAAAACTTAAGAAAAAAATAGTTCAAAATAAAGTGTAGTAAAAAAATGTTTTTGTTATGAGCGAAATCCATGGATTTTATAAAAAAACTGACATGACCACATTCAAGGTTTCCATTGTAGTATTTGTTTAGGTAGTCTTTCATCATTCATTCTTTGTACATGTCCGTACCACACCAGTTGTTTTGTTCTTATATCATCCACTAAAGTACGTTCACACACTGTCATAATTTCTCTTATTCTTTGATTTCTCCAATAGTCCATCTCCGTAGCGGAAAGCATTTTCTCTGTTCTATCCTTGATTGGCCATACTTCTGAGCCGTATGTAATAATACTTTTTACAATGGTGTTATATATAAGCTTTTTGTTATGTTTTGATATACTTTGGTCCCAAATTATAAAGTTATTGCTTTTCTTCCTTGTACGTTACGATCTTTTATAGCTTTGTCTAGTGTTCCGTCAGCTGTAATTTTTAGACCTAAGTATTTATACTCATCGCAGGACTGAATTCGCTGCCCGGTATTTAAGATTAGATCCTGTTTCATTCCACCGATACACATATACTCTGTCTTTTTTAGATTAACCTCTAGTCCCCACTTATTGTACTCTTCTATTAGTTTTCGTGTCATATATTCGAGGTCGTCATAATCCTGAGCCACTACTATCTGATCATCGGCGAAACATAAAGTATACAAGGTGGTTTCGTCCAACGGAATTCCCATGTTTTGGCATTTTCTCTTCCATACTTTAAGGACTTGTTCCAAGTATATCTTGAAGAGCGTAGGCGAGATACAGCAACCTTGTTTAAGACCTTTATTTACTTGAAAGCCTTTGGTTAGTTTTGCTTTTATTTTAACTTTTGCCTTACTTTTGTGGTATAACTCTTTGATGGCCTTAATTAGTTGTACGCTTATGTTTGTGTTTTCCAACGCTTTCCAAAATAGAATTAGTGGTATACTATCATATGCCTTCTGCAAATCGACGTAAAGCAGATGCAGCTCTTGTCCGTATGCCATTTTCTTTTTAATAACTTGGGTTATACAAAAGAGATGATCTGAAGTTGATCTACCCGCCCTGAAACCGGCTTGTTCGTCTGCCTCCATGTCTTTATATTCGCTTTCCACTTTATTTCTTATTATTTTACCGTATATTCTGCTTAGCGTGCTAGCCACAGATATTCCTCTATAATTGTCACATATACCTTTTCGTCCTTTTTTGTGTATTGTGGATATATATGACGTTTTTCACTCAGTTGGTACTACAGTTCCATTTAAATATTTTTGGAAAAGATTCCGTAATCTTCAAAACAGTTCTTCAGTGCCATATTTAATAAGTTCCGCTGGGATATTTCCGGGTCCGGCAGATTTACCGCTTTTTAAGGTTGTGCACACGTTTTTGACCTCAGAGATTGTGAGGGGTACTGGAGATCCCATCGTTCTAATTATATTGTCTCTTTCTTCTTCCTTGAATTCTGCTCTATCTTCAGTTAAAAGTTTTTTTAAATGTTCATCCCATTCTTTGTCTGGTATTGGTGAAATGCTATCTCTGCATGTTTCTTTTTTAATCGGTACTTCTCCTACCTCCTAAGTAAGAATTATTTTCTGGCAGTTTTGCGTCCACGAAAGATTCTTCTTATCACTGATCATTCTTCTCACCTTTGATTGCGCGATTTTGTATTCTTCTCTGCTTCTATTTGTCTTGGGATAAGTAGGTGTGATATAATTTCCTTTTTTCCTCTATTTCTCTTTCAATCACAGCATCCCACCAGTATGGTTTTCTTCTTTTAGAAGTTTCTTCCACTAATCCTAGTGCTTCTTTTGCAGCTTGATGGATGCTTAATGTAATACAGTCGTATTCCTCATCTGGGGTTTCACCTGAACTTGTATTAAGTTTTTCGTTCAGTCTCTTTTTGTATAAGTTTTTTACGCTGTCATGTTCTAGGCTCAGTAGATTATATTTACAGTGATCAATTTCTTCAATCACTGTATCATCAAGATGTTGTTGATGCAGGCCTTGATAAGAAAAGAGAATTTTGGACTCCAGGAAATAGTGATCACTTCCGCATGTTGATCCACGCTTTGTTCTGACATCTTGAATTTTTAGTTTTGTCTTTTGTTTAGTGATAAGATAATCAATGACGGATTTCAGGTTTTGTGAGGGTTTGGTCCAGGTATATTTGTGTATTTCCTTATGTTGAAAAAAACCGTTGTGGATTTTTAGGTCTTATTACTCACATACCGATTTCCATTGTCATTAACAATATTTTCTCCATATTGGCCAACTGTCAGATCATTAATTCTGTTGCCGGTTCTACTATTTAAATCTCCCAATATTATAATTTCTCTAGATGTACTTACTGCTGATATTTCATTGTGTGTTTCTTCAAAAAAATTGTCTTTCACGGCTACATTTGCATCGTCATTATACGCAGTCTCATTCCTTTTATTGTTATATTCATTTTAATTAACCATTCATTTACTGCTTCCCAGTTGGTGATAAATTTTCTAAATCTTTTGTTGACCAAAATTGATGAGCATGTTTGTCCTAGATTTTCAGATCATTTTCCTTTCTTTTTCGTTTCTGTTAGTACAGCAAGGTCTACCTTCATTCTGCTGCACTCATGTACTATTTCGTTAACTTTTCGACCCATTCCTTGCACGTTCCATGTACCAAAAATCATATTCCTGTTTCTTCGTCTTAGGTTTTTCTTTTCTTTCCGAGGCGAAAAATTCTCTCAAATGTAAAATAAAAACTCTCCTAAAAAGTGAATATACCAAAAAACTGTAGTAGCTTGTTTGCATCGATGTTTATTCACTAAGTTCGGCTTAATAAAAAACGACAGAAAAAGCTAAAAATACCTACATATGCTCCGGAAAAAACTAGTCTATCAAATCTAGTTTTTGGATGTTTGATGCTGCATTTGGTTGTTCCAGACAAGTAGGAGGTTAGGAGACAAAAGGTCAGATCTTTTTTAATCTCAACTGCTCAGATAATCACTTATAAACACTGTGTATTTTGTGCCTATTGTGCTCCAAGTTTTTTAAGGTTAAATTTATATATTTAACATGGAAGACGCACAGGCTCAGACAAGACTCTTAAAAAGTCATAAATCAAGTAGAAAATCCGCAAAATCTGGTATCATGAGAAATATAGACTGGTTAAATAAAAATTACAATAACGAAGATTTTAGCCAAAATGCTTTTAAAATTAGATTTTACCAGTTGCAAGAGCATTATTTTAAAAGTACACTATAGTTCAAGACTCGGTTGAAGATTTGGACTTGTCTGAGGCTAGTGATAGAGATGGTGTGGAAGATCAATATTTTTCAGCTTTGTCGCGTTTTCAAGATAAATTTGATGAATTGGGATTACCATTTATGTATAATCAGTCGCAAAATTCTCACTCTCAGACATCGGTCGGCTCCGGGTCTAATACTTATTTTTACCCAGAAACAAAAGTTCCCTATTTTTAAAGGTGATTTTTTTCAATGGGCAAGTTTCTATGACATATTTTCGACTGTAGTCATAAAAAATCCAAAATAGACAAATGTCACGCGGCTCATTGTAATAAAAACTCACTTAAGTGATGAATCTTTGAAATTGATTAGTAACTTGCAATTAACAAGCGCCAATTTTAACATTGCTATTAAAACTCTTCAAGATATTTACAGTAATAGTTTGATTATTGTAAACACCCACATAAAAAGTCTAATGGAACTTCCTGCTATTTCAAGAATAAACTCCACAAATTTAAGAATTTTTATCACTACCATTAAACAAAATCTTGACGCTTTAAAAAATATGAAAATACCTGTACCGTATTGGGACTTAATATTAATTTATATTTTTTCATCAAAATTAGATTTTAACACAAAAAGGTCGTTGAAATTGAGCGAGACAACACTCAGTTACCAACCCTTCAAGAATTTGTGAGTTTTTTGGAAAAAAGATGTGCAGCTCTGGAGTGCCTAAGTGGTGACTCAAGCTCTGGACAGTCATTTCAAAAAGAATATAAATATAAACAAAAGCAAGCACATCACAACAATTAATAACCAAAATAAATCAGCCAAGTTTTGTTTATATTCAGTTTAAATAATCACTCGATTTATTCTTGCTCAACTTTCAAAACTCTTTCCTACTGTGACAAAAAACAGTTTGTTTATAGTAAAAAATTATGTTTTAATTGTTTGGGATCTAAACACACAGTAGAATTTTGTGAATCCACTCACACATGTAGTTGTGGGGGAAAACCCCATTCTTTGTTATGCAACACTTAAGATAAAGGTCAACGCTCCAATTTCGTTAGAAATTTAGATAATACCCCTCAAAATAATCACTTTAGAAATCGCCCACCGACTCGTTACTCTCAGGGTCATAGTAACTCTCAGGTCCATAGTAACTCTCAGAATCATAGTTACTCTCAGGTTCATAGTAGCTCTCATGGTCATAATAGTTTTCCTCGATCCTCTCAAGATCGTCTCACTCCATAGAGTACACTCAAAGATCGCCCTCTACTATTTACTCACAAAAGCCACACTCAAATGATCCGAATTATTCTTAAGGTTTTACTGATAATAGTACACCTACCACTCAAAGTAATGATCATATGAATGCAACTCAAAATGGTCCTTCGATTTCCTCAATGCATTCTCAAAATAGACAGCAACCTCCAAATGAAAGAGTTAATCGTACAACCACTATGGCTGTTTCACAATCTCATCACGCTACAAAAAACTCTCAAGTTATCTTAGCTACAGCTATGGTCACACTTTCTACTCAGAATGGAACTTTAATTGAAGCTTTGCTTGACTCAGGCAGTCAAATAAGTATAATTTCTGAAGAATTAGCTCAAAAATTAGGTCACGAAACCTACTCTACCCTCTCTGCACATCTCTGGTGTCTCAAACAGTAGTACCATAGCTCAGCAAATGATGGATATTTGTTTTTACTCCAAAAATAACTCAAAAAAGTTTTTTGTCTCATGTTCTGTGTTGGAAAGAGTCACTTGCTCTCTTCCTCAGGCTCAAATAGATATTGATAAAATTAATTTGCCCCTAGAAATTGACTTGGCGGATCCTCTATTTTTCAAAACCTCAAAAATAGACTTGCTACTCGGGGCAGATGTTTTTTATGATTTAATTACTCCAGGGTGTATTAAATTAGGTAAAGGCGTTCCCACACTTTTTAATACATTTTTAGGTTATGTGGTTGTCGAAAATTTGTCTAATCAATTTGTAAAAAATTATCTTAACACAAAGTTCGAATCTATCACCTCAAAAACTAGCCGAAATTATTTTCAAAAATTCGGTGCAAAGATTAGAAAACGGTCAATTTCAGGTAGATTTACCCTTTACTGAACCTTGAGCGTACTTAAAATTAGGTGACTCATTTCAGCAAATAAGCGTTTTCTAACACTGGAAAAAAGGTTCTCTAATAATAAAAACTTATTTTTGGAGTATAAAAAATTTATCGATGATTATGCAGGAAAAGGTTATGCTGGAGAAGTACCTTTAAATCTCAAAAATGATCTTAACGAAAACAAATATTTCTTGCCTCATCATAGTGTTATAAGAGAAGATAGCGTCTCAACAAGACTTCGCGTAGTACTGGACGCGTCAATGATATCAAGCTCAGGCTATTCTTTGAATGACATTATGTTAAAAAGATATACCGTGCAGCCAGAGTTATTTGATATTTTGTTAAGATTTTGCTCTTATAAGTTCACTCTAGTTTCGGACATTCAAAAAATGTTTTTACAGGTAAAAGTAAATCCCTCTCAAAGATTTTTGCAAAATCTACTATGGCGCGAAAGCGCAGATGAACCACTAAAATGTCTCGAACTGTCCACTATATTTTTTGGAAATAAAAGTTCGCCATTTTTGGCCACCATGTCTCAAAGAACTTGCTATTCAAGAAAGTCAAAATTCTCATTATAGTTTAGCAAGTGATACTCTACTAAATCAAACCTATATGGACGATATTTTAGCAGGATCGGACTCCGAAAAAAGTTTAATATGCTTAGGAGATCAGCTTATTAATTTGTTAAAATCAGGACAATTTACCCTTCATAAATGGATGTCAAACTCAACATTGGCATTAAAATCATGTTCTCAAGAATTTTCACATGATAAGTTTGATATTAAGATTGAAAATACCTGCAATAAGGGGGGTTTAAATTGGAATCCAAACTCCGATGTATTCTCGATTACTCTTCCTAAATTTGACACAACTGAAATTTTCACAAAACAAAAAGTTTTGTCGATTATTGCTTCTATGTATGATCCCATAGGATTGGTTGCTCCTGTGATTTTGACTGCTAAAATATTCATGCAGAGACTTTGGTCCGAAAAACTAAATTGGGACGATTTTTTAGATGGAAGTCTTTTGTCAGACTCGATAAGATTTTATCAAAATTTACCTTGTCTTACTGAAATAGAAATCTCTAGATATTTCTTTGATTTTGATCAATCGCCAGAAGATATTTTAGAAATTCAATTACATGGGTATAGCGATGCTAGCTTAAAAGCATATTCTTGCTGCTTATATTTTCGAGTTTTGTACAAATATAGATCTGTATCGTGCAAACTGGTTTGTTCTAAGACTCGTGTAGCACCAATTAAAAATACTCATTCTATTGCAAGGTTGGAATTATGTGGCTGTCTCTCACTCTCTAAATTAATGAACAGAATAGTGAACATTTTTCAGAATAGATTTCAAATCTCAAACATAAATCTCTGGTGTGATTCTCAAATTGCTTTATATTGGCTAAATTCTGATGCTTCACGTTCATTAAAAAACGAGTCACTCAGATTCAAAAACTCACTTCAGGTTGTATTTGGAGATATATTTCGACTGACAATAATCCTTGTGACTACGCTAGCAGGGGATTACAGCCTGATCAAATTAGGGACTGTAAAATTTGGTGGTCTGGGCCCGATTTTTTTTTAAATTTTATTTAAACTTGGCGGATTATGATTTTTTTCCCAGACACTGTAAAAAGTGATATTCCCGAACAAAGAAAAATCATCAATTTGATTATAAATTTTAAACTCGATTTTTGGATTGACACTTTTTTTAAATTTTCAAGTTGGACAAAATTATTGCGCATTGTAGCTTACTGTTTAAGATATTTTAATATCTTACGGAAAAATTTTGAAGATATAATAATTGGTAAACCCACAGTCGAGGAAATATTAAATGCTCAGATTTTTGTAATTAAAATTATTCCAGAAAAACATTTTTCAAAGGAAATTGATGAGTTAAAATTAAAGAAAATTATTACTGATAAACAGATTTTGTCTCTAAAACCTTTTCTCGACGAATGTAGATTAATTAGAGTGGGTGGTAGATTCTCCAAAGCAGAAGGTATAGAATATAATCAGAAACATCCTGTTTTACTACCATCTAAAAATCGTGTTGTAAGTTTACTTATGCGAAAAACTCACTTTGACTTATTTCATGCTGGTCCTCAAACCGTGCTTTTTAATTTAAGAACGCAGTTTTGGCCTCTAAATGGACTCAGAGAAATAAAACGAATTATTAAATCTTGTATTGTGTGTTTTCGGTTTACTGCAAAACCTCAACATCAAATTATGGCAGATTTGCCTAAGGATATAATAACTAGAGCAATTCCCTTTTCTAGAGTAGGAGTCGATTTTGGAGGTCCATTTACGATTAGAAGCTCTAAACTACGGAAAGCCCCCAAAGAAAAATGTTATGTATCATTGTTTATTTGAATGGCAACTAAAGCAATACATTTGGAGCTTGTCAGTAGTTTGTCCACAGAAGCATTTCTCCTTACTTTGAAGCGATTTATAGCTCGTAGAGGCTATCCTGAGATAATTTATAGCGATAACGCTACACATTTTGTTGGTAGCTATAATCAGCTTCACGATGTTTACCTGTTCTTCAAGAACAAAAACAATCTGAATCAAGTAAATTCATTTTTATCCTCAAACATGATTCAGTCGAAGTTTATCCCGACTCGAAGCCCACACTGGGGTGGTTTGTGTGAGTCCGCAATAAAATGTGCAAAAAGACACCTTTATAGAACCATCGGAAATGCTCTTTTGGTTTTTGAAGAAATGAGTACTATTCTGGCTCAGATAGAAGCCATACTCAACTCAAGACTCAAGTAATGACCCCTCGGTTTTGACTTTTTTAACACCTGGCCACTTTCTAGTTAGAAGAAATGTAACTTCTTTACCCGAAAAGAATTTAAGTGACACACCTGTAAATAGACTAACCATGTGGCAACATTGTACAAACTTGCAGCAAGATTTTTGGCAAAAATGGTCAATTGATTATTTAAATCGTTTGCAAAACCGTCCAAAATGGTTATGCCCTACAAAACGCAGATAATTCCAGGATCTGATGGAAATGTTCGGTTAGTTAAGCTTAAAACTAAAGAAGGCGTCTTTTCTAGGTCAATAGCAAAGGTTTGTCCTTTTCCTAAACAGAATGAAATATGATTTTACTTTATTTGAATTAAAATTTCATCGTGGCGGGGGGGAATATGTTCAGATTTCTCTTCACATTTTAAGAAATCTATGGCTCAAATATTATAATTAGAAAAAGGGTACCTGCGTAATTCAGGTCGTAGCCTGTTAGAAGGGTAGAAATGCGAAAAACATAGGTCGTTTGCATCGACAAGGGAGTGGTAAGAGAACTCTCAATGCGTCCGTACGTCTCTCGGCTCCGCATTTCGGTTCGAAAAATATTGTTTTTTCAACTCGCTCTCTTTTGTATAAAGTTTAAGTATTTAGAAGATGTTACTTTTAGTGGTTTCAAATGTGTTTAATGTAAAATTTACAATGCACCAAATATCCACAAATCATCTTAATTATTTCACCCCGAACCAGCGCACCTATGTTCACCAGAGTGGAGCGGAGAAACAAATCCCTCCAAGCAGCATGAGTACGAAAATTAAGTAGAATATCACGAACATCTTTTTGCAGTTTGGGAACTGCGCACAACGTTTCGTTAGGCGAGACACCTCTAGGACTACGTTGAGACCCGTCAAAGATCACTCTAATCTACTAACTAACTAATCCTCCCAGTGTTCCAGACACTGTGATGAGGGATAAAGTAAGAATTATCCAAGACTTCTCTAGATATAGGCGTAGGAATAGGTATCATGTAACCAGTATCTAAATAATCCTGCATAAAATCTCTTTGAGAAGTCTAGATTCCTGAAGCTTGAAACGTTTTAAAGCAATTGGATAGGTGTCACACAACTTGGGTTCTAAGTTTATGAAAGGTAATGGAACTACGAATCTACCTAATTGTTTGCGTAAAACTGATTCTGAAAATAGTTAGCACATAATATCCTCAGGACTATGGTGAACTTTATGTTGCACCTGCTCTATCTCCCAGAAGCGCTCTAGGCAGATGTCTAAAGATGGTTCAATGGAAGTGTAACAGCTTATGAGTGATTGTTGTTTTGGTTGCATCGAATTATCAACTTTCCCAATCAACACATAGCCAAAGATGCTGTGGAAAGCACTAGGTTGTCCACGCTCTCCATGGATAACTCCCTCTTGTAAGAGATGCGGAAAAAGTTCACAACCTACTAGAACATCAATAACTAGGTGTATGGAAGTTTTGGTCAGAAAGTTGCGAATGTGATTCCAACTGCTTGAATCGACAGCACAAGAAGGAATCTCCGCGCAAAGTTTTGGAAGTACTAAATCCTCAAAATCAAAAGTAGGTCCCGTTTGACCTTGAGGTTTGATAGGACATTTCGTCTTACCTTTTGTTCAGATATCATTTGATTTAAGCCTTGAATGGAAGTAGAAAAGAAGCTTCTCAAAAGACCTAAACGATTTAGACATTTTTCTGAAATAAAGTTTGCCTCAGAGGCAGAATCTAGTAAGATAGAAACTGGTTGGTAATGTCCCCTTGAGTCTAACATATCAGCTTCAACGGTAGAAAGTAGAAAAGTGGAATTTTTTGAAATCATTGTCGCATGAGAGTTTGTGGAATGGCTTCCTGACGCAGGGGCACTATTGAAATTTGAAAGTGGAATATTAGCGTTCTCTGGAGGATAAGAATTAACGCTCACAGAGGGCGCTACTGGTTATGGAACATGAAGAAGACTGTGGTGCCTAGCTCCACACGTAAAGCAATTGTAGGAGGAGAGGCAGTTCACTGTTTGATGGGCAAAATGAAGGCAATTTTGACATAGATTCACCTGCCGAACATAACCCACTCTTTCTTGTGGACTTTTGAAATTCGATGCATTTCGATAATACTTGATTGGAGGAACATAGGTAACATTTTATTTTTGATTTGAAAGTTATGTTCTGAGTGTTTTCAGTTTGAGGGTTGTTGAGTTAATTGCTATTTTGTGAAGTATTTTGTTGATTCCTTGAATTTGAACTTTGATTTGAAATAGTTGTATTGAAAGCAGAAGGTGAATTAAAATTATTAAAACTGTTTCTCCGAAAACTGTTCTGTTGAGAATTACGCATGGTTTGAGGTGGTTTAGGAGGTTGGTTTTGTCTACTAAAACTGGGCATTTGTACTACAGACTCGAGCGCAACGCAGTGATTTTGTATAAACGTGTAAAGATCATTGTAGGACGGGATTTCTGAATTGGTTTTCTCTCTACTGTAGTAGAGTTCGAAATCACTCCTCATCTTGATTTCAAGTTTTGAGACCATCATGTTGAAAGTAAGAAAGTCCCACTCTTTTGTAGGAAAACCAAGCTCGTTTAATATGGCTAGGATCGTAATTCTTTGCCAGAACTGGATTTAGTTGAAAGAAAAGAAAGTTAATAGCATTCAAAGCGGTAGTAGCAATAATTCGTTTATTTTGATACCTTAGTGAAGGGTTTCATAGGCAATATGATAATTGCTATCTGCAAGGGGAATGGTTTTTAGTAGAGAAAGGGCTTCATTCAGAGCAGAACTCCGCAATTGTTGAAACTTCTCGATATCACTCAAATCAGGATTTTGGTTTACCATGACCTTATACAAGTCAAACCCGTGTTGCCAATTTTTATAATTACCATCGAAAACTGGCAACCTTGGTTGTGGAAATGATCTTGTATTTGACCTCTGAACAAGATTTTGTTGGTTAGGGTTGCCCACGTAATTGACAGGGTTGGCCCTAAAAAGGTCGTAATAAATACCTTTACTTTCGTAATAAAGCTTGTCAAAGTCTTTTCGAATCTTATCTTGCTCATCAAACGCAAGTTTAAACTCTTCGAGAGAGCCAATGATCTGATTATGGGAATTGTAAAATTGGGCGTGACATTCCTCAAGATCCTCGTATCTTGATTTAAATAAGCTGTATCTAACTTAGCTTGCACAGCTACCTCGTGAGCTTCAGATATTTGATTAAAGCTCAAAGTCCTTTTGTTACAAAGTTTTTCCTGTTTTGAAATAGACATTTTCGTTTTTTGAAAGTTATTTATTTTGAAATTGCCAAAAAATGCTTTAAAATTGCTTGAAATTTAAACAAATTTTTAGGAAAATTTTAACAATTTTATGATTTTAATTTAATTAACTTTTTTTTGAAAATTTTGAAATATTTTTGGTTTGTAAGTTTGTCTGTCTGTTCCTAATATTCCTATTTAAACATATCCTTAAAAAAAAGTTTGTTTTTTTTCTCACCAAGGATTGAACCCTATACCTCTCGATTGGAATTCACACGCTCTGTGCACACGACCAGCTTGAAAAGTTTTTCGAAAAGTCGCTATTCGAACAACAGCGAGGGCGCACGTGACCTACGCGATTAGCCGTGATTTGCCGTGATGTCAACGAAAGTGGTGAAAAACAAATCTGACTATGCAAGCGAAGTGAAGCGATGTTTAATGAAAATATAATGAACAAATCGATCAACTTGATGATGAACTAATGAACTATACGAAATATGTGCATTGGCTATTGTTATTTTTGAACGTTAGTAAACACTTCGATCCACTTTGAAGTAACAAATCACCAACGCCCTGTAAATCAATATAGCCTGACAGATTTATAATAAACGAAATTGAAATTGGAAATTTATTTTGAAAATTTGAAATCTTTGTAGGAAATTACTGAATCACAGAAGTCTAGGTAGTTTGGAAAACTATTAATTTGGAGAGAAGGACCATTAAATGTGCGTGCAAGTACTGGAATTTATGTAAATACCGTTCGATAGGCTAGCCGGTTCGTGGCTTTGCTCACACATTTAAGTAATTTGTCGAAATTGACGTAAGAAATACTAGGAAAAACGATGCATATGCATTCTATGAATGGCACTCTCCTGGGGCTCCTCTTTTGACGTTCGAACGCCTTAATCACCACAATTTTTTTCACTTTTCTCGGAAACGTGTTGTTCGAAGTGTCTTGTTGTGCTGGTTGTTTTTTGCGCACACTGTCGGCGCTGTTTGTCCCCCCACGTGTCCAGTGCCGGTGAAATCATATGCATTTAGAAATTTAAAATAATTCTTCGCGCAGAAAAAGAAAAGAAATAGGTAATTTATTGCTTGCACCAACACGGACAGAATCATACTTGATTCTTCAAAATGACGTGTTTATTCTTATTTTCCGAGAATGTTTTAGTTTTTTTTTAATTTATAGAAAATCACTACTTTTCCCTCACACAACTACGTACAAATTAGTAAAATCGGTGTGGTGGTTTTCAAAAAATATATTTTTGTTTCAACCATTGTTTTACGGATTCTACGATTGCATTGCTAATCCTGTCTGCATTCATTTCCTTATAAATTCGTTATTACTAAACCGATTTTAGTGAAATAAAAAAAATCGTGTTGAGACTTGATTGCTTTTTAAAGATTGTTAGCGAAATTTATCGCCATCTTGGAATTTAAGATGTCGGACAGAATCGTACTTGATTCTTCAAAATGGCGTGTTTATTCTAATTTCGCAAAAATGTTCTACTTTTTTTATTTATAGAAAAACACTACTTTCCTCTTGCATAAGAAGGGACAAATTAATAAAATCGGTGTGTGGTTCTCACAACGGATTTTGTTTTAACCAGTGTTTTACAAATTGTACTATTGCATTACCAATCAAGGCTGCATTATTTTCTTTTTAAATTCATTATTACTGAACCGATTTTAGTGAAATAAAAAACATCATTTTGCAAACTTTAAAAATCAATTAGTTTGCGCTATGATGTTTTTTATTTCACTATAATCGGCTCAGTAATAATGAATTTATAAAGAACTGAATGCAGACAGGATTGGCAATGCAATCGTATAATTCTTAAAACAATGGTTAAAACAAAATCAAATTTTCTGAGAACCACTTAACGGATTTTATTACTTTGTACTTTGTTAAGCGGGAGAAAAGTAGTGCTTTTCTATAGATTAAAAAAAACTAAAACATTTTTCAGAAAATAGAACAAACGCCATTTTGTCTGCCATCTCACCAAGACGTTTTATATTTCATCAAAATCGGTTCAGTAGTAATAAATTTATAAGCAAATAAATGCAGACATGATTGGCAAGGCAATCCTATAATATGCAAAACAATGGTTGAAACGAAAATATATTTTTTAGAATTATCGAACCGATTTTGCAGATTCGTACCTTGTGCGTGGCAAGAACGTAGCTTTTTTACTAATTTAAATAAATAATTTAAACGTGTTCGCAACATAAAAATAAACGAGCATCTTTGAAGGGTAAAATTTAATTTCGTCCTTCATCTTGGATTTTCAGATGGCGTGCAAAAAAATATATTTAGTCAAAACTATGATTCATTCTCTGTTAAGTGCAGTTTGTCTCATTAAAATCGATGATATAGTTCAAAAATTATAATGAAAAAAAAATTGTCCGGTTTTTTTGGCCCACCCGGTATACTAGACTATAGTAGTGTGAGCTATTGTGATCCTAATTTTTTCGAGAATAAAAAAGTTGCTCTGATTTTAAAATGTTTTGCGTTTCAGATGATTTTGAAACTTTTTTGTTGCACCGTCTGTCTGTCTGGCTGTCTGTCTGTCTGTCTGTCTGTATGTCTGTCTGTAACGACCAACGCGCATAACTCAATCAAAAATCGCTTGGCAGATTTTAATGAAATTTGGTACCTAGGCTGGGTCCTATTTAAAAATAAACAAAATCCACACAAGTCAAATAAAAGGGTGGGGGCGATGGTGGGGGTAGATTTCAAAAATTAGAGTTTATGTGAAAATATGGCGTGTGTCATATCAAACGAAAGGTAATTGAGTCTGGAGTTAAACAAAATACATTTCAGTTTTTTTTAAAGGGTGGGGGTAGATTTCAAAAATTAGAGTTTACGTGAAAATATCGCATGTGTGATATCAAACGAAAGGTAATTGAGTCCGGAGTTAAACAAAATACATTTTAGTTTTTGTTTTTTTTAAAGGGGGGTAGATTTAAAAAATTTAAGTTTACGTCAAAACATGGCTTGTGTGATATTAAACGAAAGGTAATTTAGTCTGGAATTGAATAAAATATATTTCAGTTTTTATTTATATTAGCTCGCACGTAGGTACACTATAACTATAGTACTTAGTGTGAGCTTGGAGCTTATTTATTACAACATGAATTTATGCTACATATAACACAAACAGGGCTCTCAGTACCTTCATATTTTATGATTATATTTTTTTTTCAGACTTCTTAAAACTTCATATTTAAAAAAAACCTTCATATTTTTCATATTTTCCCCAATGAAGATGAAGAAGGGGTTAAAAGATAATTATTGGAATAAGGCACGGATAAGACCAGGCAGCAATAAGGCCAGGCCTTATTTAGTTTTGCATTATAAGATGCTTTAATTATAACATCAGCTGCTGTTTTAAAGCCGAAAATAAATAGGTTTTGCGCTAATTAAGGATAAATAAATCAGGCCGTATTTAGTTCGAGCCTTAAAACAGCTAGTAAGTCATAATTGAAGCATCTTACAATGAGAAACTGTCTAAATTAGACCTGGCCTTTTGGGGCCTGATCTTATCCATGTATTTTTCCAATAACTCTCTAATGTTTGCTCCAGTGCCTACTGTTAATGCAAACACAAATTTAAAATTAGCTCTTCCGTCTTATTAATACATAAATGGGGAGAATTTTAGGAAAAAAGTTTTTTTTTTGAAATATAATATGATCTCAAAATAGGTATTTGTAGTATTATACTTAAGACTGTTTTCTGTGTTACTAAACGTACCTATTAAAATGTACTTTTAAAAATTGTACCTTGTTTTTGTTTGGCCATACCCCTTGTTTTTGTTTGGCCACGATTAATTCAACTTCTTTATTAATAAAATAAAAATATATACAGTGAAACCTCTCCTTGTGGACACCTCTATTAAGTGCACACTCCCTTTAAGCGGACAAATTTGTTGGAACCAAGCTTTTGCCTATTTCTTTACATGTAAAATTCACTCCTAGAACCGGACACCAATAACCGGACGCCGAAAAATTTTTTTTGGTTAAATTCTGAAACCTCTCTTAACCGGACGCCAACCTCTGACAACGGGACTGAGCGCTGCACGACATGGGCATAAATAATATGTAGTATGTTGGCAACAACACACTCTGCAGCCGGGGAACTACCTCTTTTCGTTTTAATGCGGAGACTAAATACTTTATTCTGCGGGACTGCTGTGTTTTATTTTTATTGTTCAGTTGGGTAGTAATAGATCTCTTTGAAATGGCGCCTAGTAAAAAACTTCTTAGTTTACTTGAAAAAATGGAAGTTGTTAACGTTTCGGAGAAGGAACACCTATCAGCATGAAAAATTTAATATCGGAACAACTCAGGCAGCGGAAATTGTTAATAAATATATATATAAAAAAATTTCGCAGTTCTCTCTTATAAGCGGACACCTACAATAAGCGGACAACATCGACGAGACCGTGAGTGTATGGTTATAGGAGGTTTCACTGTATAGTTTTGCCTAGTAAATGTATTTTTCTAAAAAAAAAAAATTGGGTTTGGCTTAATCGGTCATTTGGTAGGGGACCAAAAAAAACCTAATTTTTAGAATAGAATAGTACAGAATATCACTTTATTGCCAACAAGCTTGAAAATCTACAATGTAATATCTTACAAAAAAGCAACGCAAATCCCACAGCACTCAAGTACAGAGAAACTCAGCCTCCCAAGAGCGGCAACATTCCATGGTTCACAAGTTACTTGTGTCATTACAGTGTAATAATATTTTGGTAAAATTCAAATGCTTTAAATAACAAAAATTTAAAATTTTAAAAATAAAAACTTTTCACTCAGGTGCAAAAATGTTAAAATGATTGCAAAGACAAAAATGCTAAAATGCCAAAATGACACTAAATACAAAATTAAAAAAAAATTATTCATATTTCCTTCAATTTTTTTTTCAAAATTTCATATTTTTATTAAAAAATTTCATATTTTTCATACTATTTTCCTGTTTTATCTGCTGAGAGCTGCTGATGATGTAATTAGGGTGGTAGGGAATGTAACTATGATGTTTTTTAAAATTGATATTTTATGTTTTATTTTTTAATAACAGTTTGTGTATGTCCTGATTTTGGATCAAATGTCCTGACAATTTAAAACAAATATCCTGACAAAAGAGTTGGCAACACTATCAGTTGCCTACAGTAGGTATACAAAATCTTTTTACAGGACTCCACAGGACCAGCGGTGGCGCGTTGAGGGGGCCAAGGTGGGCATTCTCCCCCCACTTTTTTCGAACCCCATAATATTCTTTCAAAATCCATATGTTTTAAATGTAAAATTTTCTTTAGTTTAGAAGTTATACAGTTACACACTATTTAAAGGCAAGCACCACCAGTACAGGACTGTAAAATACAATAATAAGTCCTGTAGGATGGTGAACAAATTTTGTTCAGCTGAGCACCCCTCACCTGTGACTCAGGGAGAATGCTTGCAGTAGTACTAAATATCATTTAAAAAACATGAAAAATAAATGAACTTAAACTTAAACCTACTGTTTAGCTCCATTTATAAACTTTACGTTAATGTTTTAGTTTAATGTGGGCACATAGGTATCTCCCACTTTTTCTTTTATTAGGTAATAAAAAGATAGATGTGTCAACATCCAACTGAAACTGTAATATTGAGTTTATAAATGGGGGTTTAATACTTTGTTTTTGTTTTAAATTGTTTAAACCTTGACTTTAAGTTTTAGTGTGATAAAGAAAAAATTAGATATAAAATACCGACAGATGTAGAAAAATATATTTTATGTAGGTACTAGTTTTTTATCATCTAACTAAGTTTTAAATATTCTATAACCTAGACCTATAAGCTATGACAAAAAGTTTCAACCTTTTATCACCACACTGTAGCACTTCATAATACTTTCTTAATGCTACCCATTCCAAAAGTTAAGTAAACATTTCAGTTTTGTTTTTAAAGAAGACACTTAAATCTTATAAAAATATATTTTCTGCTAACTTCAGATGCTTCCTTATCTCACTAAATATAAAGTTGTCATAATGTTTGTGATTAAGAAAGTCACACCTATAATTTTCTTTATTTTCCTGTTCACAAAAGTTATTTTTATTCTGTAACTGCAAGTTTTCTTCCTGTAAAATATTAATATTTTCTTGAAGATCTGAGATTTGTTGTGCTTGCACAGAAATAAGTTTGTTAATCTCTTGAAGTTTGTTGTTCCACTGTTCAACTTCTGTGTTAAGTTTTGTTAGTTCTTCTATGACTTCAGAAAATTGAATAGAGTCGAACTCGGTATTACTATAACTTTCTTCTTTTATGTAAGGAAATATTCTAGGGTCAACTCGTGGTATAGTTTTGGCTGTTTTTGATATGGGTATTTTCGATTTTAATGGATTTTGTAGTGGTTCAGGTTGTTTGTAAGATGTTCTTATTGGGATTTTGGATGACATTTTGCTTTTTATTAGCTCAATTCTAAAACAAAATTATAATTTTTTATCGATTATTTAAAAGTAACAACTTTATCTTAATGGAAATGGGTTAATAGGAAAGGTCACAAGAAATAGAAACTGTTATTATATTTTAAACTTTCCTATTGATGTACTGGGTTTCAATTTTTTTAAATTTCATTGTGCTTCTTGTACAGGGTGTATCAAATGCGATTTTTTTTTGGGGGGGGGGTTCATTAGGTATTTCGCAGGAAGGTAGAAAAAATCTGACCCCCACTTGAGAGAGACTCAATAGCAATAAGCTTTTTTTAAGTGAAAGTTTTTGAAAGTCTGCATTTTGTGACGAAGCCTATGACTTTTTATTTATGAGAGTTCTAATTTGACGCAAATTACTTTTTCCCTTCCTAGCCCGCGTAGCAATGGCTAGAAAAGGTATTAGTTTAGACGAATTTTTTTTATTAAGATAACTCCGAAAATGTGTTATTTGGGTGTATTTTGACCTATCTTAGCAGTATCGTCGTGATGGCTGTCTGTGTGTGTGTTTTTATGTATATTATTGTTGTCGGTAACACGATAGCTCTTAAACCGCTGAACCGATTTTCATAAAATTTTCAGGTAACATAATGTTCGACACTCTAACAAGCTGATTAGATTTTGTTCAAAATCCAATAATGCTAATGACAGGTTTTGACAATTAAAAAAATTCTAACTTTTTAACGGGGCATCATATCAATATGCGGTTTTCGGCTGTAGTAGAAAGCATTTTGCTCAATAATTTGTGTTATAACTAAAAACTTTGTAAGAGCTTTAGTTTCTGAGATATTTACAAAAAAACTGTTTTCAAGGCTGATATATCATGGCTTCACTTAAAGTGTGCTAATAGGCTAGCTCAAGCGCGGATCTAGGTGAAAATCTAGGGGGGGTAATATTCGACGAAAAAATTATTTGTAATATTTTTTTTCTAGGGGGGGGGGTAATTCGCCTATTTTCCCTTTAATCAATAACAAAAAGTGCATATTGTTTGTTTTACGGGGTGGGGGGTATTTACTACGTTAACCCCCCCCTTAAATCCGCGCTTGGGCTAGCTACGAAGGTATCAGATCTGCCATGGATCCATTTATTTATATTGTTTTTTATAAATAATGCAATTTTTATAAAATTTAATAAAAAAAACACCCAACTGCTAAATCTACTTGTACACTTGGAGACTAATTAAATGGCCGCTGCCGTTTTCAGAAGAGCTAAGATGAGAATCCGAATTTAATAGAATTTTGATATTACCCAACCCAGCAATATTCGACTGCAAGCTATACGAAATACAGTGAATAGCCCTGAGTTAATGCTTAAATTAAATTAAATAAGGACCTACGTGCAAATTTTAAGAAAATGAGTTTATTTAAAAAATCTAATGGTATATTTAAAAAAATATTAATTTAAATAAATAATAACTCCCTTAGAAGAACTCTAGCGCAATTCTATCAAATTCTAATAAAAAAGTTATTAATTCTAGACATTTACATTTTTGGAATAAATTGCATATTAATTTTAAAAGTACTTTTTTGCAGATAGGCCTTTTTAGTCGTAGAATGATGATTGTCGCGTCTGGCAATACCTACAGAATTTTCAATTGTGCAAAGAAATATTTCGTATTTTATAAATAATATGTAATATAATACAGGGTGTAGCAGAATGAAGGTGCGTTTTTAAAATATAAATAACTCAGCTAATTACAAGAATTTAAGTTGAGATTTTAACAGTTAAAAAGTGAATTTGCATTTTAAGAGTAATATCAGGTAGATGACGTCCGTTTTCTGCAATGTTGGAGTCGTTCCTCAAAGTTCCGCATCACACAAATCAATTTCAATTGCCCATGGGCGTAGTTAGAGTGGCTTGGGTGGAGGTTAAGCCTTCCCGTCCAAGCTTATTAAAATTAGCCCCCCCCTGAAATTATTCGAACATTACCATAGACACACAAACACAATTCAGAAGAGAAAGTATGACTATAGCCTTCCGAATAAGAACACCTAACTACGCCCATGCCAATGCCCCACTTGTGCTCTGGGTAGTTATTCTGGGTCTTAAATGATGTGACCATCCACATCACACGCTTTGACCAATAGCAAACTCTGAGGGGTCGCTTTTTATGCGAATTGAATTGTCTCGACCAATAGCATAGCTCTTTAGAGTTAATGAATTTTACGCGTTTGAAGTGAAATCTGTTCTCCTGCCCTATACCGACTGAACGTTTCTCGGTTATATCGTAGGAGAAGCTTGCGCAATGGAGATCTTTTCGCATAACACGTGACGCCTCGGAGCTAATTTAAAGCTTGCTATTGGTCAAAGGGTGTGTTGTGGATAGTCACACCGCACAATGGGGCAGAAGCACAAAAAGGCGCGATAAAGTCCCACAGTGCAATGGATGTATTCCTTTGTAGTCAGGAATGTTTAAAATTAATTACTTAGTGACCAAAATAAAAAAAATTGACCCCGAGCTGTTTGTCGAGGTATAAGTGGTCGAATAAGCTTTAAAATATTTCCTAAAATACTATGTACGACGGCAATGTTTACAAAATGTTATACTATGTTGTGGACCCTACAGAAACGGAAAGACCAAGTTTGCCCCCTCCCCAATAACTAATCGTCCCCCTGAAAAATGAAAACACCTAAACCCCCCAAAAAAAAAGATTACAGAACCGACATTAAATTTTTACACACTTTTCTTCTGTCTGACTTTCGCCATTTTTAAAACGACTTGACAGAAGCTTTCAGTGGCGTATATAAGGAGGGACCTGAGGGGCCGGGACACCCCCCGAAGCTAAGATTTTTCTAGATATTTTCCACATATTTCATGAATACAAACATAAAACAGCATAAAATACGGCCTCATGGGGTCTCGACCCCCCCCCCCCAACTGTCTCGGGCCCACCCCGAGACATTTTTCTATATACGCCACTGGAAGCTTTCTTTGTTTATAAATAATCATGTTCATATATTATACTAAACAAAACAAAAAATAGTTTAACTATATTAATAAGTCAAATAATAAGTTAAAAAAAAGATCGGTCTGAAAGCCTAAAATTAACGTATAAACCTCGTTATAAAAGAATATTTTTATCATTTAACAAATTGTAGCTTTCGCTACGCTCGTGCTAAAAACTTTTTACCTTGAAATAAAAAGTGTCACTTTTATCCCTTGGTATATATTGTTACGGGTTCACAACGACAAATTAAAACTCGCAATTGTTGAAAACGATATGTCAATTTATTTCGACAAATTATGTACAAAAACACGCACTTAAACTGACAATAACTCGCTGATAATTCACTACTATAATCGGTCTATTACCTTCGCGTTAATATCTCACGACCACTACAGTACGTTATCTGTGACTGACTGCCTGATGCACGACGTCCGGCCTTATATATGAGGGCTGCCTACTATTCGAGAACCCTTCCATCCTTGTTAGATTCGGACTCATTCCAGCCCCTTTCTAGACTTTCGCATACCAGTTTGTCACAGATAACGCAACTAAAACCTAGATTAAGAATACAACCATAAAATACGTCAACCTAATACTACACTAAACCTAAATAAATTCTAACTATAAAATTTAAATACTTAAATTTGTAACACTATCCTCCTCTTCAGGTTTGATCGCCTCGATCAACATTTCCCAGGTAAGGTTTTAGTCTGTCTAGATGAACAACTTTCATCTTGGACTTCGGGCTTTTCTGGATTCGGTAGACTGAAGAGTTTGCCTTCAGGTCATATCTCGCTTTCATGCGGTCACTGGCTATTTCTATTCGCTCTCTAACCACTTCATGGATATCGTGCAGCTTTTGCCTTAAACGTTCGACATAGTCATTAACCTCTAAGTGTTCTTCTTCAGGTTAACCAAACATGATATCACATGGTAAACGCAGTTCTCTACCAAACAGGATACTAGATGGAGTAGCTCCTGTCGTATTGTGAATGGCGGTTCTATAGGCCATCAAAAAGAATGGAATATATTGGTCCCAATCTGTTTGGTGCTCATCCACAACTTTGCACAGATGTTCTTCTATTGTTTTATTAAATCTTTCAACCATGCCATCTGACTGCGGATGTAAAGCCGTAGCCCGTGTTTTATGTATTCCTAAAAGGTCACAGAGATTCTGGAAGAGCTTCGATTCAAAATTTCTTCCTTGATCTGAATGTAGTTCCAAAGGAATGCCAAATCGGCTGAAAACATCATTTACCAGAACTTCCGCAACTGTAGTGGCCTCTTGGTTAGGCAAAGCAAAAACTTCTGGCCATTTGCTAAAGTAATCCATGACAACAAGGATGTATTTGTTGCCTTTTTTAGTTTCTGGAAATGGTCCGGCCACATCAATAGCAATGCGTTCGAATGGTAGACCTACGTTATATTGTTTCATTTGACCTCTGGACCTTGTTTTGGGACCTTGGCTGGCTGCACAAGTCGAACATCGGCGGCACCAGTTTTTCACATCTTGAAAGTAATTGACCCAATAAAATCGGTTTCGAATTTTGTCCATGGTTTTATTTATGCCTAGGTGCGCGCCTGATTTTCCACCATGGCATTCGGCCATTATATTGTCTACCATGCTCCTAGGAACCACTACTTGATTAACCACAGTAAGGCCATCGGCACTTTCCCAGGCACGTTTAAGGATGTTTTCCTCTACTATCAGTGAATCCCATTGTGCCCACAGTGATTTGAATATCACCCCTTGGTTTGCGATATCTTGCCATGATGGTCGTGGCTTGTTTTCTTCTTTCAATCGCAAGATAGGTCCTACATTTTTGTCGTTAAGTTGTGTGGTTCTAATCGAAGCCGACATCCATTCTTCATCTGGTTCTAACTTTATCTGGCGCACGTAGGTAATTCCTTCTTTCTGGTCAATTTTCCTGCAATGTTTACAATCCTCAGGGCAAGGTCTTCTGGACAATGCATCTGCATTATTATGCACCCTTCCCGCTCGGTGCTTAATTTGATAATGGTATTGTTGTAGCTTTTCTATCCATCTCGCGACTTGCCCCTCAGGTTATTTCATTTTCATGAGCCACTGTAACGCAGCATGATCCGTTCTAATCAGAAACTCTTGTCCGTAGAGATATTTGTGAAAGTGATCTACGGATTTAACTATGGCTAGGAGCTCCTTTCTAGTAACACAATAATTTCTCTCTGGTTTGGGTAGCTTCTTGCTGAAAAATTCGATGACCCGTTCTTCTCCATCTTGTACTTGGGAGAGTACTGCTCCTATGCCATCGTTGCTCGCATCAGTATCTAATATGAATTTTCCTTTTGGAATGGGATATGCAAGAATCGGACTAGAACATAATGCTGCTTTTAGTCTTCTAAATGCTTGGTCACATTCGGTATTCCATTTGTAAGAAGCTTTATCTTCTGTAAGTCTATGTAATGGAGACGCTATTTTGGCGAATCCTTCTACAAATCGTCTGTAGTATGTACACAGACCCAAAAAGCTTCTCAATTCATGTTTGTCACGAGGTTGAGGCCATTCTTTTATTGCTTGTAACTTCTTGTCGTCGGTATGGATGCCTTCTCGGGAAACGACGTGACCCAGGAACTCAATTTTTTCTTGGAACAGAAAACATTTCTTTGAGTTCAGTTTAAGATTTGCGTTCCTGATTCTTGAGAATACTTAAATTATCTAGATGATCTTGAAATGATTTCCCCATTACTATGACATCATCCAAATTGACTAGGTTTTCCAAGTGAGGCCTCGTAGAACGACTTCCATTAGTCTTTCAAATCTAGCTGGGGCATTGCACAGGCCAAATGGCATCACATTAAACTGATAAGGTCCACTTCCAGCAGAGAATGCAGTCTTCTCTTTATCTCTTTCAAAGATTCCTACTTGCCAATACCCACTTTTAAGGTCAAGAGTAGAAAATCAATGCCAATGTTGTTAATGTGTCGTCTATTCTTGGCAGTGGGTAACTATCTTTCTTGGTCACATCGTTAAGTTTCCTGTAGTCGACACAAAATCTAGTACTTCCATCCTTTTTAGTGACCAACACCACAGGAGATGACCAAGGACTTGATGACTCTTCAATAACACCGTCGCTGAGCATTTTATTAATGAGATTGTGAACTTCTTCTTGCATGGCCATTGGTAGTCTTCTTGGGGGTTGTCTTATCGGTTGGGCATCGCCAGTGTTGATAGCATGTTGAATAAGGTTTGTGCGTCCCGAACTACTCCTAGTTTCGAAGATATTACTTTGCTCTTCTATAAACTCTCTCGCTTTACTAAATTCTTCTGGAGTGTGATGTTGCCAAGTTGACTCAAATTGCTGAAGTACCTCCATTGGTAACTTGCTTGTATCCTCGGAAGTTGGCTCTTCACATCTTGTTACTTTCTGTACTGGTTCAAATAATGCTACCACCTCCCCCTTATTAATTTTGACACTATTTGGGAAAATATTGGCGACTCTAATCGGGATGTCTTTATCGGTTTTAACTAGTGATTTTGCAACGAGGTAGGTGTTGGGTGTGTTTTGTTGGCTTATGAGTCCGACGCAGCTTGATGTTTTACTTTCTAGCCTCCCAAAAATTATGGTCTCACTGTTACCGACTAGTCTTGTTGTGCATACTGCCACCACCTTTATTGGTTCTTTATTGATGTGACTATTTGACAAAATGAACTCTTCGTTCCCAAATCTTAGGGTATTAAGTTTATTATCAAACGCAAATCCATGTTTACTTATCAGGTCCATTCCCAAAATAAATTCGTCTTCTATGTCTGCAACTAATACCGAGTGGCGAATCTTCAACCTCCCCAGCTGTAGGTCTATGTCTGTCTGCCCCAACACGTCGGCGGACTCATTCCAGCCCTTTTCTATACTTTCGCATACCAGTTTGCCACAGATAACGCAACTATAAAACCTAGATTAGGAATACAACCATAAAATACGTCAACCTAATACTACACTAAACCTAAATAAATTCTAACTATAAAATTTAAATACTTAAATTTGTAACAATATTATAAGAACAGGGCCCTCTTTAATCCTTATTTTAGCGATAAAACTGTCACTTTATCCTTAAAATTCAAAATAAAAGGCTCTATCGGACATTATGTTTTTAGTAAAGTAGCTGAAAACCACATAATTATAATTATAATTTAATTTTAGGGCAGAAAAATCCAAAAGTTTAAAAAATATCTCCTAAAATTCGTAATTAGTGTCTTGTTAGCTAATGGCCAATTATATACCTCGCTACGCTCAGGCTACAAACTTTTTGCCTCGGGATAAGGTGTGACTTTTATTCCTTAATATATAATGAGTATAATAATAGTATGTGTAGATGTATATGTATTTAGTACGTTATTTTTTAAATATCTATACTACAATTTAAACACATATTTCGCTAAGTTTGGAGAAAAATTTTAATATTTAAAAATTAATTCCGGCCTTATTAGCAAAAACTAGCAGCTAAAGGTGGCATCATTTTAAAAAGGAAGGTTCAATAAAAAATGACATGTGAAAACTCGCCCGCGGTAGCGGGCGACAAGTTACTTTGTGTCCACGTATATTTTTAAAATTAAAGAAAATAATAAATTTTTGAAAGATTTTAGAAAAATGGCAGTTTAAAGAAAAACAACACAAAATTTTGCATTTTTTTTATACGAGAATAATGTACTCACAATATTGATTATCTGACATAATTAAAATTATTTTAACCAAACTTGATCAACATTAAAAATTGTGGCAGAGTTGATTCATTTGTTTTCTTAAAACAACTAAGCAACGTCAGTTTTCAAAACACGCTAACTTTGACAAGGTGTTTTATTCATTTATTTGACATTTGACTATCCGAAGCTAACTTGCTATGGTAAAGCGATTATTAATAAATAGTTTTCAGTAAAAATATCTCCCATATTAGATAAATGAGTTCTGCACTAAATCGCATGTTTTCTTGATTTTGCCCCTCTGTGCACCGTTCAACATGCTCTGGCCAATGGCAAGCTAAATTAGCTCAGAGCCGTCACGTGGTATGCGGAAAGACCTCTACTGCGCAAGGTTCTCCTACGGGCCGACCGAGAAACGTTCAGTCGGTACGGGGCAGGAGAACAGATTTTTACTTCAAACGCGTAAAATTCACTAACTCTGAAGAGCGGGCGACTATGCCATTGGTCGAGACAAGGCATGTTGCACAACACGCAACTGCTCAGAGTTTGCTATTGGTGAGAGCGTGGAGCGTGTGATGTGGATAGAGCCTCAGGGTGGTTTAAGGTATTTCCCTTAAAAAATAATAATTATTAGCTGTGGTATCATGGAAACGAGTAAGCCACGACACTTTACCGAGGCGCGAGATCACGTGACCACCAGGCCGTACCTAGGAGGGGATCAATCTTCCCCCAAATACGAGTGTATAAAGTGGGTTTAAAAAGATTTCGCAGTAACACAACTAGGACAAAAAAATTACACAATACGGTAAGTTTTATTCAAATTTTTTAATCCCCTCCGAAATTGTTTTCTGGGTACTTCCCTCCGTGGACAGTCTGAAATTTTTTTCAAAGCATAGTTTTATTTTCTAATTGTTTAATGTTAACATCTAAACAACAATTCTTCGTAACTATTTTTTTTGTAGTTGAGAAACAACAATTATTTTCAACGTCCTTCCGTTCAGCCCCACCCTTTATAAAAATGGCGCTACAAGCAACAATAAAAATAGGTTATTTAAAAAAATATAAAAATTGTTGGCGCCGCACGCATATTTGTAAACGACGTCCATGATTGCGATTCGGTTGTAGCCCGAACGCTGCCGTAACCGTGTCAATGAAGCCCTATTCTACATTGACACGGTTCGGTTACGTTGGCGATCGATTGACAACGGTTAGGTTTCACATTCTCTAGGATCCCGGGAAAGAGGTCAGGAGAGTATGTTTTAAAAAAATATATGTGTGTTAGAAATTTACGAATTCTTTCTTAAGAAAGATTGTGGTTCTGAAATCCAGACTGATTTTTAACGAACATTTTTGCGATCACGGGTGTTAGTTACCCAAGCGATTTACCATATCGTCTGCTATTTACCAGAGATGTTCGGTCGAAAGCCGACTGGCGATCCTGGGTGTTGTATACAAATATGCGCGCCGGCCGCAAGGGAAAAGTTTGTTTTAGAGAAGTCCGTTTTTAATGTTGATTCTTGGGGAAAATTCATGTTTTAGTGGTTCATATTCAGTGTTTCTGCGTACGCCACTGATTTTAATAATGTTTTTTCACATACATGGAGGAAACAATTCAACATGAGGTATATTCCATACTAGCTAAATTTTAAATGGTAAATAAAATATTGAACGTTGGACAATGAGTTTAAAAAGTAACACAAATTTTTCAATTTTTATCTTGTAAAAAAAACACCCTTGCCAGTCCTGGGTAGGCCCTTGGTATCTATCCTGACTTCTGGACGCATAATAAATGTTTTTTGAGGGAGCTTGTTCTCGTTTGCCGTCGCAGTTGGAATGAAGATAGCAGTTATTATCGGATCCGTGATGTCCGGGGGAGGGAGGAAGGCGGTTTGGTTTCAAGGAGACAGCAAAAACCATTTTTGTACGTTTTTATTAAGTTTGAGTTCAGTGCAACAATACACAGATAAAATGCGCTAAAATTTGTCTGTTTGATACCGTGCCACAAAGGAGCTACTAGGGCCGCCATATTAGAATCAAAAGATGGAATTAAAAAAAAAAAATCTGGAAATTATGGAAAACTTTTGTTTATAAGCACAAAGTTAAAATATGAGCCATAAAGACACGGTGAGTATTTTTATAGCAGGGACACATTTTTAAATTTTTGAGTTATGTCTTTTTAGTTTTAAGACACCTCCAATAAGCGGATATAATTCACGAAACCGTGAGTGTCCGCCTATAGGAGGTTTCACTGTATAAGTTTTATGTCTGAAACGATGGTGGGCGCTTTGAAAACATGCAGCAGAGTTAGTGAAAATTTAATCACGAATAAGTCACTTTGCAGCATTTATTATTTATTATTTTTATTTGTCCTGAAATGAGAAGAATTAGGTTTATGAAAAAATATACATACAAAAAATATTTGCAAACTAGCTGAACTTGTAGATCTTTTGTTTTTGCCCAGCAGTTTCACCTCTTTATGTCTTTTTACTCACTTCTGCATGAATTGAACAAGGAAGAAAAACGGTAGATACCGCGAATAACATAAAATCCTAGACAAACTGTCTGGAGCACGGAGTGAATAAAACATGGTGTCCCAAAACCAAGGAATTAAAATAGGAGATAGGTATTGGTGTAAAGGAGAAACAAGTTTAAAAATGCACTTAGTTTTTTTATTTGGATTTTCGATCTTAAGGGTGAGCATTCATACCATGGGAAGGTGTTACTTTGCTACGGTTTTTGCATATTTTTAGTGATGATTGGATTTGCCGGTAAAACATTTTTCCTTAATCGGTTGACTTCAACACCTCTTTTCCTTTAAATATATTGTAAAAGAACATAATCATAACTTTACATTTATAGGGGAGGAGAGTAAATGAAAATTTTGTGGTTTTTAAATTTTTTACCATGGTTTTATCATAATTTCTATCAGCCTTCCAAAGCTCAGCTCTCTAGCGTGTCTGGAAGTGGAATGTTAGTTTTACTTAACTTTACATTTATAGGGGAGGGAAGTAAATTAGAATTTTGGGGTGTTTTGATTTTTATGCTATAGCTTTATCATAGTTCCTATCAGTCTGCCAAAGCTCAACTTTCTGGCATTTCTGGAAGTGGGCAATGTTACTTTTACATAACTTTACATGTATAGGGGAGGGGAGTAAATTAGAATTTTGGGGTTTTTTGATTCTTTCCAGGGGGTTGGTCATAATTTCTCAGTCTGCCAAATTTCAGCTTTGTAGCATGTCTGGAAGTACAGTAGAATTTTGATGATCTATACATGACTGAGTGAGTAAGTGAGTGGCAATTTCGACGTTTTTTGAAATTTCGTAACTACTTGACTACTTTATGAAGTCCATAAAACTTGGAGGGGTTGTTAATTCAATGAAGGTCTGCGACTTTGCAAAGTTTGAGATTCGTAGCGCATTCCGAAGTAGAGGTTTAGATAGGTCAAATATCGGCTGAAATTATTTATTATTTAATTATTTATTTAGTTCAAAAAGAAAAATACTCTGCCAATACATGGGCCCCTAAGCTCACACTAGGTACTATAGGTATAGTGTACGTGCGAGCTAATAAAACTAAAAACTGAAATATATCTTATTCAACTCCAGACTAAATTACCTCTTGTTTGATACCACACAAGCCATGTTTTGACTTAAACTCAAATTTTTGAAATCTACCCCCACCCTTAAAAAACAAATACTAAAATGACAGACAGACAGACAGACAGACAGACAGACATACAGACAGACAGACGGCGCGACAAAAAAGTTTCAAAATCATCTGAAACGCAAAGATATATAAAAATTTTTGAAATCGGAGCAACTTTTTTTCTCGAAAAAATTAGGATCACCATAGCTCACACTACTATAGTATAGTATATGTGTGAGCTAATAGTACAAAAAAAATATAATAGCAACAGAATACCTAAAAAATTTCTAGTAATAAAAAGAAATACTAAAAAAAAGAAGAAGAAATGGAGGCAGCATGTATCAGTTTGATATGTGTGTGCCTCCTTAGAATGCCAGTAAAACTTAAAACAAAAATAAATTTAAAATTATACACTTATTTAGCTACGATAATGTAACAAAAAGTATTATGTATTTATAACCATGATATTTTTTCACAAAGTACTAAAAAGTTTTCTCTTATGAATGATTTGATCTCAAATTTTTGCGAATGTGACGGTTTTTGTTTATAGAGTTTTGGTGTCAGAAAATTAATAATAATAGGTCCAATATAATTTATATGCCTTTGTGTTGCGCTGAAGTTTTGGAGAGGAACATAACGTTCTGAACTGGTAACCGCCCTAGTGACTATAGTATGTGTCACAGATTGGGGGAAAAATTTATTTTTAAGAGAATAATGCAGCTCTATATACAAAAAGCTCTCTAATTTTACGCTTTTTAGTACCTTGAAATAGTTGTTCAGACGGATACATTCTTGGTTTGCAATACATCACTTTTAATACCTATATATTTCTGTGCAATAAGCAAAGGATCCAACGTAGTTTGCAACGCAGTACCCCAAAATACTATCCCATAACTAAGGGATTCCACCAAAGCCGAATAAACTGACTTCAGTAAATTAAATGGCAGTATATTTTTTAATTCATAAAATTTAAAAATCGTCTTTCTGACTGGCGGCTATGTTGCGGAAATGTTTCAAGCAGAACATATTGAAAGCGGACCGATCTGAGCTCTTCTGTGTGTTAAGAGGCAGTGCGACCTTGAAGAGGAACTGCCGTGCCCTCAGATATAATCAGTGACGGATCTAGACCCCGAAAATTGGGGTTGCCCAAAAATAATATTTAATTATTACTTTTTGCAAATTTGTTAAGTACTATTAGTTAATTCATGAAAGTATATACCAGGTGGGCCAAAAAACAGGACAAAATGATTTTTGTTATAATGTTCGAACTATACTACCGATTTTAGTAGGATAAGCGGCAATTAATTTAATTAATAAAGATTTTAAAATCGGTGAATAGTTCAAAGGTAATTATGTTTCTTTAGTGGCCATTTTTAACAAGAAATAGGTAGCCATGGACGAACCAGGGGGGGGGCGGCCCGGCCCCTTCCTCAACGCTAAGATTTTTGTGCCACTATTACATGAGCAAAAAATTTAAATTCCATAAAATCCGATCATGGGGTCTCGCCACCCCTCAGGCATATTCGTCGGTGCGCTACTGAGTAACCTCTTACACCCATTTGTTCCCAAGCAGTGGCCTATCTAGGCCCTTAAAGTTGGTGGAGCCCTAAAATAAAACTAAATTATGACTTTTTTGCAGATAAAACTGGAGACGGGCAAAGGTATATTCGAGGAAAAATTATTTTTTTGTTTTATAATAACCTAACCAGAACAGGTTTTTTTAATAACTTCGTCATTTTGTACTTTCGTCATTTTGTGTTTAAATGTTTTGTTCGTCACCCCAAAACGCACTAGAATTTTTAAGTGTTTAATATTTATTTAAAAGGAAACAGCTACCACTAACACCTTTGGCACCAACATAAAAAACTCAAAGGTGGGACACTCGGGGCCCGGGCCCCCTCCAAAACCTTCGGATTTTTTGGATATTTTTTACATGTTTAATGAAAATAGCATAAGATACGGCATTATCCGGTTTTGAGCCTTCCCCCAAAACGTATTCCTGGGTGCGCTATTGCTGAGTTACACGTATTTGAAACAAGACAAATATTAAACACGATCTTCTCGCACAAATTTGCTTTTAACCTTCAGATACACAGTAACAAGGCTTGGCTAATCCATTCTCCCTCTTTGTTGTGAAGAACAAGGACTTAATCGCGATTAAACCCACAATTGCGCTTAAGTGCATCTGATGGTAAATCGTGTATAATTTTTAGAAGATATCATTACTGAATACTGATACAATTTTGGTAATAAGACCGCAGGCAAACTTTTTGCTTTTTTAGTTGAAAAGATGCACTTGTCCGATAAACTATTACTTGGTTTCTTTGCAATTTACCAAACTTGGGAAGATTAAGTACTCTATTACCTCCCTTTGTATACGCCGGTGTTCTTAATAATAGCAAATAAAAATTTAATTTTACGTTTCTTCAATATGGTCTCAATTTACGTGCAGGCAGCCTGCAGACCAAACCCGTTTAGATGCGTCCTGCAGGCCGGTTGCCCCGCTCTGTATACCCAGCCAGATACAGTCATGATCAAACTAATGAAAATAAGCCAGCAACGTTCGAAATTACGTAAAAATGCACCCCTCATATTCTCACTAAATATTGACCTGCGTGAAACAAATAAAGAAAAAACCCCCCTCTCACAAAGAAGGGTGATTCTTGAGCGCAAAGTGTAACGTTCGAAATTACGTAAATTGTCTCAGACTGACCACTGAATATTTAACTGTGTGAAACAAATAAAGAAGAACATAATAGGTATCACCGAGTAGCCTATTCTTGATCGCAGATCCTTCAACTTTCATTGATAAATGCAAAATCACGAATATTTTTAGGCTGTATAGTTTGGTATAGTGGCCAAATGGATTCATTCATGTTTTTAAATTAAAAGGACTAAATAAAAAGTCCGAAATTCTCATCCCAACTTGGTAGCGGCCATTTAATTAGTCCCTGTCTGTACCTACTAGTCGCAGTTGGGTACAAAATTGATAGGTATACCTATAATGTATGACATGCTTCAAGTTTTACTTTTGATGCCCAGAGCGCACCTACAAAATTATACAGTTTTGTATTTTCATGAATCAGGTTATTGGGTAATTTTTTACCCAACTGCGACTAGTAGGTAAAAGTAGATTTAGCAGTTAGGTGTTTTTTTTATTTTTTTTTTATTTTTAACTTTTAGGTTTAATTCTTAATCAGCCATTCATTTAACTAAATCAAATTCAAATTCAAAAGTAGCTTTATTGTCCTAGAATATTCGAAATATACATTGACAAAGCCTTGCTTATCTAATAGAAAATAGGTAACCATAGTAAAATATAGCAAAATAAACTGATCTACATATAAGAAAATGCATATCCTCCTACATCCACATTTGTGTACATATTATTTGAATGTTTTTGCCAGAGAAGTGCATGTATATTCAGGTTAGTTAGCACAATGCCCGCTCTTTGGAGTTCCTAGTTTAAAGATTAATTAACAAATATTTAAAATATATATTTAAAAAATAACAAATTTTTTGTTTGGGCATCAAACCAGTTATATGTTTGATGATTTGGGCATCAAACATATAATATGTTTGATGGTTTTGGTCTGAAGAGGATATACATATAAAAAAACATGAAACAAATAATTACACAAAAGGTATTAAAGTAAGTTTAAACGAAATTTATAAAAATACAAAACAATTGAAAATAAACTAAAAACAAATTTAAAAATTTATAAAATTTTAAAAGTTGAATAATTTAATTTAGCATAAAATGATTCCAACTAGACTAAATTTGATAAAAATTTCATATATGTAAATAAAATCATGATCAAACAGTTATTTACACTAGATTACATCCAAGTACTAAAATAAGTAAATTACTAAGATTTATGTAAGGATCCACAAGTAAAAAGGAAACAAAACAATTTTTTTAAAAATAATCGCATTAGACTATACATAAAAACATACTAAACAATGAAATACACATAAAAAAAATTACACGAAAATTACCAATATTCTATGAAGGCAGATATTCATCTAATTTATAAAAAGCCTTACTAGCCAAAAACTCCTTTACTTTTTGCCTAAACTTTTTGTAAAAGTGGATTTTCCTAATTTCAATAAGTAAATTGTTAAATATTTTTTTACCGTTTACACAAAAGAGTTTTTTTATAGTTAGTTAATATCTTATGTTTCAGAAACAAAGGTTTACAAGACACACGGCGTGGAACTTTACACAAATACCTTAGAGCTCTTTTTTGCAATATAAACACAGACTTAAATAATTCTTGGCTGCAAGATCCCCAAAAGCAAATACCATATCGTAGATGTAATTCCACAAGAGATTCCAATGCAAAATCCCAAGTTTTTTCTGACCACTCTTACAGCATAGCAGCCTGAAGCAACTTTTTTTGCAAGTAATTAGACATGATGGTTAAATTTCAGACCTTTATCAATTGTTACTCCAAAGAATTTATTAGATTCTGGGTTAGATATTGCTTCATTCTCCAACCGTATATTATTTATGTCACATTTGAAGTTAAGAATATGTGTTTTGGAAATGTTAAAAGATATATCCCTCCGGACATCCTCAGCTAGTTGCTCTATATTTGAATTATGCCACATGACAGTAGTATCATCACAAAACGCAGTAATTTTACCAGATATCAACAGACTTGGCAGGTCATTGACAAAAATTAAAAGCAATAAAGGGCCCAAAATAGACCCCTGAGGAACACCCCTATCAACCTTTTGCGCATCTGAGGTATCATTCTTAAAACTAACAGATTGACTTCTTCCACCCAAATAAGACTAAAACCATCTCAACGAAATCCCCCTCACACCATATTTTTCCAACTTTCTCAGCAGTATTCCATGATCCACACAATCAAACGCTTTGGACAGATCACAGAACACTGCCGCAGCCTTTTCGCCAGAATTAAGTTTGAGGTAAAATTGTTCCAAAAAATTAAATCAGTATATTTTAAGGACTGAAAACCCAACTGATGTTCATTCAATATTTCATTCCGGTCTAAAAATGTCATTTATCTCACTTGTTCTAATTTTTCTATTATATTTGCCAAACTAGGCAATAGAGAAATGGGACGAAAATTGAATGGACATTGTTATTGTTATCACCTCCCTTGAATAACGGAAGTATCACTACTTTTTTTAGGCAATCTGGAATATGCCCTGCAAGAAAAGATTTATTGATTGCCTCGGCTAATATTTCAAGCGCAATGCTTCAAAGATTCTTAATGACATTTCATTCCAGCCAAAGGAATTTTTATTTTTCAACAGTTTAAAGGTTGACTTCAACTCGTGACTTGATGTACGGTTCAAGAAAAACGAATCTTGGACTGATATGTGATTAAGATACTGAAGAGGATCGGTATCTGAAGTTATTTTATAGGACAAATTGCCAGCAATACTATAATAAAATGAATTTCAATCGTTAGCTTTCAAGTTGCTAACAAAAGACTTTGAGTTTTGTCCTTTTAGTTTATTTACTATCTTCCAGGTCTCCTTATTTTTATTTGAAGAACCCTCGATTCTGCTATTAAAATAATTTCTTTTGGATACTTTTAGAGTCCTTCTAAAAATCTTCCGGTATTTCTTAAAGTAAATTAAAAATTGCTCATCATTTACTGCGTTTTTCTTAATCAATGTACCTAATTGTTACCTAAATCATGCATTTGTGTCAAACATTGAACTTTGCCCAAAGGGTAGATAGGTGCGTTTCTACTAGGGAGAGAACTATTAAAATGGTTTTGTGAAACCATCAGAAACAACTACTCCGAGGGAAAATACCCCTACCGGCATTGAATTATACTGATGGCTTGATGCTTTCGTTTCCCTCGGAGTAGTTGTTTCTGATGGTTTCACAAAACTTATGCTCTACACGGAGCTATCGCCTACATTCACCTGAGGATGGCCCAAAAGGTCGAAACCGGTCCGGTCAGGACGTGTTCCAGACGGGGATCACTCGTATCCCTGTGATCGACGTTGGAGATAGTGAAAACCAAACAGTTTTATTAAAATGGTGTTGAAGAAAATCTTAAAGCGTGTGCAGCAAGAATTTTTGAAATCGCTCTATATTTGTGAAAGTTATAGCTACAATTATTACTAATAAGGGGAGCGGGGAGGAGAAAGGGAAAGGGAGGGGGAATTAGTAAAGTGGTGTTGGAAAAAAATCCTATAGCGTGTGCTGAAAGAATTTTTTAAATCGTACTATATTTGATAAAACTATGCGAATATGGTTTTCAAAAGAGGGTAGGGGGGAATGACACGAGGGGAGATGGGTGGGAGCAGGGAGGACTACTAAGGAATTCCAGCAAGTTAGAGGCGATTTGCAATGGGTGATCAAAGGAAATTCATTAAAATCACTTGAAATTTAGGTAATTTGTATGCCTTAAACCCTACATCATGTGACAAAATGACGTCTGATGACCGCCATGTTGATTCCTGCCTAAAAAAATATAGCTTATAGCACCTTCGGGATCAGCAGCAATTCAACGACACATTTTTTGTCAAAATCGGTTAAGCCGTTTAAGCCTCTAGCGCGACACAAACATACATATTTTAATACACCTTTCGCCGTCCTGCAGTTGGGTAAAAATGAAGTATTACACTCAATATTTAATTTAAAAAATTTTTAATTTTTAATTATTTCTTTAGTTGGAATTATTTTTCCAATAATTTTAATTCTTTATTAAAAAATCTATTAAATACGCAATACACCCCTCCCAAAATGCAGACTTTATAGAAGCATCCTGTAGTTTAAAAACAGATTTCCACATTAAGATGCGCTTTTTACCTTTAAGCTTCTCTTAAAATCGAGCCTCGCAAGTGAGGTTCAGTATTTTTCTATCGTTCCAAGAAATACTGACTCTTCTGTGGAAATACCTCCCCAAAACCATCACATTTGGGACAACTTGTGTCACTTATTAAAAAAAAAACACCCTGTAAGTTTCTAAAACCCACACCCAATGCACATTTTCATTTTTGGTCCATATTTTATTTTCACTTTGAGATTAAATTTTTTTTCATCAGTAATATTCTCTTACCTCTCTTCATTTGTGTATCTAAAAGGCATTTTAGGCATGTATAACTTGTACAATATGTCATACACATAAAATATAAAGTAAGCTTCAATAAAACAAACTATATCAAAAAATATGTCCAGGACTCAGAAATAACCTTGAAATCAACTACAAAATTGTATCTAGAAAAGCTTTAAGATAAGTTAGAATAATAAATAATACTGGCTTTTGTTATATATAAATATTATTCACATTTCTAAAAATGACAATACTTATCATTACACAGTGGGGTTTCTCAAAACGATTTTGCTTGTTCCCTAAATTTATTACCTACCCTATTGTCTGGGAGAATGTATTTAAGGGAATACAGATTATTAATTAAAATTATGTAGGTACAGAGGGCACAATACGTTAACTTAGTTACAATAAATGCTAAAAAAATAAATATAAAATATTTCTAAATTTAATTTATTTTTAAGTATTTGTAGGAGTAGTAGGTAAGTTAAGAATGATCATAATTGATATAAGTATACAAGATTTTGGCAAAATAGCAATTAGTGATTATTAAAAAGATTTACTTTTAAAGTCACAAGCTTATGTCAAAATAATATTTTTCTTAAAAAACTCAAAACCTCCATTAGTCTTAATTCTAATCAAACCTAATACTCATACACTAGTATACCTATTCTTTTTTATTTAAAAATTAACTCTATTTTGTAAAAAAAAACCAAAACAATTATGATAGAAAGTACACATACCTCGGCATTTTTTATCAAAAAGTATCCTTGCTTAGAGGACGATGAAAACCAAAACTTATATTTCAATTTACTTAAAGCATTTTTGTTTTTCAATTCATATACTTGTGTCATTTTTTTAACAATGAATTAATACTTGCTAACCCTCAAACAGAAAAATCGAGCGCGGGCGTATGAGTAAATATTTAAATTTAGAATGAAAGCAATTTTTTGGCAAAAAATTAATATATTAACAAAATGTATTGTATACGGTTGACCACAACACCACTGCCATGCTTAATGAAAACGCTATATCTACATAGGAATTCCTAAGCACGGCAAAACAATGGCATTTTTTGTTTTTTCAAAAAAAAGCAAAAATTAAAAAAAAAACACTTTAGCATAAACACTGTTTAAAAGTGAAGGAAAGGTATCGGAGGCAATAGTAAAATAAAATTAGACTCGATCCGAGTTATTAGGGTGATATGGGGTAAATTTATAGGGGTGGATTTTGGTTTTTCATGGATATAATGGTTTTCACGGTTTTCAACGAAACTAGACCTCCTATCAAAAAAAGTTATAGGTAATAAAAAGATCTATAACTTTGATAGAAAGAATTTTTACTTAACGAAACATCTTCTGAGAAAAATTAAAAATATAATTTTTTGATTTTTGTTTGTAAAATATTAATAATAAAAAAAATAAAAAAATATCTTTTGTCATATTTTATTTTGATTTTAAACCTCATTCACTCCTTTTTTTTACCAAAACATCTATTTTTGGTTAGTAAAAATAATTAAATAAACATTACTGTGGAAAAAATTGCAGTATCGTTTCACCAAAAATCGTGGAAAACCATTAAACCCCCTAAAATTTCACTTTATTTCACCCTAATAACTCGGATCGAGTCTAATTAATTTTTTTCCTTAGCTTCGGGACGATTTTTAAATTTTTTATGTCTTTTTGAAAGAATATGTAGAGAGATACTATACTAATGGCTGCCCAAAATTAAAACAAAGTGACGACAGTTTTGACAAAATCGGTTTTTTTTATTCAAAGTTACCGTATTCTTACGCAGATGTTGGTATAATAATTTTTTTAATCGGTTAAGATATTCCATTTAATCTTATGTTTTTAAAAGCTTTGAATTGTTATTTTTTGTTTTTGATAAATCTGTTGTTTTAATTTTGGGCAGCTGTAAAGGTTTTGAGCTCTAGTTGGACCAAAAATGTATCCACTGCCTCAGCTTAAAATTTTCTTAAAAAAAAGTTAATTGCTAAAAAAATATATTTGGCGAAAGCAATAATGCAAATATTTGTGATGGGCCCTATAATAATTTTAAAGATTATTATATCTTTATCTACGCATTTTTAAAATTTTTATTACATATTTTAGTACTTAAGGTTAAGTATATGGTTTTGACGGTTTTGCCAATCTATTGGATTTTTTAAGTTTACAGAGTGAAAAGAAAACTGTAATTTTAAAAATTACAAATAAATACTTTTGTGATTCATTGTGATTAAAAAAATATATATGAATTGTTTCGACAAAATTACAGGATATAGGTTAAAAAGATATAGGATGTCTGAATAACCTCTACAGTGTCTTGTATTGTTTACGTCAAATCAGATCAGGTTAGGGAACAGTGTCAAATTTTAGTTTAAAATCTCCTTGAAATCAATTTTTACCTTCCTACCCCGCGCAGCGAGCAATGGCTAAAGGAGGTATTTTTTTTGATGAAAAGAAAATTGAGGTAACGCCGAAAATGTGTTATTTGGGTGTATTTGGTGTCTGTGTGTGTTTGTGTGTGTCCAGTCCACGATAGCTTCTGAACCGCTGAATGTTTAAAAAAATATGCGGTTTGATCGGAATATAAAACACATTTTTCTCAATAATTTATGTTATAACCAAAAACTTAGTACGAGCTATCGTTTCTGAGATATTTACAGAAACCGTTTTCAAGGCTGATGTAGCTTGGAGTTCATTTGGAGTGTGCTAATGGGCTAGCAAGGTATCAGGTATCCTTTTGCCCAAAAATTTGCTAGCATGACGTAGTCCCAGTGTTATGTTTTGTATATAAAATAATCTGCCAATATATGGGCACCAAAGCACACACTAGGTACTATATTGCCGTCCTTAGTAAGACCCACCTATCTACATTTTCACTTATTTCGGAAAAGCGAGTTTAAAGTTTAAATGCTTGCCAAGAGTTACATAGTAATGAATTTTTTTTGTTGGTAAATGTAGATGGATTTCTAGTAGCAATATCTAAGTAATAAAACAAAAAAAAAGTTACAAATTATTACCTATTTAAAGCCATTTTCGGTCCTAACTCATTTTTTATTTTTTTGCAGATAGGTGGGTCTTACTTAGGACGGCAGTATAGTTATAGTGTACGTGTGATAATATAACTAAAAACTGAAATATATTTTATTCAACTCCAGGCTCAATTACCTTTCGTTTGATACCACACAAGCCATGTTTTGACTTAAACTCCAATTTTTTTAATCTCCCCCCCCCCTTTAAAAAAAACTAAAATGTATTTTGTGTCCAGACTCAATCACATTTCGTTTGATATCACGCACGCCATATTTCACGTAAACTCTAATTTTTGAAATCTACCCCCACCCTTTTTTAAAAATAAACTAAAATGTATCTTGTTTAACTCCAGACTCAACTACCATCCGTTTGATACCACACACGCTATATTTTCACGTAAACTCTAATTTTTTAAATTTCCCCCACCGTTTTATTTGGCTTGTGTTCGGTGGATTTTGTTCATATTTAAATGGGACGATCTCGACATAAGACGCAGCCTAGGTACCAAATTTCATTCAAATCAGACAAGCGGTTTTTGAATTATGCGCGTTGTTCGTTACAGACAGACGGCACGACAAAAAAGTTTCAAAATCATCTGAAACGCAAAGATATAAAAACATTCGGAGCAACTTGTTTTTTTTCGAAAAAATTAGGATCACCATAGCTCACACTACTATAGTATAGTAGTAGAGTGAGCTAACACTAATATAGTATAGTAGTAGTGTGCGCTAAATTACGGCTAATTCGTAATGGCATTAACCTGATCTTTAATGTGGAGCCTTTGGGTTACAAATAATGACAATCAAATTTTTATAGAGTAAGGTCTGTTCAAAGACGTTTTAATATAATTTACTAACTCCATATTTTTTTTGGGTTGCATTTAGGCTGCTCTGTGGGACAATGCAGAACTTCTGGAGGACTTACTCGAAGGAGGCCAAGTAGCTTTTCTGAATTCTCAGGACAGTTGGGGCAGAACCCCACTACATGCCGCAGCAATTACTGAGAGTTCAAAGTGTCTTAGTATTCTATTAAATTCTGGTGCCGATCCCAACATCACCTGCGGTCCAAGAGGAGAACGCAAGGTAATGGGAAAATACATTTAGAAACACATTTGGTAGAACATTTGTTTGCAACAGTTCAATTTGTTTTAGTTCTGTTCCGGTTATCTTCATAATAGAGTAAAATAAATAAAAAATAGTTTAGTTGTTATAAGTTTTTGAATAGAACAAGCTTCTTCTTTAAGTGAGTTTACAACACTTGTTGGGTTTTAACCTGATTAACCAGAGCCTTTTCTGCTCTCTCTGGTACGATTCTTCGCCACCTTCTTACTCTCCTTTCTGCAGGTCTCCAGTTCAATATTTATCTTGGTGTTATCTTAGCCATTCTCTGTCCATGTCCCAACCAAGCTAATCTTTTGCTTTTGATAAATCTCCCGATGTTTGCGTCATCTGTTAGCTGCTCCAATTCATAATTGATCTGTATCCGCCTTCTTCTGTTTGCACTGGTTTGAAGATATTACGATTTTTTTGTTCTTCATTCGGTTTTGTAAATGTCCATGATTCGCATCCATATGTCACTACCGGCCTTATTACTGTAGTGTCGATTTTTTGTTTGAGAGATCTAGTTGGATTCTTTGTGGTCTTAGCTGTTCCACTTGCACTGAGATAGGGGTTTTCACACAAGCAATCGCGAAAAAGTGGTTTTTGAGTTGATGTAATACTGCAAAAGAACAAAAATACAAATAGGATAGTGTCACTAGTTAATAGTTAGCTATAAGTTAGGAATATTACAAAAATAATAGACAAATCCCTACCTGCAAAAGCACCAGGCCAGTAATTCTATTATAAACCCAAAATTCACAATGGAAAAAAGCTGCCTCTACGTATTGACACAAATAATTTTAAATACCGAATGTAAAGTGTGGCACACAGACGACACGCGATAAGAACAGATCTCGGATAAAACAAAAAAACAACGCGCCGAGAAAATAAATATTACCTATTTATTTTAGGAGAAAGCAAAACAAATATTATTTGTTACACACTGTTATATACAAGGCTGTGTTATCGTAGAAATTAATATCGCCACGAATTGGCTCCCGCTAAAGGGCAGTAATCACATCTCTCAAATAAAAAATTAAATTTTTGATGAATGACTATTTTTTTTTTGCATGCCAATTTTTACAGTCTGTCAGCGTTTCGGAGATATATTTATTGACTTTTAGCATGCAAAGCTGTAGGTTGTAGGTTTTTCTAGGCTAATCAAGCAAAAACAAACATATAGTCAATAGATCACTTATTAAATTATTATAAAAAAAACATTTGCATACAATTTTTTTCTTTATTTTTACTATATAGCTAATCTTCTTCTAATGTGGTGTCTATAATTTTTACCAAAATTAATAAAAAAAATTTTTTGTGGTAGACTCCACTGCATTTGTGTGCGGAATATGGTCACGACAAAAATATAGAAGTGCTACTTCAACATAACGCTGATCTTCAAACCAAAGATGCCACCGGACAGACTGCTTTTGATCTGGCAGAAGAAGGCGGCAACACCAAATGTCTCGAAATTTTAAAAAATGCTGCAGGTATGATTTTTTTTTTATTTACTGCAGAATTTCTCAATACAGGGTGGGTCGTTTCAAAGGGTTCACCCTGATTTCTTTAAAAGCTATAAGGAAAATCGCTAAAACTCGTCGATTTTGTTCGGTAAGGGTATTTTATTTTAGCTGTTTTGAAATTTGCGTAAATTACTCCCTTTGCGAGGAGTAAACTTTGCGTCTATATTTTAAATAGGGAAACTAGGTCAAGTGATGCCTTGTTTTGAAGCTCTTAAATATCGTCACAACCATGTAAAAATTTCGAAAATCTATCAATTTATTTTTAAGATATTTGTCTCCGAAGTTACCATGAATCAATAAAAAAACGGTTTTTATGAACGTTTCTGAGATAAAATTAAAAAAATTCAGAAACACATTGACTTATTTTTAATCGAAGGAACATTTAGAAGCATTTTTCTTATTTTGTTTTTTTTATCGCTCCATGCATAGAATGTTGAAGGCAATTATCTCAAATACAAATTAATGAATTTTTAAAATTTTTACCTGGTTGTTTTGTAGACTTTTGCAAGAGACCTTCAAAACAAGGTACTCGACCCAGTTTCCCTATTTAAAATATAGGGTTCCTGGTAATTCGATACATTTCTTTTGGGATGTGATAGGGGAGGTGGTAAGGAGTAAATTTATTCCTAATATGCATTATGCAAAAGTTAATATATTTTGAGATATTTAAATTTTTTGTTTTTCTCCAAAAGGTAGACCTTAAGGGCTTAAAACTTAGTTTCTCGAAAATCTACTGTAATATATTTTTAATCTTAATAGTAGGGCAGATTTTCGATATTCTCGTGCGATCCTTGAGGTGGCAAAACGCCCGTTTAACTGTAGATCTAGAGGCTTAAGGTAAGTTTAAAAAGTAGTTTTTTTGTTCTCCAAACCCGCGCAGGGAGTTGGGGGGGGGGGCGCCATCTTCAATTTTATCGGCATTAATTTAGATTATATTTTTTTTGCTAAAATTTCTTTACCAATTTAAAAAAAAAACCAAAAAAAAACTGGTCATCAGGCGCAAGCAGCTGATGAAGCAAAAATAACTGGGTAAGCTATGCGTTTAGGATATACCTTTTTGTAACGGCAAATTTATTGTGCTTTTGACCGTGTACTCAGCTGTGGTTAATAGCTCGTTGATATTTTCTAAATTAATATTTTTTATCTTGGGAACACATAATTTTGGATGAACCGGTTTCAAAAAACATTTATTTTTTTTCTAGCAAATTGCATTACAGAATCACCAACTTATGTATCGCCCATTACTTTCGAAATATGTCACTATCAACCGGTGAAAAACATTTTTTAGTCACATAACCTTGAAACATTTCACAAGCCTCTAAACATAAAAAATAGAAATAATTAATTTTTGATCAAAAAACTACTATTTTAGATACTCGCCTTTTTAACCTATTTTTTTGTGGTGATTCGTATACCACACGTTAAACCAGGGTTCTTGGGCTATTAATCTGTCTATCTGTAAGTTCTGTGAAGAAAATTTTGAGATAAAGAGACAAATTCCCAGGCATAAACATTTTCGTTCAGTTTTCATCGACGGTTTATTATTATATTATAATATTTATTTATTTATATAAATAAATATTATAATATAATAATAAGCCGTCGTTTTTTTTATTTATTTGTATAAATAAATATTATAATATAATAATAAACCGTCGATGAAAACTGAACGAAAATGTTTTGTTACACTGTGGCCTTATTAAAATGCGTTGTGTGACATTTGTGGCAGCTTAAAGACGTTGCCGCCATTTTGCGACACTGTAATTAGGATAGTGACAATTTGCCAACTTGTGACACAACAAAACCATTGAATAATTAAACAAATATCTGGAAGCAGAACTGTATTTTCCAGCTAGGTAAAACATTGATATGCCCGGTAACTTTTATACAGTGAAGAAGGGGGGGTTCAGAAATAAGAAAATTTTAAGTGCGCCACATTATTTAATACCAATGTTTTACAAAGAAGATCTTAAATAAAACACAGTTCAACCCAAACGTTGTAGCTAAACAATGAAATTCTACCTACTTCCGAGGCTTCCAGAGTATTTGTGTAATTAAAAAAACCAAAAAAAATTGACTAATAAACGAGATAAAATTCTAAAAGATTTTTAACTGAATCAAAATGACAAAACTAGAAGCACTTTACAGGTAGATGGACTCCTTTAACAGGTCATAGTGTACCTACATCTGAGTCGGTAGCATAGGACTCAATTATATGAATGATTGTAAAAAAAATATACTTCCAAAATCGTTCCACCATAGGGGAGATCTGGACCAAATATCTGCTGTCATCATTCTACGTTGGGTAGGATGAGACAGACAGCAACCCAGTCCGAGATCTACCCCCTGAGGTAAAACAGTGTAAAGAAACCGCTAAAACATATAATCTCATCTCTCTTTTGTCTCCGCAAAGTTGGTCATTGGGTTGCACAAATAATACAGAAATTTAGTTCATCTTGTATATTTTGATTGTAAAACCTGAGAAAAATACCAAACAAGTCAGGGACAAAATAGCAAGGCACTTTAAATAGGGCCAAAATAGCAAGGCACTTTAAATTTGACAGTAAAATTATCTTAAATAAATGAAATGAAGGAAACAAGTCAATGTAGTAAATATGCCGCAAAACTAGGGTTATGACGTCATACCTTATCTTGCGTTTACAAGAGGTGTTAAATTATACTGTAAAAATTATATTGGAAAAGGTTATGTCTAAATTATATTGTGAAAATTATATATGAAAAAAAATTATAGTTAAGGCTTGCTCCTACCATGGTCCTTGATTATTTTATGTATAAATGTGTGTTCTAGTTTGTAAACCTGGAGTTGTCCAGACACCTCCTCACTGCTACTGCTGCTCCTGGTTTGCCCGCGCCTCCCCTAAAGATCTCTTAGCACATGGTGCAAGGATAGAACATGGTTGTGAGAAGGTTGTGGGAATCCTTGCCCGAGCGTAGAACCCTGTGGAAAATGAAATGTTTCAGTTTCCTGGAATTCGTCTATTTTGCACGAAGTTCCCCTACACCGAGCAATTTAAATCGAGAACCCCATGTCGACTCAATAAAATAAAGCAGATTTAAGCAGATGAACTAAAATAAACTAATGTACCTTTCCCAGGGTTACAACTGGCTCGTCCGGCTTCCCACCAGCGTCCAGCACCGCTGTCGATGGAATGGACAGGGCTGTAGATAAAGGAGAAAAACAATATATAGTTTTTATCCAACACGTGGTTAAAAGAAAAATATAAAAACGCCAAAAATTCCCCACGTCTTTTGTCAAAAAAAAAGTACATTTCACACGAAAAATAATAACAATTTGGGAGACAAATATTATCTTGAAGAGTCCTCAAAAATAAAAAAAAATGAAAAAAATAAAATCGAACTTACCAATGCTCTTCCCCGTACAAATGGCGTAGGCCGACTTAAAATCCCCTCAAAAGGGTGCGAGCGTCACTCTAGATTACCCTAGACACGACGGACTCACTTGTACAGTTTCTGGGATATCTCCTACAATCGCTGCAGTGCCAATCACCAAAAACAAAGGCGATCCCAGAAACTGTTGTCGACCCAGCCAAAATTCGTTAGCAAGAGACCAGGCACTCCGTCGAGAATACAAAAGATGAAGTGGCCGGAAACCGTTTTGTAAATGACAGTAAAACGACACGACTGGAAGAAAAGACCCGCGGTTTTCAAACTAACCAATGAGGAAATACAGCAATAGTTCCATACCGGTATATAGGGGCCAGCACCGACCAAGGGGACATTGAAATTAGGTAAAACACACATTGAGGTGTTGTCAAATCTATTTCCACGGTTGAAATTTTTATAACAAGGACGTCGAGACACCCTCCATGCATAGACCGAACATTTGCCTACCGGACTGTAAGAAGCTCAGCATTGAAACCATCAACTGTAAAATCAATTACTGAAGACCAGGGCATGCATCAAACCCAGGAATATTCGAACACTCAACCAATTCCCATATGAGTAAAGTTATACTGAGCGCAGAATTTAGTTGCACTCCAGTTAAAGTCTTAGTCAAAAGTTTCCTTCGCTCTTTATAAATGTTTTCTCTCATATTCATATGGTTTACCGCCATTTTCGTAAAACATTTCTACAGTAATAAAGTTGTTTCTGAACCTGAACCCAAAAATACACACTGAACTACTGCTTAAAGGCACAAGAGTGTTCAGATGCCAACCCACACGATTTCGTCCATTCCCCCAGTCTTGGTTTTTATCCCTCGTTTATCTCCCATTTACAAAAGTGCATAACTCGTATTTATTTTATCTTCTCCTCATCAAATTAATAAAGATATCAAAGGGGCGGAGCCTCGGTTGTTCCTGGTCGACCCAAATATGTTTTCGTACTATCAAAACTAGCTAATCCGTGAAGGATATGAGGTTCGGATTGTCCCAATATCCTCGAAAATAAACGTAAGGGAACGAAATGTTCATCTAAATGTTTCCTTCCTGTTACTGAAACCATTTGTGATGCGGCAACGCCGCCATTCCCCAGCTGTTTAATTTCATAAACGTCAAAGAGCATCACAAAATTCCACAGATAAAAACAAAACAATCAACATTTTTTATGTGATTTTCCCGAAACCTGTGATCTTAAATTCCAATTACGATGTCCAGATAATACGGTGTGCGTAGTGTCCACAGTAATTCGATGGAATGTCTCCTTTATAAGGTAACTTTTTGGACACTATATAACCTCCAAACCTAGCTCTATAAAATACCCTTAATTTGTGTACAGAGAGACGAGTCGAAGAGCCTTGATTATCCACCTAAACAAACAAATATGTAACGTTGCCTTAAACGTAAAAATGACACGTTACATAATCCCCCCCCAACTTCAAGACGATTAACCTAAAAAGGTTAATCGGAGAGGTCCGCTGCCGACTTAAGGTCTTTGGCATGCCAACTCCCTGGCAGTACTTTACCCGATGGTTCCTGAAGCTCAAATATCCATGGAGAAATTTTATTCCTAATCACATAAGGACCAACAAATTTCGGTGCTAACTTCTTCGAGAAAAACTTCGCAGCATCTGACAACACATAATTCTTCTTCCAAACACGCTGACCCACAACAAAGTTAGGTACCCTTGTACGCAAATTATACTGAACTACGTTTTTCTCTCCTGCCACCTCTAACCTTCTCTTAACATCCGCATAGAGCTTCCGGAAACCTTCGTTCTTACTTTCAGCTGCAGTTTGTACACCATTCTCTTCAGATAATAAAACTGGGTTGGAGTAATCTTTTCCTGATAAACACATATTCCTACCAAAATTAACAAAGAAAGGAGACATCCTGGTTGTCTCATGGGTTGCAGTACGAATCGCGCAGGCAAGTTTATGTATTTGTTCGTCCCACTTCCTGTGGTTGTCTTTCACATAACAACATAACATGGTTTTTAACGTGCGATTCGTCCTTTCTGTTGGATTTGCTCTGGGGTGATAATACGGATTATACTGAATTTTAACCTGATAACTCTCAGCAAAACGCTTAAACTCATTACTTTTGTACTGAGGGCCATTATCACAAAGTATCAAACGGGGCACTCCGAAGACCATAAATACTTGCTCCTCAAGATGCTTGACAACAGCTTGAGTAGGGGCTGTTCGCATTGGAAAAACTAAGGAAAACTTACTCAAATAGTCCGTAACGACGAGAATCCAGCAATTACCCTTTGTCGAACGAGGTAGAGGTCCACATAAATCAGTCGAAATAATTTCCCAAGGACGAGTTGGTTTTGGGTGAGATATCATCTGATCAGATACACCTTGTGTATCACCTTTATGAGCTGCACAGACAAAACATTTCTTTACAAAAGTTGCCACGTCCTGGCGCATTTTTGGCCAATAATATTTTTCTGCCAGTCTGTGGAAGGTTTTATACACACCCATATGCCCTGCGGTAGGAGGATCGTGAGCTTCTCCAATAATTCTACGCCTATGATCTTTGGGGACTACCTCTTTCCAATATTCGTTAGACGGTGAAAGTTGAGGGTATTCTTGTTTGACATATTTATACAACTTATTATCAGTGTATCTCCAATTCATAAATTTTAACGGTGATTCTACGACTCTCTTTACCATCTTTTGGTACCATCGATCTTTTATTGCCGTTGAAACGTCTCTGGGCTGCGAAATTGTATCAATCATAGGTACTGCGCGAGACAACATGTCCGGGACAACTAAATCTTTCCCTTTCCGATGAATTACTTCAAAGTCATATTGCTGCAGTTTTACAGACCAACGAGCAAGTCTCCCACTGGGCTCTTTTAAGCTATGAAGCCATTTTAAGCTAAAATGATCTGTAATGACCTTAAATGAGATCCCCTCAATATAAGGCCGGAGCTTCTCTATCGCCCAAACCAATGCCAAACATTCTCGCTCGGTGGTCGTGTAAACACGTTCTTGCTTAGTCAAAGATCGACTCAAATAGCATATGACTTTGTCTCCTTCAGGATAAGGCTGCGTTAAACATGCTCCTATTCCATATCCTGATGCGTCTGTTTGAATGACAAATTCTTTGGTATAATCTGGACATGTAAGAATCGGTGCAGTCACTAAAAGTTCCTTAATCTTAATAAATGCTTTTTCGCAGTCTGGAGTCCAATCGAACTTTTGATTTTTCTTAGTCAGAGCTGTAATTGGAGCTATTATCGCTGAAAAATTCTCTATGAAACGTCTATACCAGGATATTGTAACTACAACTCTACGAACTTCTCTGACAGTTCTTGGCCTCTGGAGCTCTAACATAGCTTTAATTTTATTAGGGTCAACTCGGATGCCTCGACGGTCCACTACGAAACCTAAATAAGTCATTTCTGGCCTACACAGTTGGCATTTCTCCCAACTTACCGTTATCTTTGCATTCTGCAATCTTCGTAGGACTTCCTCAAGAATTCTAAGATGTTCAGAAAAGCTCTGTGTGACAATTACGAGGTCATCGAGATATACGTACACGTAGGGGTCTAAATCGTTTCCTATGATGCTATCTATGAGTCTCTGCCAAGTTGCAGGTGCATTATGAAGACCAAATGGTAACCGCTTAAATTGGAAGAGACCTCGTCGACAGATGAATGCTGTTAGTGGCTTCGATGATTCCTCCATTGGTACTTGCCAATAAGCGCTTTTGATATCTAAAGTTGACAAGTATTTAGCATCTTTCAACTTGTCAAGAGTCTCGGATACGAGTGGTAAAGGATAACTATCACGCGCCGTCACTGAGTTCAATTTGCGGTAGTCTACACAGAAACGATATTTCTTTGTGTTTTTCTTTTGAACCATTACCACTGGTGAAGCCCATGAACTACTACTACGTTCTATCACATCCATTTTCAGCATTTCGTCGATTTCGTCATCAATAAGTTTTTGAATGACCGGTGAGACCTTATAAGAACGTTGTCTTATCGGTGCTGCATTTGTTGTAATCTTATGCTCTACCATGTCTGTACATTCTAGTGAGTCACCCATAATAGTCTTATATTTATCGACCAATTCCTCTAGTCGTTCTGATTCATAAGGCGTAAGAGTAGTTTGTTGGTCTGATGTTTCTAAAGAACAAATCACATCTTTATTGTCGGCAAAGTGCCACTCATTAGTACTTAAGTTCGGTACTATACCCATCGAAATCCAAAAATCTAATCCCAAAATCAAAGTGTGTGGCAACTCAGGGACGACGACGACCTCTATTAACCTAAATTTATCCTGAACTGCTTTGACCATTTGCCACAATACAACTCGTCTTCTTTGTCGTATCAAGTGAAAAACCAAACCTCTCGATGATTGACCAACTATGATTCCCTTAAAAGGTACGTGAAGCCCCGGACTCCAACAAACCTAATAACTTATTTCCGAGCACATCCACTTCTAAATAAGGCCTCTCATCTTTGCGAGCATGACTTATCACATAATCTAAAACGTACGTTAGCCTATCGGTCGATGCTTGTTCAGGCTGACTCGAAGGTCGACCACCTACGAGCGCCTGGGTCCGTTTCCCTGACGATTACAATTACGACATTCTCTTACTGTAACCCCTGCCTGTCCACACGAATAACATTGCTTACCTCTAGATAATGCGCACCCGATTGCCATGTGCCCTGTTTGGTTGCATCTATAACAAACAACGTCCCTATTCGCCCTAGCAGGTCTAGCACCTTGTGGTGGTTGTCCATCTCTGTCATTTACACTAGACTGACCACTAGCTGGTTGTTGTCTATCTCTATCAGCTCTAGCAGCGAAACTGCTTGCTGGCTGTTGCCTATCTCTGTTAAATCTATTATCAGGAATATTAAAATTCTGTTGATTTGATGTCCCGGCACCTGATATCTGAATTGCATCAACCCCTGTTGAAAAATCGTCACTGTCGCTCTCTACGTCAACGTAGGCCAAGTCAGGTTCAATACATTGGTTTTTCCTAGGTGTAAAATTCTCCTCTTCTAAACCATATCTCTGGTCTATTCTACGACACAGATCCTTTAAATGTGATAGGCTATTGACCTCAGTACAATCAACCCTTTCTTATAGATGTCCGCTATATTTCTGAAGACGATAGCTAATTTCGCCTCTTCGGAAACAGGACAGCCAAGTCTTTGGAAATATGTGTTCATGACAGCAATATAGGTCCCTATAGACTCTCCAGGGCCTTGTTTACGTTTTTGGATCTCCTTCAATAGCTTCTCGCCATATGAAGAAGGAAGATACTCTGGCATGAATCTCTGTTCCAGCTGTTCCCATGTATGAACTTCTCTACGTACATCTTTGTAAAAAGTATAAGCTGACTTTTCAAAAAGATCAATTCCCGAATTCAGTAAAACCTTTTTGCTGACTCCTCTAGCCTGACTCAACTCGTCCACTCTCTCGAAAAATGCGGTGACGAAGATTGAACCCCTCTCGCCTGTAAACTTTAAGTTCCATTTATGTGGAGGTACAGGTGCAACATGATATGAAGTACCAGGATCACTTGACATTGGTACTGGCGACGAACATGAAAATGGTCGTGACTGAGCAATTGGTGCAATGCTACTTTGGAGGGCAGCTAAACTCAAAGGAACGGTAGACGGTTGTTGATAATGAAAAGCTGATGCACGGTCATTCTGAATTAGCATTGGGGGTTGTGCCTGTATTGGTGCTTGAGTTGGGTTCGTTAGCACTTGCATTTGCACTGGAGCAATGACCGACGGTTGGTTCGTAGGCTGTTGAGCTGTTTGTGTGCTCGAGTGCTGTGGTTGCGGGAAATGAGACTGGTTTGGTGTGTTGCCAGCATTTGTTGAGTGGTCTGAGCTTCTACTCGTTGATTGGGTTTCAGATGCTTCATCATCATCTGAGGTCACGCCAACTCTTAATAAATCTGTTGCTTGACTCTGCAACCTCCCAATCAAACTCAAGGTTTCCGCAACCAGTATGCCTTTGGTTTGACTTTCTTCAAAGTTAGACGGATTCATGTTATTTATCCTGGCTAACACATGTTCCAACCTTACAGCGATTTTTCTAAACTCTCCCCCTTTGCTCGTACCAGAGAACTTCTCTACCAGCGGTACTAGACTATCTAGCTTCTTCATGCAGCTAAAAGCATCCTGGCCAAATTTAAAGGGATACGGAGGGTATCTTATACTTCCATCAGTCCTTTCTCTCTGTCTAATCAATATGAGCTGTTGCTTCATCTCTTCCACCGATCCAATGGCTATGCCTCTCCATGTTAATTCGTAGATTAACTCGTCCTTGACTAAGTACCTTATGTCAGACAATCGACTCAAAGAAATAGCCATGGTGCTTTTTATATTCAAACTTTACACTTTAATTAAAACTGTTAATTATACCTCCCAATTATAAAAACTAAACCACGCAATAACAAACACAAAGTTCACTTTAAACTCACTAGTGAAAATCACTATAAATTTTCTCACAAATGTAGAAAATATAAAACTTAAATACGGGCAGACGCGAACAAAATCGAAGAACACCGGAGCAGTAAGAAAATAAAATTTATTTGCATTTAAAAATGTAATCATAGTTTATATTAAGTATTTGTACAACCAACTATGACGTCCAACCTTGCAGAGAGAAATAACTACTTAATTCCTAAATTAGAATTAACAAGTAGCCATAAAAAAGTTTTAAAAAAATAAAAGAGAGACAAGAGTTTTGGCAGTGTTTAGGTCTTATGTTTCACTCCTGCGTGAGTAAAACCAAAAAAAAAATAATTGCGCTTATCCTAGCTGAACTGGATTAAAATTAAAGTTAAGTGATGTTTGTTTACCTCAGCAACCGAATAGGTAAATTTATCCCTAAATGGAACGTACAACAGACTACCTATAACAAAAAATCCCAAAGCTGTTGTACACAGTTAAAGCTAGGGTATACTCCTGCTATTGCAGAACGGCTCCACTAATAAACTCCTCAAAAAAAACCCAAATCGCCGTAAACAATGATTTTTCTAAAAAGAATAAATCAAAACCCACTTTAACCTGCTTACCTATTCTGAGTCTACACGAAACTTGCATTGCTTAAGGCAACATCATCCCTTAATCTATAAGAGAACGCAATAAGCATCGGAACAGATGTTCATGTTATAGAAATCGTAAAATATGCTCAATTAAAAAAAAATCCGCTCGCTGAAATTGCGTCGAATTAGACTAGTAAGGATGTTGTGTGTAATTAAAAAAAAATTACCGATGTTATTAAAAAATTTACAGAAATAACGTCTTGGTAGGACTGCAACTCTCTAATCTTCATTAAAATGAAATTCCCAAAACTTAAACTAAATTGATGCAAACCATGGTCATGGTCAAAAAGACCCTAGGATCGTACCGAAAGGTGTCCAAAAAAAAATTAAAAAAAAAATTTTTTGGTGTCGACCACAGTAGTCCAATAGTCAAAAAAATTAATTAGTGACTCACTAAAATTTTCAAAAGTTACTCCACTCTGATAGGTGGTTTGGAGTAGGGAGAAGAAAAAATTTTTTTAAACAAATGATGATAGGTTGTTAAAACGTGAGGGTTCGAAATAAAATTATATTTTAATTCAGCAAAAAAAAATATTTAAATAAACTGGTAGAACCATTGTAGGGACAAGGTACTACTATGCACCAAAAAAAATTTTTGCAACAAGAAAATCAAGTTTCCCTTCTTAAAAAAAATATTTAAAAAAAATATTCAAAAAAATATTTTCAAAAAGAAAAATTAAAAATGTTTAAGAGGGGTTGCAGCTCCTATTAACAATTTTAAAAGAATTAAAATAAAATTAGCACTAGAAAAATCTTTATAGAGATATGTCATGCAACAGTCTCAGTTCTTTTCCTTTAAAAAACAGTTGTCAATTCCCTTTCCTCTCCCAAAACTGTGGCGATGCGAAAAGTAAATGAGCTAGAAAAATTAATTTACTATACAAAAAAAATGTTGAAAATTAAATTTACTTAAGAAGGTACAAAAAAAATCGTAATTGCAAAAAAACCAATCAGTTCAGGAAAAGTTTAAAAAAATATTCATGCTCCAAAAAAACAACCGATGTTAGTGTATTTGTTTAAAATTATTACTTAAGGAAATAAGCAACGTTAGTACTTATTTACTGTACCACTATAATGTGAAGAACCTTTGCAATCAACTCCGTAAAGAATTATCTTGTGTGCCCTTTCACAAAAAACAAATATGGAAACAATTTCAAGGTTCACCTATAAGAACGTTGTAAAACTAAATCTGCCTACTCAAGTGTCTTTACACACAACATCTAATCAAAAAAAAATTTACTGCTTAATGCATTCTCAGATCCCTATTCCTGGTGTTTACGAGATATAAAATTAAGTTGGGCCCTTTCCACAGCTATTAGTTAAAGCAAAATTACCAAATGTCCAAGGGCTAATGAGACCCTATCACCAACAAATGATATTTTGAAATGAAACAGTTGGGAATAATCCTGCGTAGAAACCAGACAACAAAAATCAAGAAGCCAAAACTATTACATTAATTTTAAAAGAGCATAATAACCTCCCGGCCCCAATTAAATTTTTGTTATCTCAACAAAACTCGGCCTAAAACCAACAACTTTTTATTAGACATTTCCCCCATTCCCTAAGTATAATGTCAATAAAACCCAAAAACTTGTGATTTCCATTCCAATCCCATCTGGACCCTATATATTTTTCAAACGGTTAAACGCCCACAGGCGAAACAATATCTTATTTCAAAGAAAGGGTGAAGATATTTTGAAGCACCCTGTGAAAATAGGACACTATTATGAGAAATTGTTCAGATCAGTGTTCTTACTAATTTTTAACCTAAATATATCTAGTTCCCTCATGTGCATGTTACTATTTTAATTTCTATCATAACTAAACAGATCACAAAAATTGTCTTTCTCCGCAAATCTGCAAGGTCCTGGAAGATGTGAGATTCAGCCTGTAGGCCAAATTTGGATGTATTTTAATTTAGCGAAAACCGAAGTTGCGAAATCCTAAAAAGATTAGCAGGAAGTCCTCGTTCCTCGATTTCTACACTCCGAACCAAACATTTCTTCCATTTCCACCCAGCTCGCGAGATAAAAGGTAGCTAGCTCCTTTACACCCTGTACAACTATCAGATTTAAAAAAAAAATAGATGCCCTCATCAATGTTTAGTCGCCTAAAAGAAAACCTATTGTTTTTAAATTTATTCTTAGATTGAAATCTTTTTTTTTTTTTAGAAATCAATGATCTTAAATTTATTGTTTAACCTGAACACTTTCCCATTTATTCCACAAAAGTGTATTGTAATTTAAAAATTTGCTTCATTATTTGAGGTCACCAGTATGAAATTATTTTAAAATTTAAAAAAAATGAAATAAAAAAAATTATTTCCCAATTGTCCACAACTTCCAAGTTTTCATCCCTAAATACCTAGGTACTTTCTCAGGCTAACACCATCCATCGTTATCCAACATAACGCTTTAATTTCAGAAGCAACAAAACGAAGATTAAGTGAAAAAGCTAAGCAAGTAAGTTGGAAGTTGCTTTACAATGGGCGCAGATGTAAGGCCCCCTTAAGTACACGCCACTGTCCTGAAATGCAGACTAACAAAAAAACTGAAGACTAGCATATCTGCCGTCAAACAACATTTGGCATGAAATTAAAATAATTTCATATCATACCAGTATCCTCAAAAACAAAACGTTTTTCATTATATAAGACCCAAACACTTAACCAATAAATCTTGTTATTTAAAATTATGATTCGGAAGTAAAAAGATTTATTTATTCCTGCCTGATCAACTAAGACAAAAAAGTTCACCTTTTGTAACTCAAGAAATTCCTGTTTGGTCCCCCAAAAAAAATATAACCTGTCTGGTCACCCTTTAAAACTACGACCACTATACAAACCGTTTTGACCAAAACAAGAATTCGAGAAGTTATGTTAACAGAAAGGAAATAATCTTTTACGAAAAATTAAATTATTTCAAAAAGAAGCAAAATTTTGAAATATTTTTACCAATTACCCCCGCCTAGCATTTATATTTAGTTGAAAGTCTCTCTTAAATTCACTGACCAATTTTCGGCCTCAAAATGACATTACTTAAGAAATTCCTAAACTTTACAAATGAACTAAAAAAAAATCAAAAAACTTATATCTATATCTGTCTCAGTCAAACATTTCTTTTGTGGTATTATATCTAGTTGGGCTTCAAAATCACTCTCTCTGTATTCAATCCGGAGCAGGCAAAACTTCTCAAGGCTCAAACCTAAATGTTTGCTCTCCATTGGCCATGACCAAGCTATGACCTGAACGCAGAAAAAAATACAGAAAAAAATAATTGTGAACCAAAAAACTTTAATTGATAGAAATACCCGTAGGTCATTTTTAAAAAAAATGCACTCCAAAGCCCAACGCTGTATTTTCTACCAAAAAAATTTGACCAGTCACAAAAACACAACTAGACAACTAAACTGGCAACCAAAGACCTAAAAAAAAACTGCTCCAAAAAAAATACCCCAAAAAAAAATGTTAACTGGACCTCTGGCGTTGATCTTCAGCCAATATGTTGCTCTAGGAGTTTTAGCCTTGTGTTTCCTAACCTCCCGAGCCGACACTAGTAGTAGTACCCTCCTCTCACCCGACGTTGGGCGCCAATTTGTGGCCTTATTAAAATGCGTTGTGTGACATTTGTGGCAGCCTAAAGACGTTGCCGCCATTTTGCGACACTGTAATTCGGATAGTGACAATTTGCCAACTTGTGACACAACAAAACCAATGAATAATTAAACAAATATCTGGAAGCAGAACTGTATTTTCCAGCTAGGTAAAACATTGATATGCCCGGTAACTTTTATACAGTGGAGAAGGGGGGGTTCAGAAATAAGAAAATTTTAAGTGCGCCACATTATTTAATACCAATGTTTTACAAAGAAGATCTTAAATAAAACACAGTTCAACCCAAACGTTGTAGCTAAACAATGAAATTCTACCTACTTCCGAGGCTTCCAGAGTATTTGTGTAATTAAAAAAACCAAAAAAAATTGACTAATAAACGAGATAAAATTCTAAAAGATTTTTAACTGAATCAAAATGACAAAACTAGAAGCACTTTACAGGTAGATGGACTCCTTTAACAGGTCATAGTGTACCTACATCTGAGTCGGTAGCATACGACTCAATTATATGAATGATTGTAAAAAAAATATACTTCCAAAATCGTTCCACCATAGGGGAGATCTGGACCAAATATCTGCTGTCATCATTCTACGTTGGGTAGGATGAGACAGACAGCAACCCAGTCCGAGATCTACCCCCTGAGGTAAAACAGTGTAAAGAAACCGCTAAAACATATAATCTCATCTCTCTTTTGTCTCCGCAAAGTTGGTCATTGGGTTGCACAAATAATACAGAAATTTAGTTCATCTTGTATATTTTGATTGTAAAACCTGAGAAAAATACCAAACAAGTCAGGGACAAAATAGCAAGGCACTTTAAATAGGGCCAAAATAGCAAGGCACTTTAAATTTGACAGTAAAATTATCTTAAATAAATGAAATGAAGGAAACAAGTCAATGTAGTAAATATGCCGCAAAACTAGGGTTATGACGTCATACCTTATCTTGCGTTTACAAGAGGTGTTAAATTATACTGTAAAAATTATATTGGAAAAGGTTATGTCTAAATTATATTGTGAAAATTATATATGAAAAAAAATTCTAGTTAAGGCTTGCTCCTACCTTGGTCCTTGATTATTTTATGTATAAATGTGTGTTCTAGTTTGTAAACCTGGAGTTGTCCAGACACCTCCTCACTGCTACTGCTGCTCCTGGTTTGCCCGCGCCTCCCCTAAAGATCTCTTAGCACATGGTGCTAGGATAGCACATGGTTGTGAGAAGGTTGTGGGAATCCTTGCCCGAGCGTAGAACCCTGTGGAAAATGAAATGTTTCAGTTTCCTGGAATTCGTCTATTTTGCACGAAGTTCCCCTACACCGAGCAATTTAAATCGAGAACCCCATGTCGACTCAATAAAATAAAGCAGATTTAAGCAGATGAACTAAAATAAACTAACGTACCTTTCCCAGGGTTACAACTGGCTCGTCCGGCTTCCCACCAGCGTCCAGCACCGCTGTCGATGGAATGGACAGGGCTGTAGATCAATGAGAAAAACAATATATAGTTTTTATCCAACACGTGGTTAAAAGAAAAATATAAAAACGCCAAAAATTCCCCACGTCTTTTGTCAAAAAAAAAGTACATTTCACACGAAAAATAATTACAATTTGGGAGGCAAATATTATCTTAAAGAGTCCTCAAAAATAAAAAAAAATGAAAAAAATAAAATCGAACTTACCAATGCTCTTCCCCGTACAAATGGCGTAGGCCGACTTAAAATCCCCTCAAAAGGGTGCGAGCGTCACTCTAGATTACCCTAGACACGACGGACTCACTTGTACAGTTTCTGGGATATCTCCTACAATCGCTGCAGTGCCAATCACCAAAAACAAAGGCGATCCCAGAAACTGTTGTCGACCCAGCCAAAATTCGTTAGCAGGAGACCAGGCACTCCGTCGAGAATACAAAAAATGAAGTGGCCGGAAACCGTTTTGTAAATTACAGTAAAACGACACGATTGGAAGAAAAGACCCGCGGTTTTCAAACTAACCAATGAGGAAATACAGCAATAGTTCCATACCGGTATATAGGGGCCAAAACGCACATTGAGGTGTTGTCGGATCTATTTCCACGGTTGACATTTTTATAACAAGGACGTCGAGACACCCTCCATGCATAGACCGAACATTTGCCTACCGGACTGTAAGAAGCTCAGCATTGAAACCATCAACTGTAAAATCAATTACTGAAGACTAGGGCATGCATCAAACCCAGGAATATTCGAACACTCAACCAATTCCCATATGAGTAAAGTTATACTGAGCGCAGAATTTAGTTGCACTCCAGTTACAGTCTTAGTCAAAAGTTTCCTTCGCTCTTTATAAATGTTTTCTCTAATATTCATATGGTTTAACGCCATTTTTGTAAAACATTTCTACAGTAATAAAGTTGTTTCTGAACCTGAACCCAAAAATACACACTGAACTACTGCTTAAAGGCACAAGAGTGTTCAGATGCCAACCCACACGATTTCGTCCATTCCCCCAGTCTTGGTTTTTATCCCTCGTTTATCTCCCATTTACAAAAGTGCATAACTCGTATTTATTTTATCTTCTCCTCATCAAATTAATAAAGATATCAAAGGGGCGGAGCCTCAGTTGTTCCTGGTCGACCCAAATATGTTTTCGTACTATCAAAACTAGCTAATCCGTGAAGGATATGAGGTTCGGATTGTCCCAATATCCTCGAAAATAAACGTAAGGGAACGAAATGTTCATCTAAATGTTTCCTTCCTGTTACTGAAACCATTTGTGATGCGGCGACGCCGCCATTCCCCAGCTGTTTAATTTCATAAACGTCAAAGAGCATCACAAGATTCCACAGATAAAAACAAAACAATCAAAAGTTTTTATGTGATTTTCCCGAAACCTGTGATCTTAAATTCCAATTACGATGTCCAGATAATACGGTGTGCGTAGTGTCCACAGTAATTCGATGGAATGTCTCCTTTATAAGGTAACTTTTTGGACACTATATAACCTCCAAACCTAGCTCTATAAAATACCCTTAATTTGTGTACAGAGAGACGAGTCGAAGAGCCTTGATTATCCACCTAAACAAACAAATATGTAACGTTGCCTTAAACGTAAAAAATGACACGTTACAACACACTGTATGATTGCCATGACTGCCATGATTCTCATTTTGATGATAGGCGTTATTCTCGATTAAAGAAGCTATCAATTGGTGAAAAAGATTTTTTAGTCCTATGACCTCGAAATATTTGAAAAGCCTCTAAACATAAAAAATACAAATAATTAATTTTTGATCAAAAAAACGTCTATTTTAAATACTGCCCTTTTTAACCTAAATTTTTTGTGGTGATTTTGGCCTTTAAACAGTGTATCTTAGATATGTGAGTTCTGTGAAGAAATTTTGAGATAAAGAGGCATATGCCCACATATACAGGGTGTCCAAAAAGTCCGAGTCCACCCAAATATTTTCTGAACTATTGAAGATAATTGAACCACATTTGGCGGTGATTAATAACATTAAGAGATCTATTTTATGGAAGGGTGGGTGTGTTGCCCCTACATTAGGGGCGGCATAGGGGCGGTCAACTAAATTTTTTAAATTGAACCCCCTATCGAGTGATACCTTGTTTTAAATGTTCTTGAAAAACTAACATTTTGACATAACTGTCGATTGTCTATGTCAAATCTATCAAAACCTATGGTCTGCCAAACCTGTTTTTAAACAAAAACTCTATTTAGTGATATTTTGTTTGAAAGGTTTTTAAAAAACCAACATTTTGGCGTAATTGCCCCTTGTCTATGTCAAACATGTCCAAATCTATCGACTGTCATACTTATAATTTTACTAGTTTTGACAAATTTCGCTCGTTTTGTCTAACCATAGATTGTTCGAAAGGTCTTAAAAAACTAACATGTTGACGTAACTGTCACTTACGTCAAACATGTTATCTAAATTTTTTGACAAACTTTAGTTTGAACTGTTTAAAATACCATGATCAAATGAAGATAAAGTTAAAAATATTTTTTTAACTGCGAACAAGATATTATTTCCCTATAATATCTAAACGAATTTTCAACAATGCGTTTACCGACAGACCTGTGTCCCATAAAAAATAATTTCAACTTTATCTTCATTTGATCGTGGCATCTTAAAACACTTCAAACTGAAGTTAGTCAAAAATGTAGAAAACATGTTTGACTTAAACAAATGACAGTTACGTCATGTTAGTTTTTGAAAGACCTTTCCAACAAGGTATCGCTAGACTAAACTTAAGGTATAAGTATAAAAATCGATAGATTTTGACACGGTTGACATAGACAAGAAGCTGTTGCGCCAACATGTTGTTTTTTCAAAGACCTTTTAAACAAGATATCACTAAATAGGGTTTTTGTTTAAAAACAACAAAGTTGTTAATTTTAACAAAAATTAAAAAAATTTGATTTGTCAGGCCATAGCTTTTGACAGATTTGACGTAGACAATCGACAGTTATGTCAAAATGTTAGTTTTTCAAAGATATTTAAAACAAGATGTCACTCGATAGGGGTTTCAATTTAAAAATTTAAAGTTGACCGCCCCTATGCCGCCCCCTAATGTAGGGGCAATACATCCGCCCTTCCATAAAATAGATCTCTTGGTGTTATCGGTCACTGCCAAATATTGTTTAGTTATCTTCAATACTTCAGAAAATATTTGGGTGGACTCGGACTTTTGGGTTTATTATTATATTATAATATTTATTCATATAATATCCTACCACAATTCTAATGTTTATGCTAGGCGTTATTCTCGATTGAAGGGGCTAGTTACAAGTTAAATTTATTTTGAGCTTAATAACGTTTAAGCACGTCAAATATAAAAAAATAGAGAATTATATATTAGTAGGGAGGATAGCCTATGTAGAAATGGTTTTATCGTGCGATCTTTGAGGTAGCGAAACGTCCTTTTAACTGTAGATCTATGGGCTTAAGCTACGTTTAAAAATTATTATTTTTTTCTCAAACCCGCGCAGGGGTGGGGGGCTATCAGGCTTAACCAGCCGATTAGTTAAAAATTTACAAATTTGTAATATTTTTTTTATTATTTTTTTTATTTTGCAAATTTTTGTTTGGGCCATCTAAAATCTCTACGAAATAAGATATGCATTGAGGATATACTTCTTTTTAATGACACATTTATTGTGCTTTTGACAGTGTATTTAGTTTTGTTTAATAACTCGTTCTTCTTTTTTATATCAATATTTTTTATTATCAAATACCAAATTGCAAATAATGCAAGGACCTAAAACTATAAATGTTCGGTTTCCATAAAAAACCTCTTTATTTTTCTTTTATTTTTGAATTTTACTTTTATTTTTTCTATTTTTCATGGACTAAAATTGTTAGTCTTAAATTTATATTAATCCTAAGTAAATGGGTCATCTATTAGTTATTATAAAATTTACCTAAAGCAAAATTGCATTAAAATGCGAGAATTAAACGCAAAAAATGTAATTTCTATTCTAAATTTAAGAATTATCATTTTATTTCTTATTTCTTTATTTTTATATACTTTGGCACTACAAGCGTCCTCTATCGTGTTTTTCACATATCCATAAAATTTAAAATATAGTGATATGGTTTCCTATAGAGGGTGAAGTGCTGTGCGCAGACAAAGTGTGCTGCGCGTCGCCATGTCTAGAAAACGACAACCTTAAAATTTAAATTTAAAAAATAGTGAAATTTCACTTTAAAATTCCGCAAATAATTAAAATTATCGTGCCATCATCCTGTTGGAACTTCAAGCCACATAGCTCTTATGGAAAGGTGTTGAATGAACCTTGCACTTTGGAACCTTGCACTTTGGAACTTCAAAACAGCGGTAAGTCCCTCTCCATGAGGCTATATCACCATTTTGTTTCTTTTTCAAATTTACCCTACAATTTTTAAATTATTTACTTTCTCTAGTTAAATAAATTTTTTACGCCAATGTTAATTATAGTCCACTGTATCTACCAAAACCCAATCTGAGCCATCGGAGTGCTACATATTTTGATAACTTCGATTGCCGGATTTTGATTTCCATTTTGATTTTCTTTTTGAAATTTCAAAAATTCATTTTAGCTAGAGTGAGAGCAAACGCTAGTAGTGTGAAGGTAAGAAAGAGACGGCATTAATAAATTAAAATTATAATATAGGTAATAATAAAATAGGTACCTATGAATTTGTATTAGGAGACCTATACCTACATCTCGCAAATTTTATAAAAAACGCAAGGACATATATTCGAGATTGGAGTCTTGGGTCGCTATGTGTATGTAAATGCAAAAAGTTTATCTTTGTATTTTTAAAAGATATATCTGTGTGTAGGTAATTGCGGAATATAAGTTTTTTATTTCCTAATTTATAACGCGGAAATAAATACCTACATGTTTATTTGTTTTTTCTTTTCGTTGTAGTTTGCATGCCTATATGTAAGAGGCTACGGTTACATACGGTTATTTTAATCGATTTAAATTGTTTTTAAATATTTAATCTACAAATTTTGATTTTGTTTACTTTGCCTAATTTATTACAAAATAATGTCTGAAAATGTAAAGAAAATTAAAGTCTTTCGTGACATCGAAGATTCAAATTTAAATGAAATTTTAACGGTAGCTAAATTGGCTAAAACTGATGCAACTAAACATCTTAATTTTGAGATTCGTCACGAAGAGCTTGATAACGTCCAAGAGGAATACCTTAAAAAGCACACCGCTTTATTAAATGAAATTTACCAGGATCAGGAACAAGTTAAGACTTACAAATTGTGAAAGGCTTTCGCGGCCATCGTCCAATGGTGGGTGTGCTTTCGGGCTGTTCGGCCGTCGTCGTTGGAAATTCGTTCTCGACGTTTCGCCATCTCGAGTGGATGGCATCTTCAGGAGATGTTGACTGTTTGTCGGCTTCTCGAAGACTGGTGGTTAGTCTGTCGCGGGCGCAGGTTATATACGCTATGGTGGGCGGGGCGTATATCAGGGCTGGTCGGTGTTTGGTCACATTCCCTTGATTCAATTTTGTTATTGTAAGCGAGCCGTTTAGTGTTTTTAAGAACCGGTACCCATGTTCTGTTAATTTTAAGAGTTTCTTCAGATCTGTTGAAGTTCTGCTGGTGTTTATGAATTTCGATTGCTTCTCTATAGAGTCTTGGATAGTATGAAGAGGAGGCGCACAGAACTTGTGTGTCTTCGAATTTTATTCGGTGGTCTTCATTGTTTAGTGTGTGGTCTGCAACTGCGGATTTTTCCGTATGTCCGAGTCGACAGTTGGCTTTGTGTTCTTTGATTCTTGTGTTTACGGACCGTTTGGTTGTTCCGATGTAGACACTTCCACAGGTACAGGGAATGCGGTATACGCCCGAAGAACTTAGTGGGTTCCTTATATCCTTCGCAGATCTGAGGTGGTTCTCGATCTTCTTAGATGGCTTGAAGATCGTTTTTATGTTGTGTTTTCCCAGAATACGTCCGATCCTATTTGTCACTCTAGGGATGTAGGGCAGAAAGGCTCTTGAAGTAACTTCGCGGCTGCTCAGTCCACCGCTACTGTTACTTCTAGTGCTCGGCTTTGGTCGTATACATTTATCTATGTCGCTTTGAGTGTATCCATTTGCTACAAGGGCGTTTTTAAGATGGTTTAATTCTTTGTCTAGATGTTCTGGTTCGCAGATTCTTTTCGCCCTCTCTACCAATGTTCTTATTACCCCTTTTCGTTGGCACGGGTGGTGGTTAGATGTGTTGTTTAGGTAGCGGTCTGTGTGAGTAGGTTTTCTGTATACGGTATGTCCTAGTCGTCCCTCTTTCCTCGTTACTAGTACGTCAAGGAATGCTAATTCTCTGTTGTTCTCTGTTTCCATTGTAAATTGTATACTGGGGTGTATGCTGTTAATGTGGTTGAGAAATTCATTAAGGCTGTCTCTACCATAAGGCCAAACGACAAAAGTGTCATCTACATATCGAAACCAGACTTTGGGTTTATGAGGGGCATTATTCAACGCCTTCTCTTCTAGTTTCTCCATGAAAAAGTTCGCAATCACTGGCGATAAAGGGCTACCCATTGATACTCCATCGATCTGTTCATAAATTTGTTCATTGAAGGTGAAATATGATGTCGTTAGGCAGATTTTAAACAGGTCGGTGATGTCCTTCGGAAAAATGTGTTCCACTTCCCTCATTGCCTCGGCCAAAGGTACCTTCGTGAACAAAGACACAACATCAAAGCTAACTAAGATGTCTTTCTCGTCCATGACGATGTTTTTGATCTTCTCAATAAAGTGGGTGGAGTCTCTTACATACGAATCCGTTAGTCCGATGTAGGGTTGCAAGAGGGAAGCAAGATGTTTCGCAAGTTTGTATGTTGGTGAGCCTATAGTACTGACAATGGGACGAAGAGGCACATCGTTTTTGTGGATTTTTGGTAGTCCATACAATCTCGGAGTCAGGGCTTCACTTTGGCATAGCATCTTCTTGACTGGGTCCTCCAATGAAGAAATCTTAATTAAGTGATTTACTTTTTTAATTGCGGGTTGTGTAGGATCTCTTTTTAGCTTCTTGTATGTTGAGGGTTCTAAAAGATCGACCATCTTTCTGTTGTAGTCATCCCTGTTCAATACTACAGTGGCGTTTCCTTTGTCGGCAGGCAGTATCAGAATGTTTTCGTCCTTGTTAAGATCCTTAATGGCTTTTTCTTCCATCCTTGTAATGTTGCGTTTTGGTGGTTTGGCTTTTCGCAAAATCTGTGAACACTCCGTGCGTATTTCTTCTGCCTGATCTTCGGGCAACTTTCTAATAGCAGATTCTAAGTTGGCAATTATTTCCTCCTTGGGTACCTCCCTAGGTGTAACAGCAAAGTTCCCCCCCTTAGAGAGTACTGAGACTTCATTTTGAGAAAGCGGGCGGTCCGATAGGTTGATGACAGTTTTTGTAGAATCAAGGATGGGCTGCTGGTTATCCCGTTTACTGTTGTCGTCAGTTAGTCTCTGGTATTTGGTTTTCTGGCTCTCCGTACTTCTGTGGTGTTCGTTTTCCATAGATCTGTAGGAAATAGCATCAATTTTGTCCCAGTCTGATTTGTGCATGGTGTTGGCTAGGTGATAGAAAATTGAGAGTAGTTCCTTGTCTGCGCGTGCGAGTTGCGATCTAGTTGAATGGATCCGTTCTCTTAAAAGGGCATCTTCAGTTCTTCTATAGATTCTGTAGGCTTGAGGTGTTTTCATGGTATGCTTAAATCTCAGGAATTTCGGCGTGACCTTCTCATCGCGACAGCGTAATAAGAAAGTCAGCGAAGACAGTAGTTGCTAACTACCACCAGTCTTCGAGAAGCCGACAAACAGTCAACATCTCCTGAAGATGCCATCCACTCGAGATGGCGAAACGTCGAGAACGAATTTCCAACGACGACGGCCGAACAGCCCGAAAGCACACCCACCATTGGACGATGGCCGCGAAAGCCTTTCACAATTTGTACGATGCCTCTACGGGGAGGAAGTTTCCACTCTTCATCTACGCTTGGTCGCACTACGCAAGAAGAAAGCGCAACTACTGTCTTCGCTGACTTTCTTATTACGCTGTCGCGATGAGAAGGTCACGCCGAAATTCCTGAGATTTAAGCATACCATGAAAACACCTCAAGCCTACAGAATCTATAGAAGAACTGAAGATGCCCTTTTAAGAGAACGGATCCATTCAACTAGATCGCAACTCGCACGCGCAGACAAGGAACTACTCTCAATTTTCTATCACCTAGCCAACACCATGCACAAATCAGACTGGGACAAAATTGATGCTATTTCCTACAGATCCATGGAAAACGAACACCACAGAAGTACGGAGAGGCAGAAAACCAAATACCAGAGACTAACTGACGACAACAGTAAACGGGATAACCAGCAGCCCATCCTTGATTCTACAAAAACTGCCATCAACCTATCGGACCGCCCGCTTTCTCAAAATGAAGTCTCAGTACTCTCTAAGGGGGGGAACTTTGCTGTTACACCTAGGGAGGTACCCAAGGAGGAAATAATTGCCAACTTAGAATCTGCTATTAGAAAGTTGCCCGAAGATCAGGCAGAAGAAATACGCACGGAGTGTTCACAGATTTTGCGAAAAGCCAAACCACCAAAACGCAACATTACAAGGATGGAAGAAAAAGCCATTAAGGATCTTAACAAGGACGAAAACATTCTGATACTGCCTGCCGACAAAGGAAACGCCACTGTAGTATTGAACAGGGATGACTACAACAGAAAGATGGTCGATCTTTTAGAACCCTCAACATACAAGAAGCTAAAAAGAGATCCTACACAACCCGCAATTAAAAAAGTGAATCACTCAATTAAGATTTCTTCATTGGAGGACCCAGTCAAGAAGATGCTATGCCAAAGTGAAGCCCTGACTCCGAGATTGTATGGACTACCAAAAATCCACAAAAACGATGTGCCTCTTCGTCCCATTGTCAGTACTATAGGCTCACCAACATACAAACTTGCGAAACATCTTGCTTCCCTCTTGCAACCCTACATCGGACTAACGGATTCGTATGTAAGAGACTCCACCCACTTTATTGAGAAGATCAAAAACATCGTCATGGACGAGAAAGACATCTTAGTTAGCTTTGATGTTGTGTCTTTGTTCACGAAGGTACCTTTGGCCGAGGCAATGAGGGAAGTGGAACACATTTTTCCGAAGGACATCACCGACCTGTTTAAAATCTGCCTAACGACATCATATTTCACCTTCAATGAACAAATTTATGAACAGATCGATGGAGTATCAATGGGTAGCCCTTTATCGCCAGTGATTGCGAACTTTTTCATGGAGAAACTAGAAGAGAAGGCGTTGAATAATGCCCCTCATAAACCCAAAGTCTGGTTTCGATCTGTAGATGACACTTTTGTCGTTTGGCCTTATGGTAGAGACAGCCTTAATGAATTTCTCAACCACATTAACAGCATACACCCCAGTATACAATTTACAATGGAAACAGAGAACAACAGAGAATTAGCATTCCTTGACGTACTAGTAACGAGGAAAGAGGGACGACTAGGACATACCGTATACAGAAAACCTACTCACACAGACCGCTACCTAAACAACACATCTAACCACCACCCGTGCCAACGAAAAGGGGTAATAAGAACATTGGTAGAGAGGGCGAAAAGAATCTGCGAACCAGAACATCTAGACAAAGAATTAAACCATCTTAAAAACGCCCTCGTAGCAAATGGATACACTCAAAGCGACATAGATAAATGTATACGACCAAAGCCGAGCACTAGAAGTAACAGTAGCGGTGGACTGAGCAGCCGCGAAGTTACTTCAAGAGCCTTTCTGCCCTACATCCCTAGAGTGACAGATAGGATCGGACGTATTCTGGGAAAACACAACATAAAAACGATCTTCAAGCCATCTAAGAAGATCGAGAACCACCTCAGATCTGCGAAGGATATAAGGAACCCACTAAGTTCTTCGGGCGTATACCGCATTCCCTGTACCTGTGGAAGTGTCTACATCGGAACAACCAAACGGTCCGTAAACACAAGAATCAAAGAACACAAAGCCAACTGTCGACTCAGACATACGGAAAAATCCGCAGTTGCAGACCACACACTAAACAATGAAGACCACCGAATAAAATTCGAAGACACACAAGTTCTGTGCGCCTCCTCTTCATACTATCCAAGACTCTATAGAGAAGCAATCGAAATTCATAAACACCAGCAGAACTTCAACAGATCTGAAGAAACTCTTAAAATTAACAGAACATGGGTACCGGTTCTTAAAAACACTAAACGGCTCGCTTACAATAACAAAATTGAATCAAGGGAATGTGACCAAACACCGACCAGCCCTGATATACGCCCCGCCCACCATAGCGTATATAACCTGCGCCCGCGACAGACTAACCACCAGTCTTCGAGAAGCCGACAAACAGTCAACATCTCCTGAAGATGCCATCCACTCGAGATGGCGAAACGTCGAGAACGAATTTCCAACGACGACGGCCGAACAGCCCGAAAGCACACCCACCAAGTTAAGACTTGTATCGAGCATCTTCATTCATTTCAAACAAATGTTGCTCAAGTCAAAGAAATCTATGATAAGTTGTTTCAAGCAGAAAATACTGCGCCGCCTTCGCAAGGTGGAAGTCGCCGACTTACTATTAACCCCTACTCTCCAGGAGGTTCACAAACCCCTGAATTATTTTCCAAGTTTACCGAAAATTGACATTGAAAAATTCACTGGCAATGTCAATGATTTCCCTACCTTTTATGATCTTTTTAAAACAATGATTCATGATAATCCGCAAATTCCAAATATACAAAAATACTCGCTTTTAGTTACTTATTTAGATGGTCCTCCAAAGGAATTAGTTACGCAATTACCAGTTTCGGATGCCAACTATCCTATTGTTTTCAATAATCTTGTAAAAAGGTATAAAAATGATCGCATTTTAGCCCAAAATTATTGGAATGCTATCGAAAATTGCCCTAAAGTAAACTCTGATGACTCCGTAGCTCTAAGAAACTTTCTTGATATATTCACAAAAAATATTGAAGCTTTAAAAACTGTTGGTTTGCAACCAGATTTTTGGGACTTTGTCTTAGTCCAAAAGTTGTTGAAATCTATTGATGGTTCGATTCAAACGCGATTTGAAGTTTTTCATGGCAAGCCTACCGAAATACCTTCATATAAATCAATCTATAATTTTTTGGATCAACATTGTAGCTCGCTTTTTGTAGTTAACGCCGCCAGTACATCCAGTATGCAATTTTCTATGAAGCCCAAATTTACAAAACCGCCCCATATAACTCAAAAACCGCAAAATAACTATAATACCCGCCAAACGCCTCGTGCATTTTTGATCGCGCAGCAGAATTCTCAAAATAATTGTTCCTTATGCAATTCGAATACTCATAATTTGACTTTTTGTCCTGATTATTTAAATAAAACGCCTCAAAAAGATTTTTTTATTAAAAGCAAAACGATGGTGCGTAAACTGTACCTCTAATTGTCATAAAACCTTCCTATGCAAAAGCACTTTTAATTGTCGATTTTGACAAGAAAGGCATCATAGCTTAGTTCATTTTGACTTGCGCCATGTAAACGAATCCTCGTCTCAACGGCAAGAAAATAATAATGCAGATTTGCCTGTAAATAGCCAACAAATTAACGCGTTTCGGCAGGAAAGAAATGAAATTAGTAACTCATCCCCTGCGCAAACTCAAAATCAAGGTGCTTGCTACTCTACTCAGAGTTACAGTAACTCTAGTACTTTGCTTTCTACCGCTCTTTTTCAAATAAAAGATATAAGAGGTAAATTTCAAACTTTTCGTGGAGTTTTATTTTTTAAATGTGCCAACAAACTAGGCCTACCCCGCTTTAATATTGAAACTGAAGTCTTTGGAATTGGTGAGACCAGTAATCAAGATTAAGATCTATCTGAGGGCTCGGCAGTGCCTCGCCAAGTTCGCGCGCCGTAATCATCTTTTCTTGAAACATTTCAGCCCATATTTGACCTACCTAAAACTCTACTTCGGAATGAGCTACGAATCTCAAACTTTGCACAGTCGTAGATCTCCATGGAGTTAACAACCCCTCCCATTCCATAAAGTAGTAAGGTAGTTACGAAATTTCAAAAAACGTCGAAATTGCCACTCACTCATTGACTCACTCATGTATAGATCATCAATATTCTACTGTACTTCCAGACATGCTACAAAGCTGAAATTTGGCAGACTGATAGAAATTATGACCAAACCCCTGGAAAAAAATCAAAAAACCCCAAAATTTTAATTTACTCCCCTCCGCTATACATTTAAAGTTATGTAAAAGTAGCATCGCCCACTTCCAGAAATGCTAGAGAGTTGAGCTTTGGCAGACTGATGGGAACTATGATAAAAATATAGGAAAAAATAAAAAAACCCCAAAATTTTAATTTATTCCCCTCCCCTATACATTTAGAGTTATATAAAAGTAGCATTGCCCACTTCCAGAAATGCTAGAGAGTTGAGCTTTGACAGACTGATAGGAACTATGATAAAACTATAGGAAAAAATTAAAACACCCCAAAATTCTAATTTACTTCCCTCCCCTTTAAATTTAAAGTTAAGTAAAAGTAACATTGCCTACTTCCGGACATGCTAGAGAGCTCAGCTTTGGAAGACCGATAGTAACTATGATAAAGTTATAGAAAAAAATTAAAACACCCCAAAATTCTAATTTACTTCCTTCCCCTATGAATGTAAAGTTATGTAAAACTAACACTGCCCACTTGCAGAAACGCTAGAGAGCTGAGCATTGGAATGCTGATAGAAATTATGATAAAACCATGGGAAAAAATTTAAAAAGTTCAATATTTTCATTTACTCTCCTCCCCTATAAATGTAAAGTTATGTAAAAGTAACATTACCCACTTCCAGAAACGCTAGAGAGCTGAGCATTGAAACACTGATAGGAACAATGATAAAACTATAGGACAAAATTTAAAAACACGACATTTTTAATTTATTTCCCTCCCCTATACATGTAAAGTTATGTAAAAGTAACATTGTGCACTTTCAGAAACGCTAGAGAGCTGAGCTTTGGAAGGCTGATAGGAACTACGATAACACCATGGAAAAAATTAAAAAACCTTAAAAATTTAAGTAAGGTATTGCAAAAGTTTTGAACAATATTCCGCATATTTTACTACTTTAAAAATTAAGTATTATCCAATTCCTTTAAAAAAGAAGTGAAATCATAACAAAAACATTTCATGTAAAAAAGCCAAGTACGCAAAAATGGCATTCCGTAAAAAGAATTGAGATAAAAGTTAAGCCAAGTTCTCCAATACAAATTTGAAAATGAAAGGTTCTTCACTATCGAAATTTTGGGAAACTGAAAATATACCGGAAATTAAACCTATTCTTTCCCCGGCTGACGAAGCATGTGAAAAAATGTTTAAAAATACTACTTTTCGTGATAATACAGGGCTTTACGTCGTGACTTTACCGTTTTGCGAGAATAGTAAACCAAGTTTTCCAATTAGTCGCCAACTTGCATTAAAAAGATTTTTATCTCTCGAAAACCGCTTAATTAAAACACCGGAAACCTATCAAAAATATTCGGACTTTATGCAAGAATACTTAGACTTAGGTCACATGGAATGAATTTCTAACCCGGAGGAACAGTTTACGGAAAAAAGTTACTATATCCCCCACCACCATATTGAAAGACCTGAAAGTTTAACCACAAAACTCCGAGTAGTTTTTAACGCAAGCACAGTATCGCAAACAAATACTGGAAGAATTTCCTTAAATGACACGCTTTACGCCGGTCTCAAATTACAAAAGGACATTTGTTTTTGACTTTGACTATTTTATTAAATTTTAGATTAAATAAAGTCGCGTAGGTACGGGTAGACCTCGTCAGATGTCTATCAGGGGAAATGAATCGATCCCTGCCCTCCGTAGATTTCAGGTACTCTCCGGCCCGGAGAGTTAGTACCAGTATAGGGTCCCTTTCCCAGGGCGGAGAGAATGGACCTCGGTACGGTGATCATAGCGTAGGTGGCAACCCTTTCTTTTAGGGATAGTATAGAAGACCACAGCTGTTGCCTTACAGTATGGCGTTGGCTCGTCAAAGGCTAGAGGAGAAAAACCTTGATTAAAAATCCTGGCCCTCCAAGTAGGGGGTTGAGGCATTAGACTGGTTCTCTAATACTTGTAAAACAAAGCAATTACCAAAAGCCTAAAACAAAGCAATTACCAAAAGCCTAAGCCTGGAGCAATGGATAGAAACTCTCGAAGACGAAAAAAGTAAAGACAAAGGACTATGAATATAGCTACATGGAACGTACAGGGAGTGAATCAAAAGTTGGACATTATTGCAACTGAAGTGCAGAATTGTAAGATCGATATTATTGCACTCACAGAGACAAAAAAGAAAGGAACAGGTACGAATAGTTAAAACTGTTTGGTTTTCACTTTCTCCAACGTCGATCACGAGGATACGAGTGATCCCCGTCTGGAACACGTCCTGGTAGTCAGGAACAAATGTTCCATGCCAATCCACGACCGGACCGGTTTCGACCTTTTGGGCCATCCTCAGGTGAATGTAGGCGATAGCTCCGTGTAGAGCATAAGTTGTGTGAAACCACCAGAAACAACTACTCCGAGGGAAAATACCCCTACCGGCATTGAATTATACTGATGATTTGAGGCTTTCGTTGGGAACTTGTTAAAACTGTTTGGTTTTCACTTTCTCCAACGTCGATCACGAGGATACGAGTGATCCCCGTCTGGAACACGTCCTGGTAGTCAGGAACAAATGTTCCATGCCAATCCACGACCGGACCGGTTTCGACCACATCAGATGACGAAAGAGTAGCTACAAAACAAATGATCTTTGACCAACTGGATGAGACTATCACCAAAATCGGTAATACCAGAGAAATAATTATACTTGGCGATTTTAATAGCCGAACTGGTAGACAAACCCAGAGCAAAGTGATAGGACCATTTGGAGAGGAAGTAACAAATGATAATGGCTTAAGACTGATGCAATTGTATGAAACCCACAACCTAAAAATAAATAATAGTTTTTTTAAACATAAGGATATTCATCGATATACCTGGATTCAGCCAACAAGAAATCTTAAATCAATCATTGATTATGCTATAGGTGGAAAACACTCGCAATTAAAGTGGTATGATGTGCGAGCACTTCGTGGTGTTACCTGTGGATCTGACCACCATCTGGTAAAAGCAAAAATATTATTCCTTAAGAAAAACAAATAAGGACGAAAGTATTAGAGAAATCAAAAATACAACTTTAGAAGTCTAGAAATCGAAAGTACTCAAAGATTGTATCAGAACCGATTAGATCAAAAATGATTAGATCAAAAATTAATTAACACAAATCACTCATTTGAAGAGATATATACAAACATAATAAAAAGCTTGAAGGAAGCAAGCAACGAAGCTGTTGGATACCAAGATAATAGAAATAACAGGAAGATGTGGTGGACGGAGAAAATACAGGAAATGGTCAAAGAGAAAAAACGCACATACTTGAAATGGCTCAGTACTAAAGAGCAAAGAGACCTAGAAATATACAGGGAAACCAGAAGACAGCTAAGAAGTTTGATACGCACAGAAAAAAATATAAAGATATAAATACACACGTAGGAGGTAGGCAGAGCTCTGAAGTATGGAAATTCATTTCTACAGTAAAAAAACCCAACAAAAGAAAAAGTAAACATCCAGATCATCAAACCAGAACAATGGACAGAACACTACAAGGGACTGCTGCAGGAGACGAGACCCGAATATCTAACAGCCTCTCCGAGGAGAGACATAGAAGTACATGGAGAGGAAGTAATCATCGAAAAAGAAATGATAAAGAATAGTATAAAAAAGCTTTTTACTCATTGGGCGTCGACCGGTGAGATGCCACCATGCCAGAACTGAGTAGCGCTAAGTGGTATCACCACGTTCCGCTACTGCGCTGGCAGTCCGGTTCCAACAATGAGTAACAGATAGCATGATGGCGCCTCCAGGATCAAAATATTCCGGAGGTAAAATACCCGACCACTCGGATCTCCGGGCGTCGGGTGATCCTGGGGGTCCTTCATGCAAAGATATAAAAGAAGACCAAAAACTCAACTCAGAATTGATTTTAGCAATATAAGAGGATTAAGTACCAACATGAATTCAGTTCACCAACATCTTGAAGAACAAAGGCCTGACATCCTTGTTCTCACTGAAACTAAAATCAGTTCTGCAACACCTATTGTGAACTATGTCATCGAGAGGAGAAGCTAGAATCAGCGAACCTCGATATCATATGGCTGAAATTCACCTCAAAGTCATCGACCAAGTTCATTTGCTGCCTCTACCGACCGCCAAGTAACACCGAGTATCAAAACTTTTTTGCGACATTATCCGAAAACTGTGATAGTATACAGTCTAACTATCCACATGCGGAAATTGTTTTTTTAGGCGATTTCAACGTCCACAATATACCCTGGCTAAAACACCACAACAAAACAGATAATGAAGGCAGGGAAGCAGAAGCTTTTGCCATAAGTTGTGGTCTAACGCAGCTTGTCGATGAACCTACCCGTATCTCAGAAAGGGGTGAATTTGCAGCGCTTTTAGACTTGTTCCTAACTACAAATCCTGACTTGTACACAATTCAAGTAGATTCCCCACTTGGTTAATCTGATCATAAACTTATAAGAACAAAGTGCGAAATGTTCATACCGCCAAGCCAACAATCACTTCCTCGTAAAATGTGGCACTATAAATCGGCAAAATGGAATGACCTTAAACAGTTTTACCTGGATTTTCCATGGCAAGAGGTTTGCTTTAAAACAGCTGATCCCACTATTTGCTGTAATGAAATAACAAAAGTAATCTTATCTGGAATGGATGCATATATCCCACATACAATAAAACGCAGAGCTAATGCAAAACCTTGGTTCAACAGCCAGTGTCAAACGGCTGTACAGAAAAAACAGAGCATATAACCTTTGGAAACGACAACAAACCGCTCAAAACCACACAGAATTTATAGAAGCCAGAAATAGTTGCAAAATTACTATTGACGCCGCCAAAGAAACATACAATCAAATAATAAAAAACAGGTTGCTGAATTGTCCAAGTAGTTCTAGGTCCTTTTGGTCTCTTGCAAAAGCCGTTGGATCAAACTTCACCAAGTCATCCATACCACCACTTACAGATAAAAATACTCATTTAGCCACAACATCAGAGGAAAAAGCCAATATGCTGGCCAAAATCTTTTCCTCCAATTCAAACCTAACAGTGCCAAATGGAAAAACTCCACCGTTCATTGAAAGGGTTTCCCACAGTATGCCAGAGGTACCCTTTTGTCACAGAGAAATACGAAAATCCCTTAAAAAGTTGAATACAAACAAAGAAATGAGTCCAGATGGCATTCCCGCGATAGTACTCAAAAATTGTGCTAGCGAACTCACCCCAACTTTCGCAAAATTATTCAATTTATCTTATAGGCAAGGAGTATATCCATCATCATGGAAGTCTGCCGCAGTACAACCCATTCCAAAGAAAAGAAATAAGACAGATCCGTTAAACTATAGACCAATTGCTCTACTTCCGGTGATATCAAAAGTAATGGAAAGAGTTGTGAACAATCACCTAGCCAAGTATTTGGAAAAGTACAAAATTATCAACGACAAGCAATACGGATTTCGAAAATATAGGTCAACTGGCGATTTACTTACATACGTCACTCACTTATGGCAAAAAGCGATTGAGTTGCGAGGTGGAACAAGAACAATTGCCTTAGATATATCTAAAGCATTCGATAAAGTATGGCATGAAAATCTGCTCAACAAGCTCAAAGCAACGGGATTGTCGCCGAGACTTTGCACTTGGTTTGAAAGTTACCTTAAGGATGTTGCACTGGATGGCCGGAACTCCAACTCTTACCAAATAAATGCTGGTGTGCCACAGGGAGCAATCCTTTCGCCAACACTTTTTCTGATTTACATAAATGACCCCATAGATAAAACAGTAAATCCACTTCATTGCTTTGCAGATGATGGCAATGTAGTCTCCTCAGTCATACCACCCACATGTCTCTCCGCACGTGAATTCCATTACCTTAGACTAACTGAAATATCACAAATAAATAACGACTTGGAGATAATAGAGGACTGGGGCAACAAAAACCTTGTACAGTTCAACGCGCAGAAAACCCAAGCAGCCCTGTTTTCAAAAAAGACCAGCACCGGTGAGCCAAACATCATGCTATCTGGAAGTGCTGTCGCATTGCAGAGTCAGTTGAACATCTTAGGAGTCACTGCAGAGACCAACATGTCTTGGCACAGTCACGTGGCAGATATAGCTAAAAGGGCGTCCCAAAAGCTTGGGGTGCTATTTCGTACAAGACATCTGTATACACCAAGCCAACTGCTGACACTTTACAAAGCCCAGATTCGACCAACTATGGAGTACTGCTCACATATATGGAGTGCGGCACCCAAACATACCTTAATGCTTTTGAACACCGTGCAAAAACGAGCTATCAAGCTGATCAATGACCCCGCACTTACCCGTAGCTTGGATAGTCTCGAACATCGCAGAACTGTGGGCGACCTATCTCTCTTCTACAGGTATTATCACGGAAAATGCTCTGAAGAGTTGGCACGTATGATCCCCCCGGGAGTAGCACCTACTAGGCGAACACGTCAAACAGACGGTAACCGTCAATTTATTGTCAAAATAGAGGCACCCAGAACCTCATTATATCAGAATTCATATCTCTGGAGAACAGCATCGCTGTGGAATAAACTCCCTGCGACAGTTTTCCCTGCAGGTTACAACCTGAACCGTTTCAAAACCAACACACACCAACATTTCCGCGCACTTGCCGCTTCTCGAGCGTGATAGGGATCTCCTAGCGAGTGCGCATACCCGTAAAAAAAAAGGGCCTGGGGGAAATATGCTGAAATGCTCAAATATGGATCAATGCATAAACGGACATCCAGTACCTAATGATTGGAAAATTGCATTCATATCCTCAATACATAAAAAGGGAAACAAGCTGGATTGTAACAATTACAGAGGAATTTCAGTCACCAGCACTCTAAGTAGATTGTACGGTAGGATTCTTAGAGATCTAATAGAGAATGATTTTCATGAACAAGAAGAAGAGCAAAGTGGGTTTCGTGCAGGCAGATCTTGTAGTGATAATGTTTTTTGTCTTAAACAAGTAATTGAGAAAAGAAGCGCCAGAAATATAGAGACTCATGTTACCTTTGTGGACCTACAAAAAGCATATGATACCGTTCCAGTAGAAAAATTATGGACGGTGTTGGAACAAACTAATATTAATCATACATACATAAAAGCGATAAAAGAACTATACAAAGGGTCAAAATCTAAAATTAAAATTGGAAATCGACTTTCAAAGGATTTCCTGGTAACAAAAGGCTTAAGACAGGGATGTTGTATCTCTCCAACTCTTTTTAAAATATATATCGCAGTGGCTCTAAAAAACTGGAAACGTAAAGTGCACGGCATGGGAATACAACTTAACGACCGATTTACTATATACACACTACAGTTTGCTGACGACCAAGTAATTGTAGCTAATGATAAAGAAGACATGGAGTATATGATGAGAAAGTTAACGGAAGAATACCAATAGTGGGGACTAACAGTGAACGTGGACAAGACACAGTACTTGTGTATTGGAAACGAATCCAGTGAGTTAGAACTAGACAATGGACAAACAATATCTCCATGCAATGAGTATGTATACTTGGGTGTCACATTTGATAAGACAGGAGCAGACTGTAAAGAATTGAAAAAAAGAATAGTAAAAGCAAAAAAGGTTATTGGATGTCTTAACAGTATTTTATGGAGCAGAGAGATAAGAGAGAATGTAAAATTGAACATATATGAAACAATGGTAAAAAGCACGCTGTTGTATGGAATAGAGACTTGTCGCGTAACAGAAAAATACAAAACAAAAATGGAAAGTGTCGAAATGGATGCACTAAGAAGATCAATGAGAATATCTAGATTAGATCACATAAGAAATGAGATCATAAAAGAAAGAATGGGAATCGAGGGAAGCATAACGGATGACATCACTAAAAGGCCATTGATATGGTACGGCCATGTACAACGGATGAACGACGAAAGATTACCAAAACAGGTCCTAGAGTGGCAACCAGTAGGGCGCAGAAAAAGAGGACGTCCTAAACTAGAATGGCAACAGTCAATCCAAAGATCAATGAGTCAAAAGAATCTGACAGAAGATGATTGTCAGGATCGAAGGACGTGAAGAATAGCCGTCGGACAACGTAAAAAAACGTTCTAAACCGACATAGTAGTAGTAGTAGTATGAAGTCGCTCTTTGTTGCGATATTTCTAAAATGTTTCGCGGCATTTTAACAGCCCCGCATCATCAAAATTATCAAAAAATCTTATGGAGGTTTAGTCCTACCGAACCTATAAAAGAATATAATTTAAAAACCGTTACATATGGTACTACCTCCGCTCCGTTTTTAGCTTTAAGAGTCTTACAGCAGCTAGCTGAGGACGAAAAGCATAATTTTCTCCGCGCCGCTAAAGTTCTTATGACAGATAATTTTGTTGACGATTTTGTCACAGGTTGTAGCTCCGTTGAAGAAGCTATATCTCTCCAAAAGGAGTTAACACTTTTATTAAAATCTGCAGGATTTAAATTACATAAATGGGCTAGCAACAATAAAACTGTTTTCGAGCACTTGCCAGAATCCGATATTAACCCTAAAGCTCTTTCTCTTGATATAGAAGAAACTACAAAAATTTTAGGACTTCGATGGCAACCCTGTTCAGACTATTTTTCATACTCAGTAGAGCCTCTAAATCGTAGTTGCACGAAACGCAATATCCTTTCAGAAAGTTTTAAAATTTATGATCCCCTTGGTTGGTTGTCGCCAGTTACTATTTTAATTAAATGCCTAATCCAGGAATTTTGGAAATCTGGATTGGACTGGGACGAACATGCTCCCATAGCGATAAGTAGCCTCTGGGAACGCTATAGGTTAGAATTACCACTTTTAAAAGAATTTCGCATATCCCGCTTTATCAATATTTTTTCTGGAAACGCTCAATACGAATAAATCGGTTTTTCAGACGCTTCAAATAAAGCGTACGCAGCTATTGTTTTTTTTTTACGGGTATGCGCACTCGCAAGGAGATCCCTATCACGCTCGAGAAGCGGCAAGTGCGCAGAAATGTTGGTGTGTGTTGGTTTTGAAACGGTTCAGGTTTTAACCTGCAGGGAAAACTGTCGCAGGGAGTTTATTCCACACCGATGCTGTTCTCCGGAGATATGAATTCTGATATAATGAGGTTCTTGGTGCCTCTATTTTGACAATAAATTGATGGTTACCGTCTGTTTGACGTGTTCGCCTAGTAGGTGCTACTCCCGGGGGGATCATACGTGCCAACTCTTCAGAGCATTTTCCGTGATAATACCTGTAGAAGAGAGATAGATCGCCCACAGTTCTTCGATGTTCGAGACTATCCAAGCTACGGGTAAGTGCGGGGTCATTGATCAGCTTGATAGCTCGTTTTTGCACGGTGTTCAAAAGCATTAAGGTATGTTTGGGTGCCGCACTCCATATATGTGAGCAGTACTCCATAGTTGGTCGAATCTGGGCTTTGTAGAGTGTCAGCAGTTGGCTTGGTGTATACAGATGTCTTGTACGAAATAGCACCCCAAGCTTTTGGGACGCCCTTTTAGCTATATCTGCCACGTGACTGTGCCAAGACATGTTGGTCTCTGCAGTGACTCCTAAGATGTTCAACTGGCTCTGCAATGCGACAGCACTTCCAGATAGCATGATGTTTGGCTCACCGGTGCTGGTCTTTTTTGAAAACAGGGCTGCTTGGGTTTTCTGCGCGTTGAACTGTACAAGGTTTTTGTTGCCCCAGTCCTCTATTATCTCCAAGTCGTTATTTATCTGTGATATTTCAGTTAGTCTAAGGTAATGGAATTCATGTGCGGAGAGACATGTGGGTGGTATGACTGAGGAGACTACATTGCCATCATCTGCAAAGCAATAAAGTGGATTTACTGTTTTATCTATGAGGTCATTTATGTAAATCAGAAAAAGTGTTGGCGAAAGGATTGCTCCCTGTGGCACACCAGCATTTATTTGGTAAGAGTTGGAGTTCCGGCCATCCAGTGCAACATAAATGGATCTATCCTTAAGGTAACTTTCAAACCAAGTGCAAAGTCTCGGCGACAATCCCGTTGCTTTGAGCTTGTTGAGCAGATTTTCATGCCAGACTTTATCGAATGCTTTAGATATATCTAAGGCAATTGTTCTTGTTTCACCTCGCAACTCAATCGCTTTTTGCCATAAGTGAGTGACGTATGTAAGTAAATCGCCAGTTGACCTATATTTTCGAAATCCGTATTGCTTGTCGTTGATAATTTTGTACTTTTCCAAGTACTTGGTTAGGTGATTGTTCACAACTCTTTCCATTACTTTTGATATCACCGGAAGTAAAGCAATTGGTCTATAGTTTAACGGATCTGTCTTTTTTCCTTTCTTTGGAATGGGTTGTACTGCGGCAGACTTCCATGATGATGGATATACTCCTTGCCTATAAGATAAATTGAATAATTTTGCGAAAGTTGGGGTGAGTTCGCTAGCACAATTTTTGAGTACTATCGCGGGAATGCCATCTGGACCCATTGCTTTGTTTGTATCCAACTTTTTAAGGGATTTTCGTATTTCTCTGTGACAAAAGGGTACCTCTGGCATATTGTGGGAAACCGTTTCAATGAACGGTGGAGTTTTTCCATTTGGCACTGTTAGGTTTGAGTTGGAGGAAAAGATTTTGGCCAGCATATTGGCTTTTTCCTCTGATGTTGTGGCTAAGTGAGTATTTTTATCTGTAAGTGAGAATTTAAGCGTATATTTTACGTTTTATAAATAAAAAATTTCTAAATAAAAGTATAATTTTTGAAACTTTTTTAACGTTTCAAAAAATTCAAACCGCACTTTATTTATCAATAAAAAACGAACAATTGATCTATTTTTCGGAAGAAATAAATTCTCTTAAAAATAATATAAAATTATCTAAACCGATGCAAAAATTAAATCTATTTTTAGATGACCAAAATTTATTACGCGTCTTTGGAAGATGGCACAATTATTCTCTCTCTTATGACAAAGAATTTCACCCCGCGAAAGTAGAATTACTTATTTAATATCGAACATTTTCATTTAAAATTTTTACATGCTGGATTAAGAACAGTACATTTTTTACTAAGCCAAAATTATTGGATAATTGCGGCAAAACGCAAAATTCGTCAAGTTTTAGCAAAATGCATCCCCCGTTTTAAATTATCCCCTAAATCGGTACAACCCCCAATGGGTTCACTTCCGTTTCCACAAGTTTCTCAACTTAGAGCATTTTTGCATACGGGAGTAGATTTAGGTGGCCCCATTCCTATTTTAATGAACCGAACCCGCGGTGCACCACGTACTTTAAAATCATATATTTACTTATTTGTTTGTATGAGTACGAAAGCGGTACATATCGAAATAGTCAGTGATTTGACAGCCAATGCTTTTATCGCAGCAATGCGTAGGTTTGTGGACTGATATGTATTCTGATAATGGAACTAACCTAGTTTCGGCAAATAGACAGTTGTTACAGATTGATTCTTCTCGTCTAATTAAATGGCATTTTATTCCAAGTCACAGTCCCAATTTTGGAGGTCTTTGGGAGTCAGGGATTAAAACTGTCAAAAAACATTTATTTCGAACCATTGGTTCACAAATTTTAACATATGAAGAGTTATATACAGTCACTCAGATTGAAGCTATTATGAACTCTCGACCGCTAACTGAAATTTCCTCGGATCCAAATGACATTTCTGTTTTGACACCAGGTCATTTTTTATCATTGGAACCGTTGACAGCTCTTCCTGACGTTGACTTAACAGATGTCAAAATTAATAGATTAACTCGTTGGCAGCTACTTCAAAGAATCCATCAGGATTTCTGGAGACGCTGGCAGCAAGAATATTTGAATACACTTCAACAAAGGAGCAAGTGGCTGGACCCCACTTGTACTCCAGAAGTTGGTCGTTTGGTAATAATCAAGAATGATTTTATACCCCCGCTACAATGGCAGCTCGGTAGAATAATTGAAATTTTTTTCCGGGTAAAGACGGTGTAAATCGAGTTGCTAATGTCAAGACAAGGGACTCGGTGTTAAAGAGACCAATCTCAAAGCTATGTCCTTTGCCACTTGATACTTTAGAACATGCATAGCATTTTCGGCCGGCAATATGTTCGGTTTCCATAAAAAACCTCTTTATTTTTCTTTTATTTTTGAATTTTACTTTTATTTTTTCGTATTTTTCATGGACTAAAATTTTGTCTTGAACATAAAATTATTAGTCTTAAATTTATATTAATCCTAAGTAAATGGGTCAACTATTAGTTATTATAAAATTTACCTAAAGCAAAATTGCATTAAAATGCGAGAATTAATCATTTCTATTCTAAATTTAAGAATTATCATTTTATTTCTTATTTCTTTATTTTGATATAGTTTGGCACTACAAGCGTCCTCTATCATGTTTTTCACATTTTTATAAAATTTAAAATATAGTGATATGGTTTCCTATAGAGGATGAAGTGCTGTGCGCATGTGCGAAAAAACTGCAAGCGTAGGATTGAGAGACAGACAAAGTGTGCTGCGCGTCGCCATGTCTAGAAAACGACAACCTTAAAATTTAAATTTAAAAAGTAGTGAAAATTCACTTTAAAATTCCGCAAATAATTAAAATTATCGTGTCATCATCCTGTTGGAACTTCAAGCCACATAGCTCTTATGGAAAGGTGTACACCTTGCACTTTGGAACTTCAAAACAGCGGTAAGACCCTCTCCATGAGGCTATATCACCATTTTGTTTCTCTTTCAAATTTACTCTACAATTTTTAAATTATTTACTTTCTCTAGTTAAATGAATTTTTTGCGCCAATGTTAATTATAGTCCACTGTATCTACCAAAACCCAATCTGAGCCATCGGAGTGCTACAATAAACAACAAGTGAAATTAATGAAAGAAAAATAAGAAAAAAGTTTTCGATCCCCGGCCGAAGCAGAAAACTTTTTTCTTATTTTTCTTTCTTTAATTTCACTTGTTGTTTATAATATTTTTTATCTTGAGAACACATAATTTTTAAAATTTTGAATAAACCGGGTTCTAATAGCATTTATTTTTTTTTCTGGCAAAATGCATAACAATGTTACCAACATGTATACTACCAATGATTTTCCAAATATGTAGCTATTAATTGGTACAAAACGTTTTTTACGTCTATGACCTTGAAACATTTTAAAAGCCTCTAAACCTAAAAAATAGAAATAATTAATTTTTGATAAAAAAAACGTCTATTTTAAATACTCGCCTGTTACGGTTAATTTTAAGTTTAGAATTACCAAGGTAATCTTAGAGAAAAATAGTAAATTATTATCTTAATTTAGGGAGTCCTATTTGTGGTAGCCTAGGTAGGTTCTTGTGGTCTATAAAACCCACTTAGAATCCACTTCCGAGTACTCAAACTATTCCCAGCTAGTATGGTTAGCACTACATTAATGTATCTACCGCGACAATCGAACATATTTTTAGATGCCGTGGAAGATAAATAAAACATAAATTGTCTCTAAAATCCCCTTTAAAAGTGGTAAATACTTTCTGGCAAATTTTGGGTTATTATTATTGTTACCCAAACCTCACTTTTCACCGGTGGTCTCAGCTGACGGCTGAAACAACCAAAATCAGTCCGCTGGGGTCATGGATCGATATTTCGCATTGTGATACGAGGGAGCTTCGTACAGTAATAGGTCATGTATAAATATAGCTCGATTCTTATTACGGACCCTACCAGGACATTAGGCATTTCTTATCGTCTGTCTTCTATACTTCTATAGGTTCCTGCAAATAAGTGGTCTCACCTACGAGCGAACCTGAGCTAACCTAGCTTTGTAAGGTGTGTGAGTGCGGCTCCAATCATTTTCTCGTGTGATGTGATCTCTGTTGACTGATTGACGCTAGTAATTAACCTTCTTATTACCTATAAATTGGTATTATTCTGATATTGTATGGATTCTGTTGTACTAAATACTAGTTTTTATGCGTTCCTGTGTAATAAAAACGGAACTATCATGCCTGAATCGATGAACTAAGTAATTTTTAGAGCCGATTGGGCTTTAGTCGGTCCTTTTTGTCTATCAAATAAGGCGTAGGCCCATTTGGGACTTGTGTATTGCGATTTTGCGAAAAGACTGACAACTATGACAGGTGCATAGATCAACGCTGGGGAAAGAAATTGTCGAATCATTCCTTTCCTCTAGAAGCCTCTCCCGATGCCGGGTGGTGAAAGTTTTATCGCTTCTTTTGTGGCAAGAAAGTGCCCTATTGTTTACCCAGTAGGGGTGTTTTTGACCTACGGGTTGTGTCGGTTGTGAGGGACAATCGGGAGAGCGAGAAAACTGCAGGATTCTGCTGGTAAGTTCTGTTATAAATTTAACATTCTGATTCTATCCATCATCTCTCCACGTGCCCCATTCTTTATGTAAGATTGTTTTTCTTTCTTCCAATAAAGAATCTTGGCATTCGACACCTCGAGGCTTCTCTGAGACACCATATGAGCCGCCCAACATCTTTAAGTGAGTGTTTTGCACTTTTCTGTTTTTTTTTTGTACAAAGAGAGGATCAGATAGGTTAAAGATACTCAGTCCCTTCTCTTTCCTTTGTAGACTTCTTGACCGACCATCTTCTCGACTCACTATCTTCTTGACAGACCATCTTCAAGACAGCTTCTCTTTTCGACTACTCCTTTAGTCGAAATATACTTTCGACAGATTTTGCTGACTGCAAATTTCTGGTAAAGAAAAAGCCATCTGCTGGGACCATACCCTGTTCAACCCATTGTAGAGATGACCACGCACTGATCTCTCCAATTCACCTACGTTATCATAGGACATAGATGGCCCAGTCGCAAGACAGTGAGCTGTCACCTTACCCTGTCAGGACTAGATTTACGTCATAAAGTAAATTTAAGATGGTTAGACTATAATTTAGGAATAGAATTAAGTACTAACCCCTAGTTTAACATTAGTAGATATGATATCTGAAACTATTCTTGTATCTCGAGAAAGAATAAGAATTGAATACAGCAATTTGTGATAGTCATGTTTTTTACTGCCCGCTGGCTTTCCATCAACAAACCCACCCCCTGGTTAAAAACCGTAAGAGTCTCATGCATGTTTGCTTAAATTACTACCAGTAGGGTCCCTCACTGATGCTGAAGGCAGTTTGATTGCTTTTGCTTTAAAAAGTAACTAGAATGTTGAATAGTAAATGAAAAAAATATATATTCTGATTCTTAAATAGAAGCAATAAATGAAAATAAGAACTCTTGATTGCAATCAGTCTTCCTGACTAAGCAACAGGTAGGGGCACAAACCCAGAAGGGTGGTAGTTTTAATAAACACAATTTGGGGTCTCAGCAAACTCAAATAGTAAGGAAGAATTTGGAACCTTAATTACAAAATATATTTATAAACACAACAAAATTATTGGACATGTAACGATTTGGATACAATAATTTATCGGAGACTCCAACTGATATTTATAACGTAACAACTAATATTTTTTAACGTAACAATGGAGCCGACTTCGCTTGTTGATGGAGTTGTGGGAGGTTTTAGAAGTAGCAGACTTTCACAGGTTGCTGTTGGTGTAATTTTTTTTAGTTTTGCTAATTACAAAAATAATTTTCTTCCTGTTGGGAGGGTGTGGACACACGTTTGTGTTTTATTACAGGAAAGTTACTCAAAGCTGCCCTGGTAGGGAGATTTAGGCAGGACACAAAGTAAAAAGTTTTTGTTCCTATCCAAAAGTATAATTTTTCGTATTAGGAAAATGCATAAAGGCAGTTACTCAAATTCCTCAAATAATATTAGAAAATTAATGGCCTAACAATGGCCTAACAACAACACCAACATTAAATTTTTTATTCATTTGATAAAAAGCAATTATTGTTTAGAGAGAAAAATATTGCACAAGGGGAATTTACTCAAACACAATAAATTGAAGTTATTAGGGAGCTTTTGCCCTAGCAGAAATATATTTTTATCTTTCAGGAAATAATTTACCTACAGGGTGGGTACATACAATTTAACATTCCTTTGCATAAAAATAATTAATTGTAGCCCTGCCCATGCAACATGGTAAAGTATATGAAAAATTGTATTTTAAGATATAGTTTTGCAAGTTTTGACATTTTTTTTTTAAAGTGACCTTTAAGTCCCTTAACGTTATTAGGGAGATGAAGCCCTAGCTGACGTTATTGTTTTTTTTTTAATTAATAAGTGACCAGAGCGGTTATTTTTCTAAATTTTCTTAGAAGGCTTAGCGTTATTAGGGAAGTTTAGTCCTGATATTAGGGTATCGAATTGGACAATAAAGATTCCAATAAAAGTTTATCCCCGCGAATTTTCTGAACGTAATGAGGAAGATTGTACCCTGCCCCAGCGTGATTGATTGTTGGATTAATATATATACTGCTTTTCAAAATAAATTGTACACCAAGCATGTGTTTTTATATTATAGGTGTGGGTTTTTGAATCAGGCTCGCTAAGATCTTGTGTGTGTGTGAGAATCCCTTCCACCAATAATTGTGTATTCCGTCAAGTCCAGGCACTGTCCAGTTTTTGAGTCGCTTTACTGTCTCCTTAACGTCTGTTTCAGAGACAGTAACCTCTGGCATCTCTGTGTAATTTGCCGCGCTTTCTTTTTCCGCAGCGATCCATTGTGCCTGGAAGTCATGCTCAACCCTCTGTGACCAGATGCTCGACCAGAATTCAGTCATTTCTTCCTTAGAGGGTATTGTGTTTGTATTTTGGCCTTGGTTCTCCTCGTTAAGATTTCTGAAGAACAGTTTCTGGTTATTGATAAAAAGGTCATTTTGTTTCCGCCTAAGCGTTCTCTTATGATACCTTTTTATCCTGTTTCCCAGTGCTGCTATCTTTTGCTTTAATACCTCGACCCTAAGGAGTAGTTTTTCCCGATACTGCGCATCGTTTTTCTTTATTTTTGCGCTCTTTGCATAGCTTAAAACTTTCTTCTCTAGCTTCTTTTTGGGTTGATCGGTCGTAAGATACGAGTGTAATACACCAATCTCCCGCCGGAAGGCAGAGATTTTTTCTTCAAGCCTTTTCTCCCATGGAGGTTGTTTTTGGGTTTCGTTTGTTGTTGTAGAAGGCGCGGTTTTTGTTTGCGCATGTATGCTAGTGGCAACGCTAGCAGCGCAGTATACGTTATGACATAGGTTTTCTAGGTCATTAGATCTTGTAAACTCTCCTTTGAGTGTTGTGTTAATTGCTTCTATTGTGTTTTTGACCTCTAAGGTAATTTTAATGCGTGATAGCTTTGGCCTTACGTGCATTTCTACTCCTTCATATTTATGATGGAGTTCTTGAAAGAGCAGTTTGATCTCGGCTGATTCTGGTCGATCATCTTCTTGTTGTGGCTCATCGTTTGGTTCAGTCCTTTCATCTGGGGCCGCTGGTATAAAGCTTCTCCTTGCTAGTGACTGCCTAAGCAGTTGCGGTCTCCTGTTCCGGTTTTCAGTTGCTTCAGCCTTCATTGCAGCTAGTTCATCCGGAGATATCAACTTACGCTTTTTGATATTAGTAATTTGTGCCGCTAGGTGTTGCGATGTGAACTGTTTTTCGGGAAAAGCTTCATTCCATAGTTCAACCATTCTTGCCCGGTACTTGGTTTTCTTTGTCTCCCCTTCAGTGACTTTGAAGTAAGCATTCATCAGTGTGAGATTCATTTCCCTGGTCCAATGCTGCCTTCCCCGTCTTTGAGCTACAGCGGGATCCTGCGGTGGACTTGCGTCCTGCAGATCCAAGCTGTTTCTCCGGGTGTCGTGATTGGGGGTGCTTGGCCTTGTGGTTCCGTTTCGCACAGGGGCGCCACTCGCTCCGCCGTCTTGTGCTAGGGACTGTAACGATCTTCCCACAGACGCACTCCCGACGTCTGGGGCGGGTTCCGAGGCTTCGTTTGGTTCAACGAGAGCAGGTAATTCTCAACCCGCGGGGTGCTAACCCGCCAGTTGGTTTGCTGGGGTCTGCGGGGATGCGAATCCCGAAGGCCTACGGCCCCCCTGCAGGCGAAGCTGGCTGTACAGGTCTTACGTCGTTACCTGTAGCAGCAGAGAGTGTCACTGGGTTGTGACCCCTCCACCGGCCAGACACACATATATATATATATATATATATATATATATATATATATATATATATATATATATAAATATATAATTTTTTCTCGTTCTCATTTTATTGCGTGGATGCGAGCTGAAGCCAAAAATATTTGGCTTGACAAAAGTAACGAAAATAAATAGGGAGTGTTAGCCCTACCTACGTAAACTATCCCAACTATTCATAAAAAAATTTTGGATTAAAATCATTTTGCAGATTAAATTATACAATTTCTTTGGTTTAAACTTAGGTGTATCAGTTCGTGATTTAGAATTTGGTTGAAGTTTTGTGATATAGTAGTTTCTCATTGTTGTGATAGGATATTTTGATAATTTTATCAAACAATGGACACCATTTTGCACCGTGTCGAGGTCAATCGACCTTCATGATGAGTTGGCTTTTGAACTACATGTACGAAATTTACCAATCAGTCATACGGTACAAGTAAATAGTGTCACGGTTCAGGGGGCCGTAAGGGTGCTTTTTGGGTAGGGAGCGGGGTGGAACCAAACCCCAAACAACAAAGCTCCCTTAGGTTGAACCTAATTGTACCGCACTGTCGAATCGAGATAACAAGGTTAACCCGATTCGACCGTATCGATAACGATAAAGGCAAAGTTAGCCTTGGCGTCCGCCGGGAAAATTACTTGGCGGATGGATCAAGACCAAGGCTAAAAATCAACACAGTTTTAGAGGGCTACAACTTATTTATTAAAAGGTCTATGGAAACTTTAAGAGGAGGTTGGTCCACCCACTTACCCTTATTTAGTCTACACTGCTATATCCCCTTTGTAGAATAGGTTCGTCTTGCCTCTCTCACAAAAGCTGTGGACGCTACACACCCGTGACACACAAAAGTCGATCGACTTGCTAACCCAAATTTTGACTAACCCCAAAAAAACCTTCTTGGGTCTATTTATCACTTCGCCCTAGGCCACGATAAATACGTGCCAAATATTCGTTGTTTGACTAGGCATCACGTATTTATCTAGACGCATCTAGGGTTACTCCCGTGACTTATTCCTAAGGTTACCAATAATTATTTATTATTCCTTACATTCCCGCCGCCCCAGTAAAAATCGTCCTCGATTTTTGAGACTGCAAGGACTGCTGGCATTGGGTGCACCGTCCTCCTCTCAAATAAGTTTAACTGTTCAGTTAACAGACAAAAAAATAATACGTATTTACATTAAATTCCTAATATCTACCCAAACGCTTCCACATGGGGCCAAATCTCTTAATCCCTACCTATCTTAAGATATTTCAGCCCTACTACTATTCTCATTCTGTCCCGTGCCTCAATTCTATAACTAGTCCTCCCCCAGTCACTTTTACTCATGGTACTGAGAGGAAACATCACCTCATTGCATCTCAATCTGTCCCGTTCTGGTCTTCATAACTCCATATCACTCTTGTGTCAAGTGAGACGGAGTATTGAAACTATCTAAGCTTATCATTATTTTCCGCCCCAAGGTTTGCTCAGTCTAACCCTGGTTTGGAAAATGGCTTTTATAGTGTTGAATATTTCAGCTTCTATGACATTTTATATTCACTATAAAGGAAGTCTCTTCCCCCAGTGTAGTTTTATGAAGACTGCTGCCACTGTACTTTACTGTTTGGCCTCTTCTTTGTCATAGGAGCTGTATCTCCATCTCTCCTTCTTTCTGTGCTTCGACCTTCTATGGCCTTTTTGTTAAAATTTGTTTTTACTACAAAGGGAGTCTCTTCCCCCAGTGTAGTTTTTTAAAAGTACCACTTTGCTCCATCTGCTTCTTCTCCTGTCTTGATCGGATCAAGCTTCCATCTTGTCGTTTGTCGTATATATCTAACCTCCCTACATTTAAAAGTCTTCCTATTTTCCGAAACTAAAATATTCAAATTAATCTAAAAATATCCTATATCCCCATGTGGAAGTGTATTTACCCCTTTTCTTTTTAAAATTAGTTGTTTGGAGAAAGTAATTTTGAGAAAAATATAGTTTTATAAGTATTGCTGACCCGTACTAAAAACTTTCGCCTGCGGCGTTAGACTAATATTTTTTGGTCATGTCATTTTACCTAATGAGTCCAATTTTTAGATCTCGATAAAAAAATTAGCAATTTTCCAAATGTTTTTTGCCAAAAAGGATTACAAATTATTATTAAAAAATGAAAAAAAAAATAGTATTATTTATTATTTAAACAAAATTGTTTTGGAATCATGGATTTCAATTCTCATGCCATACTTAAATTATGCTTGATTCGCTTTATTATAGTTGCTATAGAAAGCATTGAACTCATAATGCTTCCTTGCAAATATTGGTGTGGCAATGTCCTGTTTCGTCCGTAGGTAGTCACGTCCCTTCATAAAAAATATACTTGTTTTGTCTTAATAGGGATTAATGGTATGTGGATATTATAAGTTTTTCTTTAATACCACTATATTATACATATTTTTAGATTGAATATAAGGATTTAATTGATAAGTTAGTTCTGTACTCAATAGAATTAAGGTTCACTCCTTGTTTACTACGTAAAAAATGTAAAAATGTGAGGAAAACACAAGGAACAGAACTTAAGTTTTGTGACGATTTCTTCTTTATCTTGCAGCATTATTTGTTTATTCTGTTGCCAGGACAAACCAATGATACTTTACAAAGTGTGTACGGCTGCTCATTTGTCTGGTGAGATTGGGTTGTGGATTAGGAAACTCTTCTGCTATTTGAGCGCCACCTTTCTTTGGTAATAAGTTGAAGTGAAGTTTTTAATAAATATTAAAAAAGGAAATATATTTATTAATATTTACCAAGTGTTGTTTTAAGATAACTTCAACCTTTTTATAATTTAGTACCTTGAAAGAAATACACTTTAACTGAATTCAAAACTTTGTACTATCAACAAATTAGTTATGTACATTCCTACAATTGAAAATTGTTCATAAAAAAAAATCTAATCAACCTTGCTTTATCCGATACGTGGCCACATAGCGAGCGCATACAATATTAACTTTAATATTGTTACGGGTTCAAAACGACAAATTAAAACTCGCAATTGTTGAAAACGATACGTCAATTTATTTCGACAAATTATGTACAAAAACACGCACTTAAACTTACTAATAACTTGCTAATAATTCACTACTATAATCGGTCTATTAACTTCGTGTTAATATCTCACGACCACTACAGTACGTTATCCGTGACTGACTGCCTGGTGCGCGACCCCGGCCCTATATATAGGATCGTCCATCTCTCTCGAACTTTCCGGCAGCCTTCGACGTCCGGAACGTTCTCGTATTATTGCGACCGCAAGTCACAGATAACGCAACTAAAACCTAGACTAAGAATACAACCTTAAGATAAATCAACCTAATACTACACTAAACCTAAATAAATTCCAATTATAAAATTTAAATAACTTAAATTTGTAACACTATCCTCCTCTTCAGGTTTGATCGTCTCGATCAACATTTCCCAGGTAAGGTTTTAGTCTGTCTAGATGAACAACTTTCATCTTGGACTTCGGACTTCTCTGGATTCGGTAGACTACATCATTAATTCTCTTAACAACTTTATAAGGCCCTTCCCATGGTGGTGTCAACTTAGGTGATCTTCCTTTCTTGCGTTGAGGATTGTATAGCCAGACTTGATCATTCTCTTTGAACCCTGAGGAGTTTGCTTTCAGGTCATATCTCGCTTTCATGCGGTCACTGGCTATTTCTATTCGCTCTCTAACCACTTCATGGATATCGTGCAGCTTTTGCCTTAAACGTTCGACATAGTCATTAACCTCTAAGTGTGCTTCTTCAGGTGAACCAAACATGATATCACATGGTAAACGCAGTTCTCTACCAAACAGGATACTAGATGGAGTAGCTCCTGTCGTATTGTGAATGGCGGTTCTATAGGCCATCAAAAACAATGGAATATATTGATCCCAATCTGTTTGGTGCTCATCAACAACTTTGCACAGATGTTCTTCTATTGTTTTATTAAATCTTTCAACCATGCCATCTGACTGCGGATGTAAAGCCGTAATCCGTGTTTTATGTATTCCTAAAAGGTCACAGAGATTCTGGAAGAGCTTTGATTCAAAGTTTCTTCCTTGATCTGAATGTAGTTCCAAAGGAATGCCAAATCGGCTGAAAACATCATTTACCAGAACTTCTGCAACTGTAGCGGCCTCTTGGTTAGGCAAAGCAAAAACTTCTGGCCATTTGCTAAAGTAATCCATGACAACAAGGATGTATTTGTTGCCCATTTTAGTTTCTGGAAACGGTCCGGCCACATCAATAGCAATGCGTTCGAATGGCAGACCTACGTTATATTGTTTCATTTGACCTCTGGACCTTGTTTTGGGACCTTGGCTGGCTGCACAAGTCGAACATCGGCGGCACCAGTTTTTCACATCTTGAAAGTAATTGACCCAATAAAATCGGTTTCGAATTTTGTCCATGGTTTTATTTATGCCTAGGTGCGCGCCTGATTTTCCACCATGGCATTCGGCCATTATATTGTCTACCATGCTCCTAGGAACCACTACTTGATTAATCACAGTAAGGCCATCGGCACTTTCCCAGGCACGTTTAAGGATGTTTTCTTCTACTATCAGTGAATCCCATTGTGCCCACAGTGATTTGAATATCACCCCTTGGTTTGCGATATCTTGCCATGATGGTCGTGGCTTGTTCTCTTCTTTCAATCGCAAGATAGGTCCTACATCTTTGTCGTTAAGTTGTGTGGTTCTAATCGAAGCCGACATCCATTCTTCATCTGGTTCTAACTTTATCTGGCGCACGTAGGTAATTCCTTCTTTCTGGTCAATTTTCCTGCAATGTTTACAATCCTCAGGGCAAGGTCTTCTGGACAATGCATCTGCATTATTATGCACCCTTCCCGCTCGGTGCTTAATTTGATAATGGTATTGTTGTAGCTTTTCTATCCATCTCGCGACTTGCCCCTCAGGTTGTTTCATTTTCATGGGCCACTGTAACGGAGCATGATCCGTTCTAATCAGAAACTCTTGTCCGTAGGGATATTTGTGAAAGTGATCTACGGATTTAACTATGGCTAGGAGCTCCTTTCTAGTAACACAATAAGTTCTCTCTGGTTTGGATAGCTTCTTGCTTAAAAATTCGATGACCCGTTCTTCTCCATCTTGTACTTGGGAGAGTATTGCTCCTATGCCATCGTTGCTCGCATCAGTATCTAATATGAATTTACCTTTGGGAATGGGATATGCAAGTCACATTCGGTATTCCATTTGTAAGAAGCTTTATCTTCTGTAAGTCTATGTAATGGAGACGCTATTTTGGCGAATCCTTCTACAAATCGTCTGTAGTATGTACACAGACCCAAAAAGCTTCTCAATTCATGTTTGTCACGAGGTTGAGGCCATTCTTTTATTGCTTGTAACTTCTTTTCGTCAGTATGGATGCCTTCTCGGGAAACGACGTGACCCAAGAACTCAACTTTTTCTTGGAATAGAAAACTTTTCTTTGAGTTTAGTTTAAGATTTGCGTTCCTGATTCTTAAAAATACTTCTCGTAAATTGTCTAGATGATCTTGAAATGATTTTCCCATTACTATGACATCATCCAAATAGACTAAGCAGGTTTTCCAAGTAAGGCCTCGTAGAACGACTTCCATTAGTCTTTCAAATGTAGCTGGGGCATTGCATAGGCCAAATGGTATCACATTAAACTGATAAAGTCCACTTCCAGCAGAGAATGCAGTCTTCTCTTTATCTCTTTCAAAGATTCCTACTTGCCAATACCCACTTTTCAGGTCAAGAGTAGAAAACCAATATGATCCTGCCAACGTTGTTAATGTGTCGTCTATTCTTGGCAGTGGGTAACTATCTTTCTTGGTCACATCGTTAAGTTTCCTGTAGTCGACACAAAATCTAGTACTTCCATCCTTTTTAGTGACCAACACCACAGGAGATGACCAAGGACTTGATGACTCTTCAATAACACCGTCGCTGAGCATTTTATTAATGAGATTGTGAACTTCTTCTTTTTTGGCAATTGGTAGTCTTGTTGGGGGCTGTCTTATCGGTTGAGCATCGCCAGTGTTGATAGAATGTTGAATAAGGTTTGTGCGTCCCGAACTACTCTTAGTTTCAAAGATATGGCTTTGCTCTTCTATAAACTCTCTCGCTTTACTAAATTCTGGAGTGAGGTATTGCCAAGTGGACTGAAATTGCTGAAGTACCTCCGTTGGTAACTTGCTTTTATCCTCTGAAGTTGGCTCTTCACATCTTGTTACTTTCTGGACTGGCTCAAATAATGCTACCACCTCCCCCTTATTAATTTTGACACTATTTGGGAAAATATTGGCGACTCTAATCGGGATGTCTTTATCGGTTTTAACTAGTGACTTTGCAACGAGGTAGGTCTTGGGTGTATTCTGTTGGCTTATGAGCCCGACGCAGCTTGATGTTTTACTTTCTAGCCTCCCAAAAATTATGGTCTCACTGTTACCGACCAGTCTTGTTGTGCATACTGCCACCACCTTTATTGGTTCCTTATTAAAGTGACTATTTGACAAAATGAACTCTTCATTCCCAAATCTTAGGGTATTAAGTTTATTATTAAACGCAAATCCATGTTTACTTATCAAGTCCATTCCCAAAATAAATTCATCTTCTATTTCGGCAACCAATACAGTGTGGCGAATCTTTAATCTTCCCAGCTGTAGGTGTATGTCTGTCTGCCCCAACACGTCTGCGGATTCTCCAGTCACAGTCTTAAGTGTTATTTTCTTTTCTGTTGGTCGAATTTTATATCTCGTTGCAATTTTGAACTTAAGCAATGATATGGCAGCACCAGTGTCTACTGTTATGTTAACTTGTCTTCCATTTATAAGTCCGTCGATGTTAAGACTGTCAGCAGTATGTTTTAAGCTCTTAATTGAATAAATTTTGGGGGCTACATTCCCTTTAGCCAACACCCGCCCCTCTGCGTTGACTAGTTTTAGTTTTCCTGATCTCTTCTTCGGTACTCTGTCCCGCTAGATGGCGAGCGAGACCTTATTTGGACGCGACAATCGCGTTGAATATGCCCTGTACGTCCGCATCTGAAACACTTTACATTTGGAGGGGATCGTCTACTTTCTTTCTAAGAATCAATCTTCTCTATCAGTGACTGAAACAGTTGGTTTAGCGTTTTTAAGTTGACCTCCTCTCCAGTGCTCATTTCTTCTCCCTCCTGAATTGAAACAGCTCTGACTTTTGGCCTGGATATATTATTTGATGATTCAATTTCAAGGGCTCGAATAAACACTTCACTGCTATTATGGAAGCGTTCTCGACGAAGTAACTTTGCTAAGTCCGTGTCTCGTAATCCGTTAATAAAGCGATCTACCGTGAAGGGATCTCTGTAATTTTCTGGCATTTCTGGGTAAGCTAAATACATCAGCCTCCTGATATCTGCTTCATACTCTTGCAATGATTCTCCTGGTCTTTGTTGACGAATATTTAATTCTGACCAATGTAAACTTCGCAAGTGTTCGTCTCCATACCTTCTTTCTAACGCTGCCACTAAAGCGTTATAATTCTGTTTTTGTTCGACTGGAATGGACCGTAAAAGTCCCAGAGCAGGTTCTCGTAGAGCTACTAACAATGCTCTAGCTTTTTCCTCATCATCCCAACCATTTGCAGCAGCGGCAGCTTCAAACTGTTGTTTATAAGTAGACCAGGAAGACGTACCATCGAAATTTGGAGGCTTAATGTTTTGGTTGGAATTCACAACACATCCCTGAGTTTTCATTTTGTTGTGTTCTTTTTGGAGCTGTATAAGCTGTTTTGACACATCCTGGAGCTTTTCTTCCACTGTTTGAAAAACTTCTTCTCTTACATTCTGTAGCTTGGTCTCCACTTTTTCTTCAACATTCTGCAATTTGTTTTGTACCGTTTCTTCTACATTCTGCAATTGGTTTTGTACCTTTTCTTCTACATTCTGCATTCTTTGAGTTATTTCTTCCTTAAGATCTTCAGTTGCTGCTTTGAACTCTTCTCTCAGCTGTTCGGAGTTGCTCTTTATCTGATCGAAGTTTTCTTGCATGCCATCTAATGTCTGTCTCATATCGTTCTGGTTTTGTTCAATAGTGTGTTTCATGTCGTCCATGGTGTGTTTCATATCGCCCTGGTTTTGAGCCATTTGAGCTGCTAGAGCCTGCATCATTTTAGTTAAATCTTCCATCTTGGCCGATCTTTGTCTAGTAAGCATCAACTTCGTGATAAATCACTTAAAACGTGTAGTTTAGGGCTACAAAGCGAATGTCGAAGTCGGTTTTTCAATATCTCTTCCAATTCTTAAATAGAACCTAATGTAATGTTCTGGAATATACTGATAAATGCTACTCTTTCTGCTACTAGGCAAATGTAGAAGTCACTTTTTGATTATCTCTTTTGGTTCTCGAATAGACCGTCGTAGAATGTTATGGAATATTCTAGAAATAATTTATAATTCTTACTTCTAAAATAACTAAGCTACTGTCGAAGTCGGTATTTGTATATCTCTTCTAGTTTTTGAATAGAACGTCGTGGAATGTTATGGAATCTTCTAGAAATTCTTTCTAATTCTTACTTTTGAAATAACTAAACTAATGTCGAAATCGGTATTTGTATATCTCTTCTAGTTTTTGAATAGAACGTCGTAGAATGTTATGGAATATTCTAGAAATTCTTTTTAGTTCTTACTTTTGAAATTACTAAGCTAATATCGAAGTCGCTTTTTGGATATTTCTTCTTGTTCTCGAATAGAGAATAGAGAAAGTGATGGAATATTCTAGAAATTCTTTCTAATTCTTACTTTTTAACTAACTAAGCTAATATCGAAGTCGATTCTTAAATATCTCTTTTTGTTTTTTGAATAAATCAATATCGAACTTCTTCGAATATTCTGGAAAAATCATTTACTGTTTTTCTGTCCAATTGTCCTATCCGGTGGTACTATGTAAGGGTAGTCTTTGCACTATTCAGTTCTGAATATTCTGGCAAAATCACTTACTCTTCTTCTTTTCAATTGTCCTAGCCGGTGGTACTATGTAAGGATAGTCTTTGCACTATTTATTTCTTTTAATCTCACTTCTGACACTAATTGTTACGGGTTCACAACGACAAATTAAAACTCGCAATTGTTGAAAACGATACGTCAATTTATTTCGACAAATTATGTACAAAAACACGCACTTAAACTTACTAATAACTTGCTAATAATTCACTACTATAATCGGTCTATTAACTTCGTGTTAATATCTCACGACCACTACAGTACGTTATCCGTGACTGACTGCCTGGTGCGCGACCCCGGCCCTATATATAGGATCGTCCATCTCTCTCGAACTTTCCGGCAGCCTTCGACGTCCGGAACGTTCTCGTATTATTGCGACCGCAAGTCACAGATAACGCAACTAAAACCTAGACTAAGAATACAACCTTAAGATAAATCAACCTAATACTACATTAAACCTAAATTAATTCCCATTATAAAATTTAAATAACTTAAATTTGTAACAATATTAATAACTATCAAACGTGGAATTTCGTACCCGTGAATTTAAAAATCATACAAGTTTCGTGGCTAATCGGGCAAAAACGATTTTTATTTCCCTTATATTTTTCCGTGGGTAGCCTGAAAGCTTAACCTCACGGGGGTCCAACATCTAATGGACACCTAATAAGTGTTGACAGTTAACCGTTTCGTCCTTATGGGACTCCTCAGAACACTGCTGGTCAATGTGACAAATCTTGCGAAGTTAATCAGACGGTTTTGTCTCTAATTAAAGTAATTGGTGAGAGAACTATAGCAAGAAGCGCCATCTACCGAGATACGAGAGAAACAAAAAACCAAAAGCAGGCGAAAACACTGCTATACAATATCGATCAATGAAAAGATCGAATGCAACTAAAAGAAAACAACTATAGTCCGTGACCTACGACAGTTTTTTGTCTTTCAAGCCGGATCAACACAGATTGCAGTTTTACCCGTCTTCAAGACAGTGAGCCTCAATCAACGGAATTTTTAAGCCAAATAATACTAACAAACGTGGAATTTCGTACCCGTGAATTTAAAAATCATACAAGTTTCGTGGCTAATCGGGCAAAAAGGATTTTTTGTTTTCCTTATATTTTTCCGTGGGTAGCCTGAAAGCTTAACCTAAATAATAAGTTTTGGAGCATTTTTCTTATGTAAGTACTAAAGGGAAATAACAATGCTACACTACCGCTCTTCGAGGAAAAATAAAAAAAATAATGAAATTATTTTTTTTATTCAAACAAAAAAAAACTTTATACAATATATAGGGTTAAATTACCCAGAGAAATATTTAAACCATTGGCATTTGTTCACAGTACTATGATATCTGCGCGTATCATACGTCCTTTCGGAGACAAAATTGGGGAAGGTCACTATTTGTAAAAGTCAATGTCGGTGGGTCTAGGGTACTGCAAATAAAACCAACTAGTTAGTAAAGGGACTAAAATTTTAATTTTAGGTAAACGATGTGTCGAAGGAGTACTTAACACAAAGGTATCGAACAAAATTCATTAGCAGAAAGAAGATCACTACGAACCTTCTCAAATGCTCAAGCATTAGCAAAGCTACTATTATAAACCTAAAACTAAACATATAACACAAAAAAACAAGAAGGAAAGTGAAAGATAGGAAAGAGCTATGTGGTGGGCCCCAATACCACATAGGATCCAGAAGAAGGAAGGTTATAGGCGGGCGAAGAGGATCAACTACGCTGGCAACGCCTATGCCGCATAAGCAAGCGAGGTATCCTGTTAGGAAAATTCCCCGAAGTACTATGTACAAAAGAGTGCTCGCATCTGAGAGTCTGTAGGGTTCCAGAGGATGTCAGTCACAGCCTGTAGGCCAGATTCGAGTTCTCGTACATCGACTCTGCACTCTGCGAAAGAACAAACCATCCGGTTCCCAACGTTCTCCCAGACCGATAAAGGTGAAAACAAATACAAAGGGAAATAGATTTCAAAAAACTATGTATATATAAGACAACTAATCTAAGACTAAAGGCTCAAGGATTTGCCAATAACAGAGGGTCTTAGATATAAGAAAATAAGATAATACTAGGTATTAAGAATCTTAAACCTCTAGAGGAAACTTAAACTAAAGGAAATTTTTACACAAAGTAACTTCATACACAATATCAATGTATAGATAATATAATCATTTTTTACACAACGTAACTAGGTAGATCTACTTTAGGTAGATTAAGGTATATTGTAAAAAAAAGGTAAATAGGCAACAAAGAGTGACTCTGTCACATATGGGTAATCTCAAACTAAAAACTTAAGGTAGGCTCTATTGCTACAGCACAGCAAGTAGGCAAGGTAAGGTAAACTATTTCTCTGATAGCAGTACGGCAATTTAATAGAATATTTTTGGTATTTTACTCCATACAATATAAGGTAGAGATAATAAGTAATTAAGGTAGAACTATAAGATAAGTACTTGTAGAATTATTAGATAAATAGTTAAGATATAATAGGTAACAAAACTATTCTTCCGAACCGGCTGAAGACAAATCATCATCATAATCGTGACATACCTTCAAATCTTTTATATGCCAAACACCGGCATTGGTATTGTCTGGATTCTTTAGTTACATAAGCCACAGTAGAAAGTTTCTTGTGAACCATAGACAAGTTATATCTTGGAGCTAATTTAGCTGAAAACTTATTTACAGCATTAGATAAGACTTTATTACGTCTCCCCACTCTATCACCAACTTTAAATTGAATATCACGCTTCCTTAGATTATAAGCTTTAGCGTTTCTTTCATGAGAGATATGAAGTTTTTGTTTAACTTCTATAAATATTTCCTTAAGTTCTTCAAAAGATTCAGCATAGGTATTTTTATCTCCTGGAGAGATTTCAATAGTAGGATCATTAGGAATATTACCAAAGTAATTTCCACAAAGAGGTACATGATGTCCAAAAGCTAAAAAGGTTGGGGTATAACCAGTAACTTGATGTCTAGCCGTATTATAGGCTTGTCGAACTGCTGGTATGTGTACATCCCAATCAGTATGTTCATTTACGAAACATCTTAAAGTATTTCCTATAGTCTGATTATTTCTTTCAACAGGATTTACTTGAGGAGAGTAAACAGCAGTATACCAGAGTTTAACCTGATATTTCTTACAGACATTTTTAAAGACATTACCGGCCAGATTAGAGCCGTTATCGCAAATTAAAATTTGGGGAACTCCAAAAATAAGAAAAACATCTTCTTCAAGAATTTTGGTAATATTAGGAGCTGACCTCAGAGGAAAAATTAAAAGATATTTAGTGAAGAAGTCACTAATAACTAAAATCCAAACGAAACCTCTTTTCGAGCGTGGTAATAGACCTATTAGATCTACACAAATTAATTGGAAAGGAAAGTTAATAATTTTTTCTCTGCCCATAAGACCCATTTGAGTAGTATTACTAATCTTATTTGCACCACATATCAGGCATTTTCTGACATATTTGAGGACATCTCTCCTCATCTGTGGCCAATAATAATATTCTTGGACACGATGGATAGTCTTAAAAAAAGTGATGAGGATTGTCATGACAAGAAGAAATCACCTCTTGCCTTTGGGGTTTAGGGACTAATATTTTGCATTCACGAAAATTATAGACCAAAGGTAATTGTGAAGGAACGAACTTATAAACTTTATTATCTTCAACTTTCCATTGTGGATAGTTTTCAGGAGATTTTAAGATGTTTTCGCGCATCGAAAGGTACCAATTATCTAAAGCTTGAAAATCTACATCAATGATAGATACTTGAGGAAAAACTCGAGAGGGAGAAGGTAAGTTGTTGACATTAGATGATGTCAGAGATAAAATGGAAGCAGGTTGATTTTCTACATCCAAATCGTTAGTTTCAGCATGAGGTATACGACTGAGTGCATCAGGTACAACATTATGAACTCCTTTTCTGTGGACCAAATCAAAAGAAAATTGTCGTAAATATATGGACCATCTTGCAAGACGACCAGAAGGATTTTTGAGTGAATTGAGCCAAAGTAGAGAATAATGATCAGTTATCACTGTAAATTTAGTTCCTTCTACATAGCAACGAAAATGTTCTAAAGAGAAAATTACACTCAAAAGTTCGCGTTCTGTTACACTATAGTTTCGCTCAGTCCTAGACAAACCACGAGATGCATAGGCAATGACCTTTTCTTCGCCGTCCAAAACTTGGGTGAGTACACCGCCAAGGCCGCGATCACTGGCATCACATTGGATTGTAAAAGGCTGATTAAAATCAGGCTGTGACAAGATAGGTGCAGAAACTAATAATTCCTTAATTTTTATAAAGGCAGATTCGGCCTCATCAGACCAAGAAATAGGTTGTTTTTTGTGCTTTCTTCCTTTCAGCAGGTCATTAAGAGGACTAACTAAGGCGGATAAATCTTTAATGAAGCGCCTATACTAACTACACATGGCTACAAATCTTTTTACTTCGGTAGTATTATTTGGTCGGGGATAATTCACCATAGCCTCCACTTTTGAAGGGTCGGTCGCTAAAAAATTTTTTGTACTAAAAAACCACAATATACCAAAGATCTTTTAAAGTATTCACATTTCTCAAAATTTACTGTAAGATGTGCCTCTTTTAATTTATCTCGGACAAGATGTAAGAGTCGAATATGCTCGGAAAATGTGCTTGAAATTACTATAATATCGTCAAGATAGCAAAAGATATTTGGTTCATACTTCGGACCAAAGATTGAATCAACTAATTTTTGTTGCGTCTGCGCAGAGTTACAAAGGCCAAAGGAAACCACTTTAAATTGAAAATGACCTCATCCGAGAACAGTAAAAGCGGTTTTTTCTTTGCTTCCCTCATCCAGAGGAATTTGCCAAAAAGTTTTACGCAAATCAATTGAAGATATGTATGAAGCACCTCGAAGATTATAAAGAATTCTATCAATGCGTTGAAGCGGATATGGATCTTTTTGAAGGCATTCGTTCAAATGACGCCCGTCGAATCAAAAGCGATGTTCATTGTTCTTCTTCTTTACCAAAAGAACAGGAGATGACCAAGGACTCTGTGATTCTTCAATCACATCCAGTTCCAACATAGAATCTAATTCATCATTAAGAATTTTTTGCATATACGGAGACATAAAGTAAGGTCGCTTCTTATATGTTCTACCAATACCATTAGAACTGTCAATTTCCTTAAAAGATTCAATAACTGATAACGGTAATTTTTTATCAGAGGGAGATAAGTCATAAATAGAAAAACAGTAGCTAGTCGAGGACAACAGAGGACCGATTTGAGAAAAGGCAGAAAAAATAGTAGGAATAGGTATGTTATCTGATGTAATAAACCAACTATTATTAGAAAAATTCATAACTATCTTAAACTTCTGGGCAAAGTCAATACCAAAAATAAAACTATGAGTGATAGAAGGTATAACAAAAGCTTTCATAATTTTACAAACATCATTGATGCAAACAGGTAAGTCCACTATCCATTGAACTTCAGTATAGGAACCATGAGCAGTACTGATGTTTTGTCCAAGGCAGGGAGAAATTTTAAAGTTAAATTGTTTCAGGAGTTGTAAGCCGTCACCGCCTACTACAGAAGAGTTTGCTCCAGAATCAATTAGAACAGAAATATCATGGTCAAATATTTTCACAGAGATATAAGGCCTATTATCTAATGGTTTATTTACAAAGAATGGTAGTAATTCTTGTTTTCCAGGAATGGGCTGTACATAAAAATTTTTAATAAAAGATAACCTGTTTTTCCAGTCTTCATTATTTCTAGAATAAATGGGCTTTGTGATCTTGTTAGAAATCCGGTGTAAACCTCGACCACAGTAAGATACACCTTTATTTAGTTTTTTGGACAATTGGGACAGTCGGTCACCTTAAAACCAGATTCACCACAACGAAAACAGAAGGTTGTCCTAGCTTTAGTACAGGAGTTACAACTGTGACCAGATTGTTTACCATTATAGTAAACAGCTTTAGATCTTTGACTAGAACCATTAGATTGTCTTAAAGTAGGGTTAGAATCCGACTGAATATTCCCAGAGGTAGGAGATACATTATTACTGTTAGATGTCCTAGAGGTAGGAGTAGAAGAAACCGTCAATTATTTCTAAAATAAGAAGTGTGGTTTGGTCTATTATTAGGCTTGGGCCTAGAATTAAAATTATTTTGTCGAAAGCTAGGATTAGTAGAATTAAAGTTAGTTGAACGAAAATTAGAATTACTAAAAATAGGGGAAATCTGCACATCAGGTTTTCTTTGAAGTAGGTAAGAAGTTTCTTCAAGTTTGCGGCATAAGTTAATTAAATGTTCCACTGTGGGTACATCCTCAATAGCTAATTTAGCGATATGCTCAGGTAACAAATTTTTCCTAAGATATTTGACTTTTGTTACTTCGGCTGGTTTTGAAGTTAAGCGACTAAATAGTACATAATTATTAATTCATTCTTTTTTTGTCTCCGATATTTTATTTTATCCCAAATATCATCATCCGGACAAGGTGGCAAGAAGTCTTTTCTCAACCGAGCAACTAAAGAGTCCCAATCGGTAACTGAATTTTTAATGCTTCGGTACCAAGAAAAAGCATCTCCGATAAAAAGTTCACAACTTGACTCAAATAATTCTTGTTTAGAAACTTTGCGCGCTAAAGCCAGTTCAGTAATTCTTTCGAGAAAATAAAACAATCTCTTTGGATCTCCATTAAATTTAATCCCCCATTCTGACAGTGGAATGCGATAGGAACATGTAGCAGTAGGTGCTGTAACATTAATGACTGGTGCCAAACTTGAAGAAAGTTGAGAAGTAGGGTTAGGAGAGGTAGATAGACCTTGGGTTACTTTATCAAATAATTCAGACTCATACTGCAAAGCATTGGCATAAGCTTCGTCCTTGAAGGTTATGACTTCATCTTTGTATTCAGTTTCAGGTATGGGAAGCCTCCTAACTCGATACTGAACATGAGTTCGTCTGGACTTGCAACGTAAAAAAAGGTAGTCATTGTCTGACCCTTCAAATTCAGAAATATTTAATTTAAGATCGTTCAAAGTTCATTCAATTTCAATTTTTTCTTTATCAAAATCAAAAGTATATTAAGAAAGTTCTACCAATGAGGTTTTTGAAGCTCGTTCCTTAGTCAGCAAGCGACTAAGAATTTTTCTCTTGTCATTTACATTACGAGTGCTCCTGACTTCTCGGATTGCCAGTTCATAATTTAATTCATGAATAAGTAAGTGACTTACTGTAAAATTGATAGCAGCAAAAGTCATGTTTAGTTTATAGATGCAGAAACAAAATTATAAAATATTTGAAAAATTAAATTTTTATAAAAAAAAATAAAAAAATTACTAGGGGGTATCAAATATGCAAGGGCTTTGAGTTATTCGAAAAAAAAAATTGGATATATTGTAAAAAAAAATTTTTTCAAAAGTGGCAACACTGTAAAAAAATTCAAAAATTCACATAAGTTGTAACAGCAAGTAGGTAAAAAACAAAATTAAATTTGCAAAAACAAAAACTTTGGGTACACACTAGTGTTTGGTATATCTGATGATCAAAAATTTAAGGGAATACCTGTGGGTAATTGTGTCACAAAAACAAAAAAAATTATTGAGCAAAAAGAATAAAAAAAAATTTTTTTGTAAAGACCCCAATAAAATTTTTGTGTAAGGATCCTGTCAAAAAATCTGTAAGAACTCTTACCTGATACAATAGTCAGCAATCTAGATTTTCTCATAAAGAACAATACAAGTAGACCCCCTGTATAAATAATCAGGTAGGTAGGAACCTGTATGTAACTTAGTAAGTACCTACTAATAAATTTAGCGAAAGGAGGTATTTCAATATTCACTCATTTCAAAAAAATTGTCTTAAATGGGCAGGTATGTAAAATAAAAAATTATCCTATCCAGCACTATTGTTTTCCCGAGTTTTCTTTAAAACAAAACAAGAGATTAGGTAAGCAATAAAAGGACATACGCACCACTCAAGTTACACCTAAAGAGAGGTAGATAGTTATTTCCTAAAAAAAATTGCTCCTCAAAAAAAATATGCACCAAATGTGTGCAACTGTTTGGTAGGTCTTTAGGTATATTTGTGTTGCACCTTTGGCTGAACGGCCAAATAATAAATAAAAAGGTAGAAAACAGCTGTTTTGGTTAAAAACCAAACTGTGTGCCAATAATGCACTGATAAAATACAAGCCAGCTATTTTTAACTTAAATTGTGGATATTTTTGAATAAATATTATTATCATATTAATACCTGTGTATTACTAAAAAAATTAATAACCTACTGAGAGTTCATGTTGACTATTGCGGGGAAAATAGTTTTTTATGTATTTGTACTTTCTTTCAAGGTATTTAGGTAGAGACAAAAATTAAGAAAAGGTATGAAAAGATAAAGCAGAAAAATCTCGAGCCCTCACGTTGTGGCCTATTAAAATGCGTTGGGTGACTTTTGTGGCAGCTTAAAGACGTTGCCGCCATTTTGTGACACTGTAATTAGAATAATAACAATTTGCCAACTTGTGACACTAAAAAAAACCACTGAATAATTAAACAAATATCTGGAAGCAGAAAAGATTGAATTAAGATGGCAAAACTAGAAGCACTTTACAGGTAGATGGACTCCTTTAACAGGTCATAGTGTACCTACATCTGAGTCAGTAGTGTGAAACTCAGTTATATAAACGATTGAAAAAAATAAATATACTTCCAAAATTATTCTGTCATAGGGGAGATCTGGACCAAATATCTGCTGTCATCATTCTACATTGGGTAGAATGAGACAGACAGCAACCCAGTCCGAGATCCACCCCATGAGGTAAAACAGTGTAAAGAAACCGCTAAAAAAATATAAACTCATCTCTCTTTTGTCTCTGCAAAGTTGGTTCATTGGATTGTACAAATAACACAAAGATTTAGTTCATCTTGTATAATTCAATGGTAAAATCAAATAAAATTACCGGAAACAGAAAAAAATAAATGAAATGGATGAAAACAAGGGCCAAAATAGCAAAGCACTTTCAATTTCACAGAAAAATTATCTTAAATATACCGCAAAATTGGGGCTATGACGTCATACCTTTATCTTGCGTTCACAAGAAGTGTTAAAATTAAACTGTGCAAAATTATATATGGAAAGATTATGTCTAAATGATATTGTGAGAATTATATATGAAAAAATTATAGTTAAGGCTTGCTCCTACCTTGGTCCTTCAATTATTTAATAATTATTGGTGTTTTATTTGGTAAACCTGGAAGTGTTGTTGGTTTTCCGACATACTCCTGCTACTGCTGTTCTGGCTTGCTCGCGCCTCCCCTAAAGATCCCTTAGCACATGGTACTAGGGCAGCACATGGTTGTGGAAAGATTGTGGGATTCTTGCCCGAGCGTAAAACCCTGTGGAAAATGAAATGTTTCAGTTTCCTGGAATTCGTCTATTTTGAACGAAGTTCCCTTACACCGAGTAATTTAAATCAAGAACCCCATGTCGACTTAATAAAATAAAGCAGATTTAAACAGATGAACTAAAATAATCCTAACGTACCTTTCCCAGGGTTACAAGGCTACACCCGGCTTCACACCAGCGTCCAGCACAGCTGTCGATGGAATGGACAGGGCTGTAGACAAAGGAGAAAAACAATATATAGTTCTATCCAAAACGTGGTTTTAAAAAAAATAAAAAAACTCCAAAAATTCCCCATGTCTCTTGTCGAAAAGTACATTTCACACGAAAAACAATTACAATTTGGGAGGCAAATATTGTCTAGAAGAGTCCTCAAATAATCAAAAAAAAATTTTAAAAATAAAATCGATTACCACTGCTCTTTCTCTCACGACGGACTCACTTCTACAGTTTCTGGGATATCTCCTGCAATCCCTGCAGTGCCAAGAACCAAAAACAATGGCGATCCCAGAAACTGTTGTCGACCCACCGCCAATTCTTTTGAAAAGAGACAAGGCACTCCGTCGAGTACACAAAAAAATGAAGCCGCAGGAAACCGCTTCGTAAATGTGGTGGGGACAGTACCAACCTAATCTTCCCGGTTAAATTCAAATAAGGATGCAAACCTATTTATAAAAAAAACGCTCTCATCAAAAAATCACTAAATGCGGTTTGCAACACTGGAGGAAAAACCCGCGGTTTTCAAACCAACCAATGAGGAAATACAGCAATACCTCCACACCGGTATATAGGGGGCAGCACCGACCAAGGGGATCGAAAATACGTAAAACGCACACTGAGGTGTTGTCGGATCCATTTCCACGGTTGGAATTTTTATAACAAGGACGTCGAGACACCCTCCATACATAGACCGAATATTTGCCTACCGGACCCCTGCCGACATAGCAAGTAGGAGGAAAATAACCAGACGGACTATAAGAAGCTCAGCATTGAAACCATCAACTGTAAAATCAATTACTGGAGATCAGAGCTTGCATCAAACCCAGGAATATTCGAACACTCAACCAATTCCCATATGAGTAAAGCTATACTGAGTGTAGAATTTAGTTGTATTTTAGTTACAGTCTTAGTCAAAAGTTTCCTTTGCTCTTTATAAATGTTTTCTCTAAGATTCATATGGTTTGACGCCATTTTTGTAAAACATTTCTACATTAATAAAGTTGTTTCTGAACCTGAACCTAAAAATACACACTGAACTACTGCTTAAACTCGGCACAAGAGTGTTCAGATGTTAACTCACACGATTTCGTTTATTCGTTTAGTCTTGGTTTTTATCCCTCGTTTATCTCCCATTTACAAAAGTGCATAACTCGTATTTATTTTATCTTCTCCTCATCAAATTAATAAAGATATCAAAGGGGCGGAGCCTCGGTTGTTCCTGGTCGACCCAAATATGTTTTCGTACTATCAAAACTAGCTAATCCGTGAAGGATATGAGGTTCGGATCGTCCCAATATCCTCGAAATTAAACGTAAGCGAATGAACTGTTCATCTAAATGTTTCCTTCCTGTTACTGAAACCATTTGTGATGCGGCAACGCCGCCATTCCCCAGCAGAACAGCTGTTTATTTTCGTGAACGTCAAAGAAAACCACAAAATTCCCCAGATAAACAAAACAATCAAAAGTTTCAATGTGATTTCCCGAAACCTGTGATCCCGAATTCCAACCACGATGTCCAGATAATACGGTGTGCGTAGTGTCCACAGTAATTCGATGGAATGTCTCCTTTATAAGGTAACTTTTTGGACACTATATAACCTCCAAACCTAGCTCTATAAAATACCCTTAATTTGTGTACAGAAAGACGAGTCGAAGAGCCTTGATTATTTACCTAAATAAACAAATATGTAACGTTGCCTTAAACGTAAAAATGACACGTTACAACGTTCTGGTGCCATTTAATTGTGCAGCATTATTTGTTTATTCTGTTGCCAGGACAAACCAATGATACTTTACAAGGTGCGTACGGCTGCTCATTTGTCTGGTGACATTGGGTTGTGGATTAAGAAACTCTTCTGCTATTTGAGCGCCACCTTTTTTTGGTAATAAGTTGAAGTGAAGTTTTTAATAAATATTAAAAAAGGAAATATATTTATTAATATTTACCAAGTGTTGTTTTAAGATAACTTGAACCTTTTTATAATTTAGTACCTTGAAAGAAATACACTTTAACGGAATTCAAAACTTTCTATTATCAACAAATTAGTTATGTACATTCCTACAATTGAAAATTGTTCATAAAAAAATCAACAACCTTGCTTTATCAAATACGTGGCCACATAGCGAGCGCATACAATATTAACTTTAATATTAATAACTATGAGGATATCAAAAATTATGGAGCGAAACCGCCTAATTAATTTAAAAAAAAAGGAAAAATGTAAATATATATTTTATAAAAAAAGGAGTGATCCCACCTGAAAACTGCTACCACCATCAAGGCCTTTGTGTCTCAAAGAGGATTAGGCAGGTTAGGGCTCCCCAAGTCATATTAGGGCATCTGCAGAATAAGGCAGCCATAGAGCAGGTCATTGTAGCTGAACAGGTACCGGAGGGAGAGTGAACGTCAATGACACAAACTGTTGAGGAGGTCTTTGTTGAGGAGATCTATAAGAGGCAGGTTGTGACGACGACCACGAGGGCACTCTGATTGAGGAAGGGTAGAGAGAGAGCCGGACGAAAAACCCTAAATTAAAGATACATGGCCTTTAGAAAATTTGCCAATAGATAGAAGAAATAATAGCTTGACATAAAATTGTTACGAATAAAATTACATTTTTTCCGTAACGCGTTTTTGCTAAGTGAATTAATATTTGCTTTAAAAAAATAGTCTCTAGCGACACCTTACGTGAGAGAGTTTAATTAGAATATTTTGACAATTTATCCGGTGACTTGCACGCTACCTATCTGTAGTCAGGTTAAGCTCAAGATTATTGATTTTATGCAGCCATCTAACCGCTGGAAGAAGTTCATTTTGAATTTGTTCAGTTTCGGAATAGGATCGAGTGAGTTGTCTGTCCCTTTTTTTGTCATTCGGGTGAAACAGGGATCGAAAGAATTTTCTGGTTGTTCAACTAGTACGACACACATTGCGTAATAGGCCGTGTTGTATTTTAACCTAAAAAGCTTTGTTTTGCAAACACTCTGAGATTGTTTACTAATTTATTTACCTATAAAATAATAAACATAAGTTTTTTGTAATTTAAATAAATTGACTCAAAATTATTCAGTCAGTTTTAGTCTTATTAATGAATACGGATTTGTGTTATTGATTTTCTGGAGAATGAAAATTTTGGGGTGTTAAGGAATCTGATTGGTCAGTGAGTGCTATGTAGTTTGGGAGATTGAGAGGAATTTTACAAAAATCGTCCCTTTTCTGTTCGAGATTTTGTCGAGAAACAAGGTATTTTAATTAATTTTTTTTTATAGGATAAATTAGAACTTTTAATGAATGGTAATATGAAATTCAATTGCATATACCAGATTTTTTTTTTAATTAGGTTAATATGTTATAACATAAATATATATATATATATATATATATATATATATATATATATATATATATATATATATATATATTTATAAAAATTTTTCTTTGCCGAGGAAATGTTACAATTTTTCTTTATGTCTTTAACAGACAATTATCTCTCTATTTAGACTACTTAATTTTTTTATAAAAATTTTGATTGGTTTCATATTTTTTTGTTTTATGGTTCGAACTATGTTCGACAATATATTTATATATTGGCTATATGGTATTTTGGTTATAGTTTATTTATAATGGGTTCACAATGTTGTGCCTACATGGGATTTCTAGAATCCAGATTATGATTTTAAGCTAGTAATTAATCCTGCATCTCGCTCTCATTTCTTTTTTGGATAGCTTGGTACCAATTAACAATAATCACTACGACATGACCGTATGGTTAAATTTGAGGTTATAGGTATCATAAGCACCTTTGGTTGAAATAGAGTTAGACAGGTTAATACAGCTAAAATTTTATATAGCTATTGCCGATAGCTGTTTTTTTTACATATAGTTTTTTTTTATAACCAAAATACACATTTTTGTTTTTTTTAATAAACTTAGTTGATGATTTGTCACCCGAAAAGATAAATAATTTGGTGTAAATAGACTAAAGTTTTATTTGGTAAGTCTACAGAATTACTGTACAGTATGTACAAATTTTGATGAACCGTTGGAATATTTATATAGGGTGTTTTGACGGACCTGATCAGAAAATAAAGTTTTTTTTTGTTTTTATCCATGAAAAATAATTGAAACCATAGTTGTATTTTAAAGATTACTTCAATTATACTGAATCTAACATTTCCTGGGTTAAGATTGTTTTGTTTTTATGTTATTTTTTTCCTAACCTCAATTCTCGACAAAACTATTATAACATATGTAAATATTTTCACTATTGTACATCAAAAGAAACAAAGTTCTAAAAAGGAAGTATGTCTCTTTTAAGTTATATTTGAACAGTAAAATCTATATGTTTATTAATATCATTTTTTTTACTACCTTTTTAAGAAACTGAGTTTCGACAAAAAAATTTTTTTTTGTGTATATTTGATCATTTGTTTTTATTTGGTTTTCCTTCTGAAACAAAATAAATGTTGAGGGTTGTAAACAAAAAGTAATCCTGATCTTTTATTTCGTTCCTGCATTGATACAATGGTAACATGGTGATAGTAAGAAAAATCTGTCACCATTGTTGTTAATAGGGAACTTGCCCAAAAAATCGAATCCTTTAAAAACAATTAAAATCGTAAGGTATTATCATAAGAAACTTCCTAGAAAAAGAAAAATTCCAATAACAATTAAATTAACTGAGAAATAAAGGTTTGAAATTTGAATAACTTGACCTGTTCTTAAAACGCGCTGCCATTGGTTGTGACGTCACTCCTTTGGAACCGACATTGAAACAACACGTAAATAATTGATATTGTACTTATTGGAGCTTTGAACGTGGTGTTCAGTTATTTCCGGACGTAGTTTTGTCTAAATTTTCTTAATTTAGAGTTTTGTGATTCTGTTAAAGACTGAAAATGGTTGATGCGGGGTTTATAAAAGGACAATCAGACATTTATCTAGAGTTGATATGTTTATGACTGCATTATACATTAAAAATTCGGAGGATTTTTCTCAAGCTGAAGTTCGTGGTGTAAAAGTTCGCAAGTAAGTATAAATACCTATGTAGTGTAAGTACTATAATATAATAATTATATATATATATATATATATATATATATATATATATAAAAAGTTCTGCATGGTCCAAAACCTAAAATGCAACCATCAGATGTTAAATTTTTTCATCATATTACGAGGTTTGTCAAAAAATGTGATTTTTGCTCTTGAGTAAAGTACCTTTCTTTTTGACAATATCGAAAATTGTTATGAAGAAAAGATGTTTAGAATTAAAAATAGCTTTCAAATATTCAACATTGTTTATTTACATTATTATTATTTGCATCCTAGATTAATTATGTTTTAATGTGCAAACCTAAATTTCCAACGTAATCGCAGAAAATGTAGAAAAAAATATTTTTTAATGTAAATAAACAATGTTGAATATTTGAAAGCTACTTTTAATTCTAAACATCTTTTCTTTATAACAATTTTCGATATTGTCAAAAAGAAAGGTACTTTACTCTGGAGCAAAAATCACATTTTTTGACAAACCTGAAAAAATTTAACATCTGATGGTTGCATTTTAAGTTTTGGACCATGCAGAACTTTTTATGAAGAATAACTTTTTTTCGTAAAGCTAATAATAAAAAAGTTTCCCATATGCCGCCAACTTACGTGGACACACTGTATATATATATATATATATATATATATATATATATATATATATATTTATATATATAACCATACTAATAAGTCTTATTAAAAATAAGTAAACTGAAATAAGCGGACACTCCCTTTAAGCGGACAAATTTGTTGGAACCAAGCTTTTCTCTATTTCATTACCTGTAAAGTTCACTCCTATAACCGGACACTCTAATAACCGAACGCGGACAATTTTTTTTGGTTAAAAAATTCTGAAAACTCCCTTAACCGGACGCGAACCTCTGACAACGGGACGGAGCGCTGCATCTCATGGGCATAAATATTATGTAGTATGTTGGCAACAACGCACTCTGCAGCCAGGAAATTACCTCTTTCCGTTTTAATGCGGAGAATAAGTACTTCTCTCGTATTTATAACATATTTTATTCGGCGGGACTCTGTTTGATTTTTATTGTTCAGTTGGGTAGTAATAGACCTCTGTGAAGTGGCGCCTAGTAAAAAAATTAATATCACAAAAACGCAAGCAGCGGAAATTGTTAATAAATATATATTAAAATTTCGCAGTTCCCTATCATAAGCGGACACCTCCAATAAGCGGACAAAATCGACGGAACCGTGAGTGTCCGCTTATAGGAGGTTTCACTGTATATTAATTAAGTAAACCTATTTAAAACACTGTTTAGAATGAGCTCTATAAACACTAGTGCTGATTTATTTTCATTTATACCTACCTACCCACATAGGTACAAAGTGGTCCAAATTGGACACTTTTGATAGGAAACGCCCATTTCTAGAGGAGATAGAAAAAAACTAACCTACATGTTACGAGCTCGATTTTTGTTAAAACATTAATGCCGAAAACCGCACATCGGCATATTAAACTACTTTCAAGATATATATTTTCAATTTGGTGCATTTTCGACCCACCCCCGTAACTTTTATTTATGAATATTTTTTATTACTGTAAAAATATTCCTGAGACACTTTTTTAAGAGCAATTCAACTGTCAAATTAAATTTTATCTGGCACTTTTAGTTTTTGAGATATTACATAAGGTTTGTATTTTTCTTATAGAATGACCTTTTTTTTAATCGATTTTTGAAATCAGCGTATTTTTTTTAAAATGACATGTCACACTTAATATTTTATTTTTTTTATTGTTTTTTATATTTTTAGTTTTTAGTTACCTCTTAACTTTTTTTTTCTTAGTTTACTGAATAAGAATTGGTTTATATTATTTTTAAATTATTTAAAAAAAATAAAAAAAATAAGAAGTAATAAAAAAATAAAAATATAAAAAAATATAAAAAAATAAAAAAATTAAATATTAAGTGTGAAACATCATTTTAAAGGAAATTTTACGCTTATTTAAAAATAATCGAATAAAATAAGGATCAATCCATAAGTAAAATATAAACTTTATGTAATATCTCAAAAACTAAAAGTGAGAAATAAACTTTAATTTGACAGTTGAATTGCTCTTAAAAAAGTGCCTAAAGAATGTTTTTACAGAAATAAAAAATATTCATAAATAAAAAAGTTATGAACCGAATGGCCGTGATACTCATAAGGGGCCCGGGATTTTTAAAAGGAGTGACGTCACAGCGGCTGCTGCGCATTTTGCTGTGTTTGAATATACCAGTCAGCGATTCCAACTTTAATTATTTATTGTAAAATAAGTATTGCGATTTAAGGGCTGATATTTGGTATAATGCGTTTTCATACAGAAACACACATTTTAGTAAAATAAAAAAAAATGGGCAAGTTCCCTATTGTGTCAAAGTAAATAGAGGTCTATTATCATTTCAAAAATAGAAAATTGACAATATTTTTCTTAAAGGAACTTCACGACCCTAAATAGCTCTACCTAGCCGAGGTAAATTTGAGGTATATTAAAACAACATCAATAATATACAAAAAGTTATATTATATGAATAAAATAATATAACAAAGTCGTGCCCCACGTTGGGCGCCACTTTGTTATATTTTTATTTCATATAATATAACTTTTTGTATATTATTGATGAACTTTGAATTGAAAAACAAAAATGTGTATTTTGGTTATAAAAAAAACTATATAAAAAAAACAAACCAGCTATCGGCAATAGCTATATAAAATTTAGCTGTATTAACCTGTCTAACTCTATTTCAACCAAAGGTGCTTATGATACCTATAACCTCAAATTTAACCATATGGCCATGTCGTAGTGACTATTGTTAATTGATACCAAGCTCTCCAAAAAAGAAATGAGAGCGAGATTAATTGCTAGCATCCATGAATTTCTCACTCAAAACTATCAATCGAGTCACAAAAGAAATGCACACAGCAGCAAATCATTCGCTGTAAATATTTTAAGTTTTTTAACTATTTTTAGGCCATAAATTAATTTATGAAAAACAAACGGTTAAAATTTATAACCTTATTCCATTGAAAATTTTGAAGGCAAAGAATGAAAAGACGGTGCTGTCACTGGAAGTATGCCCACAGAATAGTCTCGGGTATGGTCAAATCAAAACGACCTATTTCGAGAGACAAGAGGTTCTGCTCACCGACAGTGATCTAAAAAGTAGTCAGTGAGAAAAATTTACTATTAACTAGAAAGGAATACGAATAAAAATAGCAGGAATAATATATTGGATTCTTCTATTGAAAATCGAAGAGCGATTTCCATTTATTCTAGCAAGGCCAACACAAAAATAGAGGCCACGACCCTGAAAAAATCAGCTTTTCTCCCGGGGCTGAATTTTACATTGGGTCTTATGGGAGGTCAGACGTTTTTTTATGATATTTTCAAAATGGCACTACAGATTTCCGCAAAATTTCACTGAAATATTCTCAGACACCATCCCGATATTCCACCAAAGGTTTGTAAGGAAGCAACATGATTAAAAGGTTAAAATCTTCAAGATTTAGCATTTCTTATTTTTAATTCAAATTACCCGCCATGTACCACATGCCAACTGTTATATTTGACTTTGTCATATGTCATTGTCACATTCGCTTCTCCTTTAAACTTAATTTTTGTGTGAGCTAATAAAGCGGCTATGAAAAATTAGGGCTTACTATACATTTAAAAAAAATTGTTCTGCCAGAATAAAGTAAAAACAATCTCAAAAACGGCTTTAATTAAAAAAAAATATCCATGAACCGTCATTCCAACTTCAATATTTTATAGAATCAGCTGTGTCATAACGTGACCATCAAAAAAAATCAGCCCCGGATGTGACGTCAACAAAGTGGAGGATCGTGGCCCGTCCATTTTGATAGCCCTGATTCTAGCAAGAAAACATATGACCGGACACAAAGGTTGGTGGGTGCAAACAGGCATTAACAGTCTAGTGCAAGCAGGCGTTAAAATATGTGCAACCGGCAGCTAATTCCTTGGTAAGTCAATTGATGCTGACCGAACGGGAATTTGCTGACGAGTTGCAATTTGAAATCAAAACAAAACAAAAGGTTCATAACATCAGAAAAATAAAATAAATATTCATTTATTTTTAAATAACTATCCTAGGTTTTGGAGCATTTTTCTTATGTAAGTACTAAAGGGAAATAAAAATGCTACAATCTTTATTTATTATCATTATAATCCTTATAAGTTATCCTTTTTTTTTCAATTGTTCTTGGGTTTTCGGTTTCCGACTTATAATTTTAATTGATAGGTACGTGGCCCGTACGTAATTGCATTTGTTTTCCAATTTTGCCGCATCCACATTTTTTCCTGCCACCGACTCTGCCTATGTTATATTCCAGTCTTATTACTGCGTGTAACATTTTATATTTTAATTATTTTTATTGTTGTGACTACCGTCTCACCAAAAAATTATTTATGCCGCCTATTTTTCGTTTTTTTTTTGTTTTTTTATGACCTAGTGTTGTGTTTTGGGGTGCTGTGTTTTTTTATTTTTAGCAGGCACGTGTTTATATTCTTTTCCACCCCCAAGATTTTTTGTGTGGAAGTGTTGACATGGGTATGGTCTTTTTGGAATAACTTATCATCCGGTAAGTGTCAATTTTGTTAATTTTACGTTTAATTTTTTATTATCTTATTATCTATTAGAACTGTAGCCCCCTTGCTTAATTATTAATACCATATTTATCAATAGTTTTCGATATTTAATTTATCGATATTTGTTTTTTGATCGAAGTAGTAACTTTCGATACTCTCAATAATAATACTACTGAAGTAAAAACCTCAACTCAATTTACTTTAAAAATAAAAATCAAAATTTATTTATCTTTACATAAAATTCCAAGTAGCTATTTTTTCCTCAACGCGAACACAAATTTTTGTTGATTTGCACAGTTTTTTAGTTGTTTCTTGACTGGATATGGTTATAACCATATACTTACTTAGTATACACCTTGAATTTTCATAATTGTTTTTTTTTTCTCAATTGGTTTTTACCTTCCTAGCCCGTGTACCAATATATAAAAAAGATAATAGATTCGACGAAAACAATTTTTTCTAAGAAAACTGTCCATAACACGATCGCCCCTAAACGGCTAAACCGATTTTTATAAAATGTTCAGGTTAAATAGTATTCAACACTAACAAGCTGATTAGGTTTTAGTCAAAATCCATTTATGCTAATGACAGTTTTTTGACATAATTTTTTTTAAAAATGCTCACTTTTTAACGGAGCATCGCATCAATATGCGGTTTTCGCAATATTGTATATTACATTCTTCTTAATAACTTGTGTTATAACAAAAAGCTTCGTTGGAGCTTTAATTTCTGAGATATTTATAAAAACTTTTTTTCGAGGCTGATAACTCATAACTTCACTTGACGTTTGCTAATAGGGTAGCTAGGAAGGTATCAAATCCGTCATAGATCCATTTTTTTGCATTGCTACTCTAAGCGTACTCATACATGCAACAATTATTTTTTTGAAAACTCAATTTTCTAATTTGCGATTTTTGGATTGCTAACCGAAGCCTACTAGTAACTTTTTTCTTGAAATTTTATTTTCTAATCTTTGATCGACTCTCTCAATTTTTCTTATTTTAATTCTCAATTTGCAACTTTTTTTTTTAACTTGATTTTGTCATTTTTTAAATTTTCCCAATTTTTTTAAAATTTCAAGAAATTCAAGTTATTCCGTTATACACTTGTTTACAGATCCGCTGCATGCGTCAAGGGCGCCCGCGCGCAACCAAATTTTCGGCGCCCTATTTTCTAATTTTTACTATTTATATTTTAAGATATACTTAACTTTCCTAAACAAAAACTTTCCTAAATTTTTCAGAAATTTAACGTCTTTTTTTTTCAAAAATTTTCAAATTTTCAAAAAAATAGAGAAAAAAAATTAAACAATTCTAAAATTTCCGAAACTCTACAAATTATAAAAAATACGAAAATACTCCCATATCCATAAATATATATATTTTAAATCCTTAAACCTTCATATAAAATACTTTTTACGAATTCTTTCAAAAAATTATTTTTTCCGAAAATTTTTCACAAAAAAATAAACTACTTAACATTTCCGCAATTTTATAGATTAAAAAAAATTCTTCCCTGTATTTTTTAATATTCTTATTAACATTTCCGCAATTTTATAGATTAAAAAAAATTCTTCCCTGTATTTTTTAATATTCTTAAACTTTTCAACCCCATAAAAAATTCTAAAGTTATGGATACTTTTACAAATTTACAAAATTCCCAAATATTTCCAAAAATTTTGAAAATTTTAAATGTTTCCAACTCCTAACAACGATGTAATATTTAATTTGTGCACTTTGAGCATCTCCCAGAAAGGGCGCCCACGTGTCCTACACACATATTTTTATTTCGTGTTTTGTTTTTTAAATATATTTTTGTTTTTTATTTCCTTACCTCTAGTTTTCATACATGCTGCTTCGATGACCTGTTATTTTTTTGTTTTTTAGGAACTTTTTAGGATGTCTGAGCATCATTGTAGCAATTATCACTCTCAACTAATGTAAATATTTGATATCTAAGGTGTATCACCCCGTCCAATTATTTTGGGTCAGCATGGCTTCAGTCCGCCTTTGTGTCCCTATAGTCGTTATTTGGTAAGTCTCTATTGTTTAATAAATAGTATTCTACGGGAGTCCCTGGTCCTATTCTATAGTCAACATTTTTTGTTCCCGTATTTACTGTTGAGTGTAATTGTGCTGATGCTCAGGCCCCTTTACCTATAATTTTGCCACTCTTCTTTTTCACTTATTCATTTTATTGAGTTTTAATAAAAATCTTCTTCCTCTTCTAATTTACGCTTTTCGCCGTTAAGCTTGTTTCCCTCTGAAGTCTTCTTCTGGTGTCTATGTGTGTCCTCCTTGAGGATGCAGGTTACCTCTTCTACTCCTGTAAGGTTTAGTATGTTTTCTTCACTCTTTATTTCTAGTATGTATGATTTATGCTCCGCTTGCTTCCCTATCTTCTGGTTATTCTTTTTTTTATTTTTTAGGTACGCCCATGCCATTCGTGCTGCTATGTAGACCAGGTGCGTTGTACTATCTTCTGCTGTTGCTTGTGGAATTCCCTGGAGTAGAGCAAACTGGGCGTTTCCTCTATGCAAGATCAGGTAAATCAATGTAATGGTTATTAGAGAGTTCCATGCTAACATTATTGAGTCCACTTGGTATCCGAACTTGTCTCCGTATGACGGGTTTTTTGGGATTTGACGTATGGACTCTATTATTTTTTCGACTTTTTTTTGGTTGGAGCTTACGTTAATGAACGGCGTCTCTAGCGTCCAATTCGTATTTAGCACTTCTTCGAAGCTAGTATACATAGGCAAATTACTCTTACTCATTGGTTGTAATATAAATGTTTGTAACTTTGTCCAAGCGGCTGGTATGATTCTTTTTATGTTCGCAGGTTCCCCGCCCTCCCTAGGACAAGGAAACCTTCGTGGAATCAATGAGCTATCCCCTTCGACCAGCTCGCAGTCACATGGTAGTTGGATTTTTAGAGCACCTTCTGCTGCTATCATCTCTGGACTGAACGTCGTTCCTGGTTTAGGATGGGCCAGAATGTATAGCGAGTCTTCTATCTCTGTAATCACTGTCGCCGTCGATCTGTGACAGTGTAGCGTGCAGTAGCTTGCGAGTTCTTGGACTGTACTTACCTGTGTACAATTTTTTTGGACAGCTTGGAGTTGTCGTTATGTCCAGAACAAATCTCGGTATGTGGCACAGGTTACTTTGATGTCGGCGGCAATAATGCATTGCTGTCCCGCTGATGACTCGAATGTCTTCTTTTTTATACCCACGTGACGTAACTGCTAGATAGGCGTTTACATGTTCAATTATACACATATCATTACGCCACTTGAAGGGTGCTATTGCGAGTTCGAATATTGACCAACTAGCTCCCATCTGGACGATCGGTATTTTTACGTGAATAATCATTTTGCCACTCGTGATTGAGCAATCGCAAATTAGAAGTTGGTAGTACTTTGCTAAGTGGCGCAACGGTAGCAATTCCGTTCATTCATGTTTATGTTGCGCCAAATCTTCTTTAAGATTAAGCAGGTCGTCGTGTAATATATCTGCATTTAGTATTGCTGTCGGGATGTGGCTATTTTTGCAATCACTCAGGATATCTTGCTTTCTCATTTCTCTTATGACTTGTAAAAATCTCACCGTATCTTGGTGTTGGTAGTTTAACAGCCTTTCACCCATTTTAAACAGCGTGTCGTCCGTACCCTTTACCGTGTCTTTGAAATTGGTCATGTAAGACTCTAATAGTTTAATTTCTTTTCTGTTTCCTTAAAAGTTTTTGAATACGCTTTGTTTAGGTCGTTTAGTTTTCCAGAACTGTCACCTAATATTTTTAACGACTGTTCCAGGCCAGCGTTTATTTTGTTTACGTTTTCCTGCAGTTCTGATTCGCTCATCACTAGAGAGTCGAGCTTCTTTTGGGTAGCTACGTTACAACACCAACTAAAGAAATTCCCAATCGATTCGATTTCTCGCAATACCCTCTTTTTTCCGTAACTTAACGAAATGTTTTGTAGCGTTTTAGTATTCCAATTGTCGTTTATCGTTTTGAACTCTGCATTTACCAAATCGTTTACTTCGTTAACTGCTTTGACCGCCGAGCACCATTTTTGTTCCATCGTACTATTACCACTGCACCTTTCAATTTGTATTTTAGGTTGCAATCTCTCGTCGATCCAATCCATCGAGTATGTTAATGGTATAGTCGCTTCATACGTAGTGGTCTGCGGCAATTTTGTCCAATATGAGCCTGCCGAGATCTCAATTTTTTCGGTACCTGCATCCCGAAGGGTTACCAGCATGATCATAAATGCGTAGCCCCATTTTGCTTTATTTTTTGGGTAAGTTTTGTTTTTTCGCAAATAGTATTTATCTCTTAATGTCTTCTTCGCCTCGTGGTTATCTGTGAACAAACATAGGTATATTATTTTTCTAGTAGGGCCTATTTTCCGCCAATTAGTCACTTCATACTGAATGGCGTCCCACATATAAAGCTGCCGACTAGCGTCCGACATACCCTACACTAACCTATACGGACTAAGTGTCCTGCTAATTCTATACAAAACGTTTTTTATATATTGTCTTACCGTTTCAATATTGATTCTTTATGTTACTTTATATCGCTATCCGTCTATCTATCTATTTATCTTATAACAATTAATGGATCTTAATTATTTATGTCCAACTTTTACTTCTTGTTTCAGTTCTTCCCTAGAGTCTTGATTTGTCACTGCACTTGCGAATGCAACTCACTTCCCCCCAACTGATTTTTAAAATGTCTTATCTAGTACTATGCATGTCGTATATATTTTCTAACGAACTATGTAACGCTATTAATAATTTATACCCGGGTATCTTTCCCTATATTATTTTATACACCTTAATTCTAAGAAAAAATTCCTTGGGAGGTATATTTTTTAAACCTTGTGAACCATGTTTTACGCCTGTTCTAGACCAGGTGCTCCCTCAGTTCATGGCTTCTTACTCTGTATTATCAGGAATTATCCAGTTTTGCGGTGGCCTCCTTCCCACCACATGATTTTTATTGTTTTTAGATCCCAGTCCCCGCTTTACCTAGCTTTGCCGCTACTTGGGTTTGCTTATGGTCGCGGGAGGCATCTTCATATCGCATGCCCTTCGAGATACTGCTTAGTGATTCCTGTTTTGCGTCCGACGTGTTGAGTCAGTTCCTGCAATATTTCGCACTTACCGCCTAACAGTTCGCCTGCTCCCTGATGCGAGCTGCACGCGTTGCGGCCGGCGTGTTTTCTTTATTTATCCTTACGTACTCTTAGCCGCCCGACCCTTCGACGGCAGGGTTGGCTTTGGGTCGGGTTCTATTCTTCCCTCCGTCCACGGATCATGGTATGGCACAATTCTGCTAATATGCACGCGCTCTTCTTTCGCGTTCCGGCCCTCGCCCATTTTTACTATGTAGTCTACTTCGCCCACCTTTTCTTTAATTGTATAGGGCCCGAAGTGTCTCAGTAGTAGTTTATCGCTTCTCCCCTTCTTTCTTATAGGAATGAAAACCTTCACCTTTTGTCCTATTTCAAATTCTTGGAGTCTGTGATTTTCGTCGTATATGCGCTTATCCTTCTTTTGTTTTTCTAATATATTTATCACTGCCTGGCTCCTCACTGCCAGTGCTCTTTCTCTTATTGCTTTCACCGTTGACTTTAAGTCGTCTTTGCTTAACTGTGCTTCCGTTGGTATTACGGGCGATCTGCGGTATACTAACTCGAACGGTGAGTATTTGCTTGTGTCTTGCCTACTTGTGTTATAGGCAAACTGGCAAAACGGCACAAATAATGCCCAATCATCCTGCCTCGTGTTTGTGAATATTGACAACATGTCTACTAGTGTCGCATTAAATCTCTCTGTTAGTCCGTTACAAGCCGGGTGATAGCTTGTTGTGAATCGGCTGCATGTGCCCATTAGTTTTAGTAACTGCTGTACTAATTCTGACCTGAACACTAAAGCCTTATCGCTTACCATTTTTTGAGACGAACCATGTCTCAGAATATTGTTCTCGAGTAGAAACTTCGCAACTGATTCCGCTTTTCCGTTTCGTATAGCTTTGCATTCCACGTATCTTGGGCGTAACATGTTGCGACTACTATTGTGTTATTACCCTCACTTTTAACGCTAAATGGGCCTAGTAAATCGATTCCAATCTTTTGGAAGGGTCGTCCTATTTCTATAGGCTGTAAGTTGCCTGGTGGCTTCATACGGGAACCCTTTCTTGCTTGGCAATCTCTGCAACCCTTTACGTATTTCGTGACGTCTTTCTGCAGGGTGTCCCAATAAAATCTTTATTTTACCTTATATAAGGTCTTTGTAATTCCTAAATGCCCCGACACTGGTTCAGCGTGGCATTGAAATAGGATTTCTGCGATTAGTTGCTTAGGTATTACTATTAACTCCTGGCGACCCTGTGGGGCTAGGTTAATTTTATATACAATACCATCTCTAATCATAAATTGTTTTATTCTTTTCTTCTGTGCTATCGCCAGGTTATCGGGGTTTTCCAAGTCCTCGACAATATCTACTATATTTGGGTCTTTTCTCTGTAGATCCCTTATCTCAACTGGGTCTAGTATAAAGATCTGGATTTGGTTTTTTACTTCTTCACTTTGTATCGTGTACGTGGGGATTTCGTCGACGTCTATAGTTCTGTTCGTCTCTGTTAACTTTTCTAGTGGGTATCTTGATAGACAGTCCGCATCCTTTCTTGTGCTGGATCGTGTAATCATATTCTGCCAATTTTAGGCTCCACCTTATTAGCCTGTCTGAGTTTTTTATATTCTTAAACCAGCACAGTGCTAAGTGATCGCTGATGATTTTAACTTTCCTTCCAAAGATGTAATGTCTAAGATACTCTAGATAATATACTACTGCTAGTCCTTCTATTTCGGAGATCGTGTAATTTTTTGTGTTTTGGTTTAACGTATGCGATAGGGTGGGGTACACGCTTTTCATCCTCTTGTAGTAGCACCGCCCCTATGCCTATTTTGCATCCGTCCACGTGTAATATCGTGTCCTTCTCGGGGTTAAAGTGTTGTAGCACTGGTGCTGACACCAGCTTGTCCTGTAATGTCTCAAATGCAGTTTGCTGAGCCTCGCCCCAATAGAACTTTACAGCCTTTTTTGTTAGGTCGTGGAGTGGCCTAGCAATTCTTGAGTAATCCTTTATAAACTTTCTATAGAAGTTTGCTGTGCCCAAAAATGATTGCACTTCTTTAATCTTGCGTGGGATTGGGAATTGTGCTATGGAGGCCGTTCTTTCCTTATCTGGGAAGATTCCAGCCTCTGATACTGTAAATCCTAATATTTTTATTTCTTTTTTCAGATATGAACATTTTTTGGGACTCAACGTCAGGCCTGCACGTCTTAGTCTTTCGAACACCTCTTTTAATAGCTCCAGATGCTCCTGCATGGTTTTCGAGTGCAAAATTGTATCATCCAAGTAGGTTAGTACTTTTTTCCACTTTAATCCTTCAAATACTTTATCTGATAACTCCTGGAATGTGTTCGGCGCTGTGCAAAGGCCAAACGGGAGCACTTCAAATCTGTATTGCTTCAGACCTTGAGCTACTGGCCAGTACCCACTTAGAAGGTCAAGAGTGGTGAAGTATTTACTACCTCCTAAATAGCTCGTTATGTCGTCTATGTTCGGTTGCGGCCAATTACTTTTTACTGTAACATCGTTATTTTTTCTGAAGTCGGCACAGAAGCGCATTGTAGAGTCCTTTTTCTTCGCCAGTACGATTGGAGACGCCCATGGGGAGTGACACGGCCTTATAATGTTGTTTTTCTCCATTTCTGCAATCTGTTGCGTTATAATCTCCCTCTCTCTATGGCTAACTCGGTATGGCCTTGATGGGTCGGTTAGCTTTATCTTGTGCTTTACTAGGTGTGTACGGCCCATTTGGCTTGTCGTTTTTGCAAAAATATCCTTATATTCTTCTAACAGTAGCGTCAAGTTTTCCTTAATACGACTAATTTCGATATGCTCAATATCATGATCATTTATCGTTACGCGCTCGTCGCTTTTTGTTTCTTCCTTTACCACTAACATATTATTTTCTTGTTTTTTCAGGTTTAAGAAGCCTATACACGAACCTTCGTACACCGGCACTGGCGTATGGTTGCATGATCTCCCCCTTAGCTTGAGTTTTGAGCCTACTTGGTAAGGAGCTTATTTCTATTTTTCTAGGTGTAAAAAATTGTTTCTTTATCTCAAATCTTCCAACGTCCATTTTTCCTCCTCCTTGTACCTCTATCTTTAGCTCTTTTTGTTGATTTGGCTGTATTACGCAAGACTCCGCTACTGTGACGTTTACTTTTTCCTGTGGATCAAGTCTGCAGTCTTCTGCGTCTGCCATTGGCCACTTGAATGTCTGATTAATGTCCTGAGTTTGTGTCGTGTTTTTGGTTGTTTCCGTGCCCCTGTTCTGCCTATTTATCTCCTGCTTATCCTGGCTAACGATTAGTTCGTAGTCCCGTTTCGAGGGTTACCGCTAAATACCAGATTTACTGTCTGCGGGTGGTTACTGCTTGTGATTATGATCGGTCTTCCTTTTATTATTTCTGCTACTTCTTGCTGTCCTTGACCGGTATAGACATTCAAATTCACCCTGTATACCTCTGATAGTGCCACGCATTCGACATAAGTCCCGTATTCGCCCTCTGTGTTAATCTTTTCACAGTATTCTGCCTGTGCTGGGCTTATTATTTCATTTGTTTTTGTTACTTCTTCTGAGATGAATGGGCCAAACCGCTCCCAGTTCTCTTGAATGTGTTTGACAGTCGCATTTCTTACTTCTTATCTTGTGTTTTTCTGGTGTGCCGAACAGTGCCAGGCTCATGGCGCGAAATAGGCAATTTCCGTCGTTTTTATGTCTCTTTTTGTGTGCATCTTGTTCCCTTTCTTTGGGTTTTTGTTTTTCTTGAATTGTCTTCTTTTCGACTTTTTGCATTTGTTTCTCTGTTTCTTTGGTGTCATTTGAGTTTTTGAGATATTATCTGGTCCTGTTTGTATAGTACTTAAGTTCTTGCATCCTCTTTTCAGGGCCTGTGTACTAGTTTCTCTATTTTCCGAGATGATCTTCTCGGTTTTCAGTTGTCTCTCTTTTTCTTTCGAAAGGCAGGCAATGGGTTGTAACTCTTTGTTCTTTGTTTTTTTCGTTGTGTGTACTTGATTCTTATTTATTTCTGGGGTTTTGTCGGTTTGCGTGTAGCGCCAGTCGCTCGTAACTTCTAAGTTGGCCCTTTTTTCAGCGTTCCATGTGCAAACTAGAATATTAATATTTGTTTTTGAAAATATAAATTCCAGCAGTACTTCCCGTACTTTGGGCCATTCTAACTTGTCTAGACCACATTCTATTCTAGGTAGGGCCAAGAATTCTATTTTATTTTCTATCAAATATTTTTTCATTGCCCAGAGTGCACAAAAAAGTTTTTTATATGTTGGCCTATCTTCTATTCGATCTTTTGTCACTAGGTAGTAGATGGTTCTTCCCCCTTGTCTAAGATGTAAAACCTCCCCTGCTTTTGGCTTCTGTGCCCTTAGTTGTTCTAAGTTATCGAAACGTTTTCTAAATTCTGACGCTATGCCTTTTCTCATTTCTAGTGTCGCATCCACGCAATGACACAGCACATAGATCATTTACTGTGAATAGGTTCACGTGTTTTTCTATAATTTTGACTTCCATTGTCGGTTTGCCGCCCTCTCTTAGGCTACTACGGAATTTATTGTAGGCCCTAGACATCTCCTCTGGTTCGGCTTTTATTACCATTATTTTTGGTTGTTTTTTAAATAACGTTTCTATCGACTTTGGGATTTCTTTATAGTAGTTCTCTCTAAAGAAATTATCGGTCCGCATAAGGCCTAGTGGATTGTGGTTTTTCCTTTTATCTTTGAGTTTTATGTAGGTTGTTTCTTTATCATTTCTTAGACTTAATATTCCTTTTTTAAGATCGATAACAGCATTAGTCTTGTTCAGAAGTTGCATTCCTAAAATCAGGGGGTAGGGGATTTTTCTATTATTTCCGCCTTGCAATTCAGATCCAAGTTTTTAATTTTTAATTTTACTTCAGTCTTCCCTAGTACTGGGATCTTGTATCCACCATGTCTTTTCTAACTATATCCAGGACGCTGCCCGTGTCTATAAGGGCCTTGCAGATTTTACCATCTATTTCTACTTCTACTATTACTGCTGACAGATAGCTTCTACCTTTAGTTGTAGGGCTATCGTCCCCATGGTGCAGGGCGGCGCGACGGGATAATTTAGTTTCGTCGCCCCGCGCCATTTGGGCACGCGCTAGCATAGTGTCCTGGTCTGTTGCACACGTAACATCGGGGCCTGTCATCGTATGTCCGGAATCGTACTCCTATTCGGGAATGTTCTGGAAGACCGTTGGTCGTGATTGCTACCCTCAGCGCCCGTTCCTCCGTTCCTTGCACCCTGGTATAGAATAGGTCGGCCTCGTTGGCTAGTTTCTCTCCTAATGCTGACGCTAGGTGGTGTCTGGGGATTTCCTCCCCTTTCTCCCCCTTGTTTTGGGTATTGGGTGTATTTAACAGCCAGGCGGTGGGGTGCTCCGATGCTCCTTTGTTCGTTATTCCTGTCTGTATTCCCGTAGAACTCCCTCTGCGGACGCCATGTGTTTGGAGCGTCGGCGCGCCATGCCGGTCATGGGTGACATGCGTATCCTCCCCTCCACCTTGAGTTTAAGAATCCTCTTCCATATCCCGCGTTTTGGGTCGGGAAGTCCCGCTCAAAGCGCTGAATATAGGTTGGAGGTCTCGGTGGTCTCTACGGGGGCGGACTTCCCCTTGACGGCCTGTGCTGGGTGTCTAACGGTCCCGGGAATCGGCTGTCTCTAGCCCGACTCGCCGGTATCCCGTCTTGTCCCCTTCTATTGCGATCCGTTCTTTCTTCGGGCGGTGCCCTATCGATTGCTTTTGCTATATCTTTGACTTCCTCAAAATCCACTGGTGTTTTGTTTGGGTTTGTGAAGTAATAGTATTTTTTTGCTACTTCCCTTGTTATTCCTTCCTCAAAGTAGTCCAGGAATATCTCGAAATCCATCATTCTATCAAATTTGCTATAGAGAAATAATAGCTCGTGGTAAAATTCTAAGGTACTTTCGTCATGTCCTTGTCTCCTTTTTTCTAGGTTCTTTTTTGCCTCTTTGCGACCTGTTGTTTTTGTCTAAGTTTTCTTCCATGTTTGCGTACAGCTCATACCACTTCAGTGCCGCCCCTTCAAGGAATGAGCTGAAGTAAAATAGCTTTAATTCCTCCGTCCAGGCGTTCGCAATTGCCCTTCTCTCGAAGTTCGCGATGAACTTCGTTGCCGAGTTGCGGCTAGGATCAAACCGATCCGGGCTGATAAACGCCGGGATTGCCGGGACTACATTCCCAGGTGCACTTCTGCAACTTCTTATGGTTGCGTCCAGGTCATCACGTCCGCTGTTCCTTGTGCAGTTGGCCCGTGACACTGATCGCGCTCTTGAGGAGTCCCGACTTCTGTAGACCGACCGTTCTTGACTCGTCCCTGCGGTAGTTTCCCATCTTTCTCGGGACCTTATTACGTCGTTCGCTCGTTGATGTCTACGAGGCTCCCTATTTTCGTCCCGGACATATAGTCTCCTGTTAGTGGCTTCTTCGTTTTCTGCCCCCACTCCTGTTTCTACTTACTTCTTGTTTTGTCTTTTCAGTCTGCCTCGATCTTTGCGTCGGGTATCTTTCTTCGTCTGTGGCTGCTCTCTCTATATCCCTTTCTTCCCTCGGGATTCTCCTTTCCACCATGTATTCCTTTGTTGCTCGTATCGCTGAGCTTCGTCCCTCTAAGTTTTCGCCTCTGCATCGTCTAGACTCTCCAATCTTTTCCAGGATCCTTTCTTCTCTCCCAGCATCCTTTGTGTCCTGTGGGATTGAGCGCGTTTCTTCTGCGTCGCTTACTTTGTCTTGGCTGCTCTTCTCTGTTTCTGTCTTTTTTTTACAGCCTCTCTCTTCGCTAAAAGTACTTTTACTTGACCCTTCACCCTTTAGTGGTGATTTCACCGTTATGCGACGGATGACCGTCACGGGTTGGATTTTCTCCATTTTTTCCTTTTCAGTTTTACTGGTCTGGTTCTGCCCCTTCTTCTCTCTATCTTCGTTAAATATGGACGAATCGGAAGTGACAGCGTTCGACTTGTCATAACCGCCCTGGGATCCTTTTTTTCGTACGTGTGTGAATCTTTTCCTCCTTGTTTCTTCTATTTCTTTATTTCGATTTTCCTCTGATTCCCTTTCATCCTCGTTTGATGCTGACCCTGCGCCTGGGTCTACGCCTATTTCTTTTCCTACCGAGTTTTTGCCGTCTGGCTCCCTTTCATATTTGTTCGTCTCTACGCCGTCTTCTTGGCGTTGATTTTGTTCCTGGGGAATTCGTTATTATTATTCGTTATTATCGCTGTTTTCTGGTGCATTTATTACCGTGTTGTCTAGACCTGAAAAAAAAGACTTTTCTGTGACGCTGGGCGTCCCTTGTTTCGTCATGGATCTCGTTCTCCTCTTTTCGTCCATCCTGGGTGTACTAATTAATCGCAGTCTTCCTGATACTGATTGTCCCGTCTCCTCCTCCTGTCCTTCTTTCGAAGGGGGGGTTCTTTCGAGCCTTCTTCCTTTTTCGAATGGGCTTCCTGTTTCATCCGCTTTTTGTGTTATTTTTAACGTGATCCTCCTGTCCACCATTTTGAACTCTATTTTAACAAAGTTTTTTATTTGTTACAGATTTTTTATGTTGCACCTACTTCAACGCCAGTTGCTGTGGTTCACGTAAGATGTAACTAATAAATTTTAGTATTAAATTTTTTCTTGTTTGGTAATTCTTACTAATGTTAATACAGTTTTACCTTATTAAATTTTTGTTAACTTTTCCCAAATAATTTTTCTTTAAAAAAAAAATATATAATATTCAGGTTGGTGTGTGTTATTGTTAGTATTTTGACCTAGGTGTTTGTAATTAAAAATAAATGAATGGATTTTGCTTGAATTATTATTGCGTTTGACTTGCTCTTTTTATTTTGTCGTGAACTGCTGTTTTCACTTGGAGAATAACCAAAAGTTCAACCAATAGAAAAGGCAAAAAAAAATAACATACGAAATTACACCGTAACAGAACAAAAATTATAAATGTTTATTATTAAACGATTTTAAGAAAATATTTGGTTTTTAGGTCTTGACCTTGTTTGCGGTGTCAACTGACCTTCTGAATATTTTTATTACCTATATTTCGTAACAATGTTTACTTATGACCGGCTAGCGACTTTTCTTTCTATTTTATGAAATTGGGCACCCGGGGTTTTTTTTATCAAAAATTAGTTTTGACACCTATAAATTTCATTTTCTTTATTTTCTTTAACGATATTCCTCGAAAACAACAGTTTACAGAGTACTTCGCGTATACAAGGGGATTATAGTTATTTTGGACCGCGGCAAGAAACCACACTGTTCCCTGACTTTACTTGCTTTTTGTACCGAGTGTGTCCAATTTTTATCACCCGGTACTGCCAATACTAAGCTACCCTAGATTATGCTAGCTGCCTATTGTTGTTGTTTTTTTTTTTTGAGAACGAGTGTTTTGACTTTATTGGCTACCTACTTTTCTTTTGCCAATTTATAGTCACTACCAATCTTTATCTTTGATAAAACAAAAAAAAAAATAAACAAAAACACAAATTACTTTAAATTCCCTCGGTTTCTTCCAACTTTTGAGAAGGCGAGCTCCCCCTTTTTAAACAGAAATCAGCTCAATGTAACCCCTCTCTCCTGTTCGATAGCCTAACTAATCAACTTCGATAGACCAGTGTGGTATTCTGCTTTTTGTCTTAATTTTTATTTAAATTACCTACACCTTGGTCAATTAATCACTAGTTACAATCGCCCAAACAGCTCACGGTATTCTTTTTCTAATCTTTCTATGAACTCGTCGTTCGTTCAATTCAATATATACCAAACACGTGCCTGGTGTTGCTAGACTCCCTTGTTCAGTGATTTTATAGGGATATCTTCACCAAGCGCTTGACGACGAGCTTGTCTCTTGTTTTTCTGGACTTTCCTCGCTCTCGACCTATTATTTTTACCTGGTCTCTGTCGCTTCATTCGAAGCACATTCCCTTATATATATACACGTCAGTCTATTTCCTAACGGTTGCGGACCAACCACAGAAAACTTGTTTAAAACTCGTTTTCTGTTGCAGCATAATCTGCGTATGGAAATTTCTGAGACACCGTGTATATACACTCGGGTAGATGTTGACTGGGTGCCAGACACCACGTAATTTCGTCGAGTCAGCGAAAAAAAAACCCTAGGTCAGTAAGTGTCTTGTGTGTTCAATATAGATTGATGGCCTACTTATTTATTTTCAAACAAACATTACTTGAATAAAATTTAAATTTATTCCACAAATTTTTAAGAATTATTGGCCTACCCTTGAGCTATTTGGGTTCATCGTATATGGTTTTATTAGTCACAGTAGGATGGTTGCCAGTCCCTTTCAAAGTTCCTTTCGTTTTCGGCCTTGTTTTTTTTCTGGTGTTTTTATTACTAAATACCAAAAAAAAAACAAGGATAAAAGTAGCTCTCTTTGTTGACTGCCTCTCTTATCGCTTTTGCGCCTCCACCATGTCACGGTTCAGGGAGCCGTAAGGGTGCTTTTTGGGTAGGGAGCGCTGTGGAACCGAACCCCAAACAATGAAGATCCCTTAGGTTGAACATAATTGTACCGCACTGTCGAATCGAGATAACAAGGTTAACCCGATTCGACCGTATCGATAACGATAAGGGCAATGTTAGCCTTGGCGTCCGCCGGGAAAATTACTTGGCGGATGGATCAAGACCAAGGCTAAAAATCAACACAGTTTTAGAGGGCTACAACTTATTTATTAAAAGGTCTATGAAAACTTTGAGAGGAGGTTGGTCCACCCACTTACCCTTATTTAGTCTACACTGCTATATCCCCTTTGTAGAATAGGTTCGTCTTGTCTCTCTCACAAAAGCTGTGGACGCTAGACACCCGTGACACACAAAAGTCGATCGACTTGCTAACCCAAATTTTGACTAACCCCAAAAAAACCTTGGGTCTATTTATCACTTCGCCCTAGGCCACGATAAATACGTGCATGCTCATATTCCAAATATTCGTTGTTTGACTAGGCATCACGTATTTTTCTAGACGCATCTAGGGTTACTCTCGTGACTTATTCCTAAGGTTACCAATAATTATTTATTATTCCTTACAATAGAACTACCCTACGAGGGGCTCTTCGGTCCGAAAAGTCTTTCTGGACATCCCCTCCGAATTACAAATATGTATAAATAAGTTAATAGGGCTTCGCCACGATGTGAATGCACTGAATATGGAGAATCGGAGAAACGAATACGAAAGAATTTATACTAGAATACTTCACATTAGTAATCGTCTTAATAGACTGCCGCTGCAAAATGAAATGCAGCTCCAGAATAAACAGGAACTCATTCGGCAATGATCGTGTCCAAATGACTGAGCCCTTACCAGGAAACCCAAATGAATCAATTTTGGATGAACATGTACCAGACCCCACTTCACTAATATACGATCCAGTACCCTTAATTCCTGAACTCGTATACTCGAACTCTTTACCCCGTACAACTAGGAGAGTGTCATTTGTAAATGACATGATGCAGAATCATGACGCTCATAAAATTTTAGAAGTGCCTGAGCAGGTGCTGCGTCTAGCTACAGATTATGCGGAGGGAAACGCTCAATCATCTCATCCAGTTTGTGCGGCTGCGGTAGGAAGCAAAGGACAACTCCACCGATATATTCCATATGCGGAAGTTATTACTCCTCTTCTTCAACCTCCTGTAGCGAGGGAGGTGGCTCAATCCTGCATGACTTCACGAGGTACTGAAGCTAGGGACATGGCCCCTAGGCACTCTGAAATGGACAATGATTTCTTCGGAACATTCTCTCGAGTTACCTTGCGTGATTCACAGGTACCACCTGGGCCAACAAGACTAAACCAGTTTGCTCCATACGAACCACCTGCCGCAAACTTGCCGCAATGTAGAGCTGTATCTCATCCACTCCCTCAGAGAAATCTGTTTCCTTTACCCTGTCGAGTATCGGACTTTCGGGAAGAAGCTAACCCATCATCACGTCTTCTTAATTCGACACCCATGACACGACCCATGGTGAATGGTGATGCAACATTTGCCTACCCGGATGTCGTACAGCCTGATTATTATCAAAGTGCGGAGATGCCTCACCCTATTGGAGCATTAACTTTTGCACCGGATTCTCAACTGCCCCAGAACCATCCTAATACTGAGATCCCCTATTCACAGGAAATGCCGAGACGAGGCCCTACTGTGCGAACTTCTGCCTATGTGCATTACGATCATCCTCATCGCCCCTTTAATTATTCGTCCTTGAGCTGTACTTTTACTGGATAAGGTGATAGTGTCTTGGATTTCCTGGAAAGTATCGAGGATTTACAAATTTCCCGAGGATTATCGGATGAGCAATTATTTCAAGGAGCAACTGAGCTATTGCGAGAGACTGCCTTACGATGGTTTCGTGGGCGGAGACATCAACTCCAGTCTTGGGAAACATTGACTGCTGCATTAAAGAAAACATTTATATCTGAGGAACATAAATATCAGATATGGGCGGACTTGGGACGAAGAACCCAAGGTCCTCAGAAAAAAGCGATCACTTATATTTCTGCTATGGAACAATACTTCCTTATCTTCAACATAAGTTGGCCTTGGAAAAAGTGGAATCAGTTTCTCACTTGTTAGAACTGTGTCAGAGGATAGAGACAGTGAGTCAACGTGCTGAGCAATATTGCCCGCCTCCATCAAATCCTAAATATTTGCTGGAACCAAGGCTCCCGTATAAAAAGCCTTCGGGTACCGGAGCATTCGCGGCTGCGATCACGAGAACCCTACCCTCTTCTGAGAGTTCGGAAGCACTGGTTAACATTACTCAGTCAAATTCTACTGGGTCGGAACCCCGAACTTCTCCAAAATGTTGGAATTGCGGCAGTGAGTTCCATAAAGGAGGAGGCACTAAATACATTGTTTACCGGGACGCGTCAGATGAGCTGAATTTGAGATACGTTGAAGGCCAAACCTTCCTGATATTTTTACCAAAAAAAATTGGGGGGGTCATAGGATTCGTTTTCGAGCTATACTTATTTAAATGCGCGCCACTGAAATATGGAAAAATATGACCTTTTGTCGTTTTTTTGTAATAACTTATCGCCAAATAAAAACAAAAAAATGATATTAGTCTTATTTTATTGACAAAAGAGTCCTTTTAGGAATTTTATCAAGTTTTAACATATAGTTTGCGCCACATACCTACAGAGTGGCTCAAAATAATTTAAAAAAAATACAGGAAAAATATCTGATATTATTATAAAGGAACTAAAAATGCATAGTAAAATTAACTTCACTTGCTTTCATGTGAGTCGTTTTAACTATTCTAGAATGATGTTTGCATAATATGTTATGTTATAAGCTAACAGGGTATTTAAAAAAAAAATTATTCAACGCATGACATATTTACTAATTGTCTACGAAATAGTGTGTTTACTGGGATGCGTCAAATGAGGTGAATTTAAGATATGTTTGAGCCTAAACCGTCCGGATGCTTGTTTCAAAAAAATTGGGGGGTCATCGGTTTCGTTTTCGAGCTTATGGAAAAATGTAAGATTTTGTAGTTTTTTGTTATAACTTCTCGTGAAAGAAAAATAAAAATGCAATATGAATTTTATTTTGTTTAAAAAAAAAAGAGTCTTTTTAAGTATGTTCTCATTTTTTGACAAATAGTTTTCGTTACATATCTACATAGTGGCTCAAACTATGAATAATTGAAATACAATGATAATAATAGACTTAATAATGGGTATGTCAAACATTTTTGAAATTCGCATAACATATGTACTAATTGCCTATGGAATAGTGTGTGGAAAGTGTTTACTGAGATGCGTCAGATGCACTGAATTTGAGATATGTTAGAGCCTAAACCGTCGTAATACTTGTTTCAAGAAAAAGTGGGTGGTGATCGGTTTTGTTTTCGAGTTATACTTATTTAATGCTAGAATATAGGAAATGTGGGGACAAAAAGGGGTCTACTCACCCCTTTCCGGGGGTTCCGCCAAAAATTTTCAGAAAGAAAGCCTGTGAACAAACTTAATTGATAAAAGTTTAAATATCAACTTTTTATCCCTATATAAAGAGATAGAAGTTGTAGCGAAAATCCATAAGAGTATAGCTGAAAAACGAAACCGATGACCCCCCCCCCAATTTTTTGGAGCAAGTTTCAGGATGGCTCGGGCTCTAACATATCTCAACTTCACCTGATCTGACGCATCCCGTTAAACACATTATTCCGCTACACAGTACACCTATTATTTGTTTAATTTAAAAAAATGTTTGATTTGGCCTGTTGGTTTACTACATAAACCATTGACTTCTATACCAGGGCCTTATACAACTCAATGACATAAACCATTATGTATGTAAATGTAACTTTACAATAATTACAACGACTCATATTGAAGCAAATGAATTTATTTTATTTTATATTTAACAAATCCCAGATATTATTCCTGTATTTCCGTTATTCATATTTTGAGCCACTTTGTAGATATGTGACGAAAACTATAAAAAAATTGAAAACATACTTAAAAAGAGTTTTTTTTTCAACTAAATAAAATTAATATTGGTTTTTATTTCTATTTGACGAGAAGTTATAGCAAAAACACTACAAAAAGTCACATTTTTCTTTCTTCCAGTGGCGGATTTAAATAATTACAGTTCGAAAATGAAACCGATAACCCCCAATTTCTTTGAGACGAGTATTTAGACGGCTTGGGCCCTAACATATCATAAATTCACCTCATTTAACGCATCCCGGTTACTATTCCGTAGACAATTAGTAAACTTGTCATGCATTGAATTAATTTTTTTTTGAAATACCCTGTAAGCTTATCACATAACCTATTATGCAAACATCACTCTAGAATAGTTAAAGCGACTCACATAAAGGCAAGTGAAGTTAATTTTGACCATGCATTTTTAGTTTCCTTTCTTTATATTTAATAAATCTCAGGTATTTTTCCTGTATTTTTTTTATTATTTTGAGCCACTCTGTAGGTATGTGACGGAAACTATATGTCAAAAACTGATAAAATTCTTAAAAGAACTCTTTTACCAATAAAGTAAAGCTAATATCAGTTTTTTATTTTTATTTGGCGATAAGTTATTACAAAAAAACTACAAATGGTCATATTTTTCCATATTTCAGTGGCGCACATTTAAATAAGTATAGCTCGAAAACGAATCCTATGACCCCCCTAATTTTTTTTGGTAAAAATATCAGGAAGGTTTGTCCTTCAACATATCTCAAATTCAGCTCATCTGACGCGTCCCGGTAAACAATGTATTTAGTGCCTCCTCCTTTAGGAAGTGTCCCAAGGACAAAACTCTGTTTTGTTTCAAATGTGGCAGAAAAGAGGTTACTACACTACGTTGTCCAAAATGTTCGGGAAACGGTCAGCCGAGCAGCGGAAGAACCGACGTGCCCACTCGGAACTAGTGTCTTCGGTTCCTATGACTCTTTCTGTTCCATCTGAAGACTCGGCTCTAAATTATATTCTTGCACAAGTTCCAAATGATGAACGCCCTTATTTGCAAGTAGAAATTTATGGCCGGAAGCTAAACGGACTGCTAGATTCGGGTTGCAATAAAACCTGCGCCGGACAAGGCGGATTAAAACTTATTCAGGACTTAGGTGTTCCAATAAATTCTACTTCAATTTCATCTTGCACTGTTGCCAATAATAATCAATGCCAAATCTTCGGTCAAATTTATGGATAAAGTGATCCTTACAAATATTTTAATAATACCAGAGATTAATCATAGTTTGATTTTGGGGGTTGATTTCTGGACTTCGGCAGCGATTATCCCTAACTTAAAGCAAGGCAACTGGGTGTTCGATCGTGAAGAACCTACGATCTAAATCAATGAGGTAATTTCTTCAGAGGGACTAACAGGAACAACATTTTCGATTAAAATCAATGGTCGAAAAGTATTTTTCACAAATGGGAGACAAGTTGGGACGTACCAGTTTACTAGAGCACAAGATTGTTGTCGAAGGAGGTCCAATAAAACAACTGTACTATGCAGTATCACCAGCTATTCAAACTCATATCGATAAAGAATTAGAACCATCTGAGTAGCCATGGTCTTCTCCAATTCTGTTAGTCAAGAAACCAAATGGTACCTATCGTTTTTGCGTTGACTATAGGAAAGTAAACTACCTGACCAAGAAAGACGCGTACCCCATTCCATACATCGCACAGAGGGGCAAAATCAAGAAAACATGCGATTTAGTGCAGAACTCATTTATCTAATATGGGAGATATTTTTACTGAAAACTATTTATTAATAATCGCTTTACCATTGCAAGTTAGCTTCGGATAATCAAACGTCAAACAAATGAATAAAACACCTTGTCAAAGTTAGCGTTTTTTGAAAACTGACGTTGCGTAGTTGTTTTAAGAACACAAATGAATCAACTTTGCCACAATTTTTAATGTTGATCAAGTTTGGTTAAAATAATTTTAATTATGTCAGATAATCACTATGGTGAGTACATTATTCTCGTATAAAAAAAATGCAAAATTTTTTGTTGTTTTTCTTCAAACTGCCATTTTTGTAAAATCTTTAAAAAATTTATTATTTTCTTTAGTTTTAAAAATATACGTGGACACAAAGTAACTTGTCGCGGGCGAGTTTTCACATGTCATTTTTTATTGAACCTTCCTTTTTAAAATCATGCCACATTTAGCTGCTACTTTTTGCTAATAAGGCCGGAATTAATTTTTAAATATTAACATTTTTCTCCAAACTTAGCGAAATATGTGTTTAAATTGTAGTATAGATATTTAAAATATAACGTACTAAATACATATACATCTACACATACTATTATTATACTCATTATATTTTAAGGAATAAAATTCGCACCTTATCCCGAGGCAAAAAGTTTGTAGCCTGAGCGTAGCGAGGTATATAATTAGCCAATATCTAACAAGACACTAATTACGAATTTTAGGAGATATTTTTTAAACTTTTGGATTTTTCTGCCCTAAAATTAAATTATAATTATAATTATGTAGTTTTCAGCTATTTTACTAAAAACATAATGTCTGATAGAGCCTTTTATTTTGAATTTTAAGGATAAAAAGTGACAGTTTTATCGTTAAAATAAGGATTAAAGAGGGCCCTGTTCTTATAATATATACCAAGGGATAAAAGTGACACTTTTTATTTCAAGGTAAAACGTTTTTAGCACGAGCGTACCGAAAGCTACAATTCGTTAAAGGATAAAAATACTCTTTTATAACGAGGTTTATACGTTAATTTTACACTTTCAGACCGATCTTTTTTTTAACTTATTTTTTGTTCTGTTTAGTATAATATATAAACATGATTATTTATAAACAAAGAAAGCTTCCAGTGGCGTATATAGAAAAATTTCGGGGTGGGCCCGAGACAGTTTTTTTTTTGGGGGGGGGGAAACCCCATGAGGCCGTATTTAATGCTGTTTTATGTTTGTATTCATGAAGTATGTGGAAAATATCTAGAAAAATCTTAGCTTTGGGGGGTGCCCGGGCCCCCCAGGCCCCCCTTATATACGCCACTGTAAGCTTCTGTCAAGTCGTTTTAAAATTGGCGAAAGTCAGACAGAAGAAAAGTGTGTAAAAATTTAATGTCGGTTCTGTAAAGTTTTTGTTGGGGGGTTTAGGTGTCTGCATTTTTCAGGGGGACGATTAGTTATTGGGGAGGGGGCAAACTTGGAAGGTACCTACCCTTCTCAACTAAAAGAAGCTAATATCTTACCTGTCTATAAAAAGGGCGGTGGAAAACTATCGTCCGATTTCTTTGTTGAACAGTTTCTCTAAGGTCTTTGAAAAAGTTCTATGCAACCAAATAAATCATTCTCTTAAAAAATATCAGATCTTAACTCCAAGCCAACACAGTTTCAGAGAACTGCACTCTACCGAAACAGCCAGCATTGACTTTGTTCAACAGATCTACAACAAACTAGACCAAGGCGATAGAGTTGTTGCACTATTGTTTGATCTAACCCGTGCTTTTGATACCATAGACCCTAACTTTGTATATAAAAAACTAGAAAAACTAGGTATCCAAAACCCCCTTAATAACTGCATTAAATCTTTTCTTACAGATATAAAATTTAAAATCAAAATCGCACATATTCAGAATCTACAGAATCAAATATAGGCACGCCCCTTGGGCTCATACTACACAATGGTCGACTATTTAAAATAGCCTCAATCTGAACCAATACAGTCATAAACTCTTCAAAGGTTAGGATTTGATCCCCCACAATTCTCTTCAGTGTGCTTGCACCTTTAATATTTTTGCTGTTTATTAACGATCTTCCCGAATATATCACGTGGGGACTTGTGTTTATGTTCGCCGATGATACGTCCATCGTTGTATCCGCAAAAGACACAAATTTTCTTCATGAAAATATCAACTTAACCCTAAATGAATTTTCGAACTGGTGCAAGCAAAACAATCTGATTATAAATGTCTCTAAAACTGTCTTTATGGAATTTAAAACAAAGTCCCGTAAACCTACCGACCTCAATATAATCTTTAATGACATCCCTTTGCCAGTTGGCGATAGCTCAACATTTTTGGGAACCATTGTCGATACTCATTTCGAGTGGAGTTTACACATAAGTAGTGTATGCTCAAAACTTAATACATGCTACTTCATGATTAAGTCACTTAAAAATTCTCTCAGTATAAAAAATCTCATTACTGTGTATTATGCTAATGCATACTCGGCTCTAGCCTATGGTGTGGCAGTATGGGGTAGTGCTCAGGATGTGGAAAGAGTATTGGTAGGTCAAAAGAGACTTATAAGTCTAATTTTCAATATACCTTACAACGGTACTTGTCGCTCTGCATTTAAGGATAATAAAATTATGACAATAACAAGTATTTACATATATAAACTATTCATTTTCATTTTTTAACACCGAAATATTTTTACATTAAATAGTTCTTATCACAACTATCCAACTAGAAGTCGTAACCACTTCAGCATCTATAAACACAACCATGAGTATATAAAAAAAAGTACTCATTATCTTGGATGCAAATTCTTTAACTTGTTGCCAAACAAAATCAAACATACTACTTCGCTGCCAAGATTCAAAAAATCAAAAATCTTTTATTAAAAGAAACTTTTTATAGTTTAATTGAGTTTGAAAACTACATGTTGGGCAGAAGGTAAATTTTTGTTCTCAATATTTATATACATAGATATACAAATCTTGTAAATGTGTTTTCATTTTTATTTTTTTAAATATTTACACTATTATTATTTACACTTAATGTTATATTTTTTGTATTTGACGTGTCTTATCTACATTATTGTAGCTGAAAAGATTAATAAAGTTGTCTATTGTCTATACCCGTAAAAAAAAATACCACACAAGCCATGTTTTAACTTAAAATCAACACAAAACCCCGCCTAGGTACCAAATTTCACTCAAATCAAGCAAGCTGTTTTTGGGTTATGCATGTTGATCGTTACAGACAGACAGACATACAAACACATACACACACACACACACACAGACGGCGCGACAACAAAAAAAATTCAAAATCATCTGAAACACAAAGATATATAGTATATTATATTTACTACCCAACAAATCAAGACAAGTTTAAATAAAGATCGTATACCACACAAGCCATGTTTTAACTTAAAATCGACACAAAACCCCGCCTAGGTACCAAATTTCACTCAAATCAAGCAAGCTGTTTTTGGGTATGCACGTTGGTCGTTACAGACAGACACACAGACAGACAGACATACAAACACACACACACACACAGAAAGACGGCGCGACAAAAAAAAGTTTCAAAATCATCTGAAACACAAAGATATATAGTGTAGTAGTAGTGTGAGATAATATCAACAACAATTTCAGTCTTGGCAATCTAAGAATTAAATTTTTCGGAGAATCACAGCCATTTAACAAAATATTGCTCATTATTATTTATTTTCTTCTTGAAAATTTTTCTACCAAATAAATTCCAGCTGTTTTAGTTTTTTAAAATTCTCATTCATAAAAAGCTCCTCACATGGGCTCACCATCACCTAATTTAAAGTCAACCGGCGAAAGGCATTTTTTCATTTAATATGAATAATAAATAAAATGTTGTACAATTAATAAATTGAAAAAATAGTCCATTTCTCAAAGTGGAGTTTGCAAATTACAAAGAAAAACTAAATGTCTTCTCCACTAAAGTCTTTATTTTTCACCCAACCCAAAAACACGTGTGACTTCTTTCAGTTTTTTGTCGGAAGTGATTTCTTTATTCCCCTGTCACACACAGGGTGGCGCTTCAAACTTTTATCAAAATGATCAGGTGATCAAAAAGAAAATAACTTTCAACAAAGAAAGAAATTATCACCTGATCGGAATTTTTCCCAAACAGGACTTTCTTTTTTGAAGGTTTTTGCTGAAAGCCCAAAAATATCAAAACAAACTTTAAGGTTAGGTTTTCCAAAAAATTCAAAATAAAACAATAAACAAAAATAACTGGCAGCATTAAACATTCCGCCCACCATAAAAATTCCCAATTTTTATAGAAAAACCCAAAACTAAAAAATCAAAAAAAAAGGTTATTCAATTACCCAAAGGGTCTAAACAATAGATTAGCATTTTTGCAATAATAATTTTATCGCAATAACTATGGATGTCATACTTAAGTTCATTCAAATAAGCATGATTCACGCTACACAAGGCTTTGAAGGTTGGTTACTGGCTGGGTAACGGACATACCTTCACCAAACTACGATCAAGTAATCCTTTCGCGGTTTTTACTTGCACTACACGGGGGATTCTATCTGGACTCGAGTAAATTTTTTCAATTCTACCGAGTGACCACTTCAATGGGGGTAGGTTTTCGTCTTTCAACGCTACTAATGTTCCAACTTTTGGGGGGTTATCGGGGGTATTCCATCTTTCGCGTTGTTGCAACGACTGTAAATACTCCATATGCCAGCGGCGCCAAAAATGCTGCTGGATCTGCTGAACAAGCTGCCAGCGATGGAGACGGTGTAACTTAACATTGGTTAGATCTTCATCGGAAGGGGCTGTCAAGGGTTCCAAAGTGAGGAAATGTCCAGGAGTAAGACTTTGAAAGTCATGAGGATCAGGGCTCATACTACACAATGGTCGACTATTTAAAATAGCCTCAATCTGAACCAATACAGTCATAAACTCTTCAAAGGTTAGGATTTGATCCCCCACAATTCTCTTCAGATGAGTTTTCGTGGACTTTACCCCAGACTCATGGAGTCCACCAAAATGCGGACTGGCGGGTGGGTTAAAACACCACTTAATCGCTAAAGTCTCAGCAGCTTGCTGACAATAGGATACAAGGAGGTTATTTGCCCCAACAAAATTAGTGCCCTGGTCACTGTAGAGGGCAGCACATCTGCCACATCTACCAACAAATCGGCGGAGGGCAGCCAAAAATGCATCAGTGGACAAATCAGAAACAGCCTCCAGGTGAATGGCCTTTGTTGGGAAACAAACAAAAATACACCCATAAGCCTTTTGACTTTTTACACCACGACGCTTGGTTAACGTGATGGAGAATGGACCCATAAAATCTACACTAACATGGGAAAAGGGCTTCACCTGGGACACTCTACATTTAGGAAGGTCACCCATGAATGGGTGCAATGGTTTGGGATTTACCCTGGCACAACAAAAACACTTGGAAACAACACTGTGAATGGCACTTATCACCGACAAAGTCCAAAACTGTTGATTTAGGAGGTACTCCAATAAGCGAGGACTGGATGTCCATGCTCATTATGGAATTTTTCAATAATCAAAGTGGTAAGTCTGTGACTACGAGGCAACAACATGGGGTGTTTCACCTCATATGCTAAATCAGTATGACGTAATCTACCGCCCACCCTGAAAACACCATGGGAATCAAGAAAAGGAGCTAACTTTCGAAGAGGCTTAGCACAACTCTCACCCTTACGTATCCTTTTTCAAATCTTCAAAAAAAACTTCTTGTTGTACAATTCGCACAACAACTAAAGTAGGATAATAAAGATCTGCCCATTGAGGGCTTTAGTAGGAAAAGGTCTCAAACAAAAGGCAACAATGCCCAAGATTTTACGCAAAGAGGAGTACTTAGTGAGTAACAGCTGTACTTCATCAAGGGGAATTTCTGTCACAAAAACAAAACGATTTTCCTCAGGGGGTAGATCAGCATCAAACGCATCAATTTTATGGTTCATAGGCCATGTTTCACTAGACTGGGCCAACCAATATGGTCCAGTAAACCAAAGAGGATGGTCTATCAATTGACCGGGAAGTAAGCTCCGGGATAAGCAATCAGCTGGGTTCTCCTTACCATTTACATGGTACCAACAGCTGGGGGGAACTTTCTCTTGAATAGTCGTTACACGATTGGCTACAAAAACCTTTCGTTTTGATGGACACGATTTTATCCAAGCAAGGGTAACGCTGGAGTCAGACCAAGCAAAAATCTTATCAATCGGGATGCAATCAAGATGATTGCCAACAAACTCCAATAGCTCTGCCAACAATACAGCGGCACACAATTCTAAGCGTGGAATAGAAATACTTTTCAAAGGGCACACCCTACTTTTCCCACACAAAAGGGAGATAGAAATATTTCCATCCAACTCAATTTGTCGAATATATACTGCACCACCATATGCACACATTAAGGCGTCACAAAAGCCATGCAATTCAGTGGTGACAGCATTTTGCTTCACAACATAACGAGGTATTGATATCGAAGATAATAATGGTAGTTGCGATACATAAAGTTGCCACTGTGCAACAATATCACTGGAGGGGGTATCATCCCATGAAAGACCCTGGACCCACAAACGTTGCATTAAACATTTAGCAACCAAAACAACTGGGGCTAGGAACCCGAGTGGATCATATATCCTTGCAATTTCAGAAAGAATGTTTCTCTTGGTACAAGGTCTTTCCATGGGCATCACATCATAACAAAACGAATCCAATTTTGGACACCACTTTATTCCAAGGATTTTTAAACCAGCAGATTCATCATCAAAGGAAATTGGTTGTTGATGACTAGCTGGAACTGATTCTAGTAACTCAGGAGTGTTGCTAGTCCACTTACGAAGTTCAAAACAACCCAATTTTAACAACGGAATTAGCTGTTTCTGGCTTTCTAAAGCTTCAGCTACAGAATTAGCTAATCCGATGGCATCGTCCACATAAGTAGTATGCATCAACACCTTGCTCGCTAGTGGAAAGCCACTGCCATGATCTTTAACGAGCTGGTGAAGAGTACGAATAGCTAGGTATGGGCTCGAATTCACATCATAAGTTACTGTTTGAAGAGAGTACTCTTGAATCTCCTCGTTTGGGTCGAACCGCCACAATATCTTTTGATAACACACATCAGCCTGATGCATATCAATCTGCCTGAACATTTGACGTATGTCACTAGAATATACAACACTATAAAGGCGAAAAGTAAGCAATATTGACACAATATCTCTTTGGAGTTTAGGTCCTACCAATAAAATAGAATTTAAGCTACGACTATTTGAGGTCTTGGCAGATGCATCAAAAACAATTCGGATTTTTGACAAGTCACCATCTGCCTTCACAACTGGGTGGTGTGGAATAAAATATGAATGGAAGTCAGGGCTAGAATTGTCCAATTTCATATGCCCCTGGTCTAGGTAATCCTAAACAAAGTCTTTGGTCGCACTATACAAAGCAGGATTTTTCAACAATCGGTTTTCCATCATATTGAATCTACGCAATGCTTGGCCTTTAGAGTTACCAAGTTCTTGTCGAGGCTCTCTGAAAGGCAAGCGAACAACATATCTGCCGGACTCGGTTCTTGAATGAGTGGTAGCAAATATTTTTTCACACAAGTCCTCATCAGAGGAAAGAGGGATTTTTTGAGGGGTCGATTCTAGTTCCCAACACCTTTGTAAGGTCCTATCCAATCGAGATTCTGGAAGACACTGAGGTCATCAAACTAATAGGTTTTTGAGTTTTACGAGGACCCTCAATACCACCAAGGAGTATCCAACCAAATATTGAATTAATGGCACAAGGTCCTCCATTTTCTCCTTTTTTAAAGCCAGGCACAAGCATCTGACCAAACAAATCAACACCAATTAAAAGGTCTACACTACTAGGTTGTCCAAAATTAGGATCAGCAAAATCTAAATTTTTTAGGTACGGAATAGAATCATATTCTACAACAGTCACAGGTATGGTTCCACAAATTTTAGGAATAAGAATGGCATCACAGGAAAACAAACTATCAGGAAACTTGGAGGAGCCTATTTGCAATGTTACATTGCCATCTGATGTACTAGAAATCATGCCATTTATTCCTTTAATAGGAGTTCTATTCGGAGCTACTTTAAGTCCTAACCTCCCAGCCAAAGAGACGGTTACAAAGGACGCTTCACTAGCGGAATCTAAAATTCCCCGACAAGACACAAACTTCTTGTTGGCATCTACAACTAAAACTTCGGCAGTTGCAAAAAGCGCAGGTCTCCTCTTACGAGGTTCAAAATGATTGCTACTGGGTGTAGTAGTTTGGCACCTTCACTATTAGGTATACGGGGGGTTTCCCCTGGACAATCAACTTGGGGGCTCGGAGAGCTTTTCACAAAGTGCAACAGGGAATGGTGAAGACCCTGGCACTGACGACACGTGGCATTTGTAGGACATTGAGATACACCATGTTTGCCAAAGCAGTTAAAACACAATCGTTTACGCTTAACAAATTGATGGCGTTGACCTACTTCTAATTCCAGAAATTTGGTACACTTCACAAGAGGATGGTAGGGCTGCTGCTGGCAATAAACACAACCTTCATTACCTGACTGGCCTGTTCCAGTCAATAACACAGGATAGGGTGGTTTGCCACCCTTTCTACGGGGTAGAGGAGGTGAGACCTCCTTCGGCTTATTCAAAAGAGAACTATTTTCCAAAGCCCGACAATTTTTCTCTAAGAATTTAAACAAATCTTTATAGGACGGGATTTCCTTATCACTATACTCAATCTCAAACTGAGTTTTCAATGGGGTATCAACCTTTTGCAAAAGAAGAAGCATTTTAGCAAAATCTCAAAGGTCTACATCATCATAGTTTGACAATGCTTCCAAATTTTCCCGGAAAGTGGACAACAATAACCTTAAATCATGTGGGTTGCTCGATTTTGCAGAAGGGGCTTGACAAATAGACGTCCAATAATTTGTTACCAAAAGTCTTTTATTATTAAAGCGTCTAATCATTGCATCGAAGGCTACTCGATAATTATCTGAGGTTAGCGGTATGTTCCTAATTACAGATGCGGCCTCTCCCACCAGAGCGGTATTTAAGGCTTGAAATTTAGCTATTTCACTCATGTCAGCTTTATCATGAACAAGTGACTTAAACATATCAAAAAAGGTGGGCCATTTTGTTAGATTACCATCAAAATGGGGTACCTCTATTCTTTTAATTTCAAGACCCCTGTCCACATTTACCAGGGAATGGTTCAAAATTGTCTGTGAGGCATCTTGGTAATCCTCCGGATAGAGCTCACGACAAATCGATGTAATTGTGTATTTCATTTCATCAAATTCCTGCACTAAAGTTTCCTGACTTGTATCTGATCACTACTATCCAAGCTTATAATTTCAAAATGCAATGCATCGAATTGACTTACCAGAGAAGGCTTGGCTATCAACACACCATTACGGTTCGCTAAACAACGTGGCACTAATCTCGCGCTTAACGAAAGCAAAACATGAAGGTAAATTTCGACCGATTTCACACAAACAAATACGAAACCCGACGAATAATCAAAAATTTTCTAACCTCGGAGGTAAACAAAACAACACGTGAAGTTGTATTGAACACACAAACGTCAATGAAACGTCAGCCAGCAAGAAAAAAGAACGGGGGCCCGGGCCGCTCCCAAATGTCGAACGGGGGTTTTTTTTATCGCCGCACGAGGTCATAAACCAAACTCAGGGCAACCAACCTTCAAAACCATGCGGACTCTAACAAAAACCGGTACAAAAACAACAATGTCCGAATCTGGCAAAAAAAACGATAAAATGTGGTTGCTGCAAAAAAACTGTAAAATTACCAATTTTTTAACAAAAAAAAACTGTAAAATCCAGAGGGCTTTTTCTAAACATCCGGCTCGAAGGACCAAATAGACATTCTGAGCCCTGAAGGGGAGAAAACTAGAAATATCCCAAGTTAAATTCGCCCCTTCTGGGAAAACAGAGGCTATTAAATTAAAAACAAAGGAAATAAAAAATCGGCAACACGCTAGAAGCTTACCTTCTGTAATTCTGTAGCTGTCCCAAAATTTCACTGGCGGTCGCGGCCCTTTCTTGCGACTGGAATTTCGTTCTTCAACCCAAAAACACGAGTGACTTCTTTCAGTTTTTTGTCGGAAGTGATTTCTTCATTCCCCTGTCACACACAGGGTGGCGCTTCAAACTCCCAGCGTGAGCAAAAAACGCGCATGATTTTATCAAAATGATCAGGTGATCAAAAAGAAAATAACTTTCAACAAAGAAAGAAATTATCACTAAGGTTTTTGCTGAAAGCCCAAAAATATCAAAACCAACTTTAAGGTTAGGTTTTCCAAAAAATTCAAAATAAAACAATAAACAAAAATAACTGGCAGCATTAAACAATCTGAAACAAGGTAAACAAAGAAGTGTAACTACATCCGAACCAATTTTTAGAGCCTATTAAATAGATTAAACTGAGATAATTAATAGTTGATCATAGGTACATCAAGTCAACTAGAATATTTTGGAAACATACCAAGAACATTAAAAAATAACAATAATTTAAAGGTCTACTTAGAAATATATGCACTAAAAATATCGCAGTGCGTTATCAGGGACTTATTGGCATAGTGATGCGATAATAGTGTCAGGCCGTAGTTTGGCAGTTTTGCATTGGAATATGAGAGCTAATCTTTTAACATAAGGTTTTACTATACGAACCGAAATAAATACTGTCGACTTTAATTATAGATAAATAAACGTCTTGGTTTTAAATTCGACTTTGATATATCAATTTTGAAAGAACAACTGTCAACCTGCAATGTAAATATGTCAAAATACTGCAACACTAATGTCATTGCATGGCCTCATTCCAATAAGTCCCTATTATTATTTAAACCGAAACCAACTAAGTTATTTTGGAATGTGTCTAGGTTGGTAAAACCAACCCTTGAGTCCAAATTTATTACCAAACTTATTATTATTAATAAAAACTAAAGTCAAGACAAGTTTAAGTAAAGATTGCATTCTCTTGGTACTAATTACACCGGTTCATTCATAATGCTTTGAATGCAGCTGCAAAAGGTATTATTGACTTCGACAATGAATGGCCTTGCGCCTAAATTTTTCAACCGACAAGTCAATACAAGTTTAAGTCCACACCACATATATTAAGTAAGAGTGGAGCTTATGCGGGTTGTCTTTAAAGGCCGATCTTGACCACACAGCAAGCATTATCATTTAAGAGCTTCGTTTTAGTAAAAGCAAATTTTATTTAAAATTTCAAAGTGTTGTTGTTGTTATGGTGAAATAATTCGTTTAAAACAGCATTATGAATATTACAAAAAACGTGCTTCAACAAATTAACTCTGAAATAAATAATGACCAAATAGTCGAATTAAAATCCATTGGTTCTCTACAAATCAGCAGTCCCTACCTAATCAAGGAAATGCGTATAGTTAATACACAATTTGGAAAATCCATTTTGGTGACGCTGTTTGATGAGACTAATACATTTAAAGTATTTTTGCCCAAACGCATTTTTAAAACGATAGAAAGTAATTTTGTGGAAGCAGTCAACAAGAAGAGTAGTGGTGAAAACTATACCTTAACATATTTGGGACAAGCCGCTACAAGTTTGAAAAACAGCAAAGCTTTATTTGAATTTGGAATGCTGTAAAGTGACATTATATTATTAAAATTTACATCAAAGAAGTTTTATAAGATGGAAGGTGATTTAGAAAGATATCTTTTAGATCTGCATCAAAATTTTAATCAAGAACTTGAAAGAGTTTTGAATTGTGATCCAATTAATCATGAAGACGCAGATAAATTTTATACAGCGGCATGAGCAAAAGCTCGATACATTGTTGGGTTTATGACTCACGATGCGTTTTGTGTGGAATTAAATGATTTGGGATTACAAGATTATGTTAACAATATTGAGATATATTTTGCAGAATACTTAAATCCACAAGCACATGTCAATGAAGAAGAGGGGCAGCTTAGCGAGGAAGAAGAAGATTCCGGCTTTAGTGAAAATTCATGTGAATTTGTTGATTATTAGTGTAATGAAGTATACTCTTAAGCATTTTTCATCTTTCAATGTAAATACCAATAAACAATGTTGTAGAATGAATAGTATATAATATAAATCATAACCACACATTTTTTGCAAACAATTTTGTTTTATTTAACTTAGGAGGCGAACACAATACATATTTATAAATTATATTAGTTTCATTAGCTATGATACATACAAATATAGAAAAATACATTAGAACAACAACATCATACTGGGCTTTCTAAGAATTAAATTTGTCGGAGAACCCCAGCCATTTAACAAAATATTGCTCCTTATTATTATTTATGTTCTTAAAATTTTTCTACCACATAAATTCCATGTGTTTTAGTTTTTTAAAGTTCTCATTCATAAAAAGCATTTCGTATTGGTTCACCATCAATACTTTCTAACTGGTAGGTTGGTCCTTTAAATACAACCGGCTAAGGGCATTTTTTCTTTTAATATGAATATTAACAAATATTTTAAAAAAAATCCAACAATATTAAAAAATAAGAATAATTTAAAGCTATACTTAGAAATATATACACTAAAAATATCGCAGTGTGCTATTAGGAACTTATTGGCATAAAGTCATGCAATCTTAGTGTCAGGCTGTATTTTGACAGTTTTTCATTGGAATATGATAGCTAATCTTTCAACATAAGGATTTGGTTTACTATTACGAATCAAAATAAATTCTTTCGACTTTAATTATAGATAAATAAAAGTCTAGGTTTTAAACTCGACTTTGGTATGTTGCTTATGATTTGCAGAGCGTTATTAGGAACTTATTGAAATAAATTCATACAATAATAATGTCAGACCGTTTTTGACAGTTTTGCATTAAAATATAAGAGCTAATCTTTCTAAGTTTAAAAATCCTATTCTCCACTAGTAGTTATTGAATACTCTCGACAGATTAAAGACGCGCTCAAGGGTGGTGCAGTTGAAACAAAAAACCTGTACCTGATAAAATTATAGCATACTGTTTAATATTGCACGATCAACTTATGAAATACAACCCTCTGACCAATACCGTAAGGGTAGTTTAAAGAAAAAAATGTTTAGTTTGGATGTGTAAGGTTTCCAGTACAAAGACACTCATTTTGTATGTATAGAAATAGCGATTTTAAACACCCATAAAGTGCATCTGTCTGCATCAAGACTTTAAACGTCAAGCTGACTGGAACACAAACAATCATCATGGTATAAATTAAGATAGTTTTGATTTCAGTTATTTACCAATGGAAAATATATCTTTCTTTGTTAAGGGTTTAATTCAAAACGAAACTGTGTTTGTAAAGGGAAATGATAAAAATGATTTATTTTATTTTATTACGTTTGGGGGGGGGGGGGGTAAACTCAGATGGAAGGTAAGCCAACAAGAGGTCGGACCAGTCTTCTTTAATGATTACTCTCGCAAGCGATTGTTATGACAAGGAAACTACAATCAATTCTACTTGCGTAAGTAACCCCGAAAACTGGTTTCCCTTCTTAATCAGTTTTTTTTAAAAGTTTATGGTGTTTATTTGAAACAAGCAATAAATGTTGTACATGTTGGAATGAAGTATAATTAAAGCTAACCTAACCTTGTCTGTGTACTTACAACAAGGCCATTCATTGTCGAAGTCAATAATACCTTTTGCAGCTGCATGCAAAGCATAATGAATGAACCTGGTGTAATTAGTACCAAGATAATGCAATCTTTACTTAAACTTGTCTTGACTTGTTTGGTAATAAATTTGGGCTCAAGGGTTGGTTTTACCAACTTAGACACATTCCAAAATAACTTAGTTGGTTCGGTAAAAGTGCAAAAAAGGTTGATTCTGTTTAAAGATCTTAATAATAGGGACTTATTGGAATAAAGCGATGCAATGACATTATTGTTGCAGTATTTTGACATATTTACATTGCAGGTTGACAGTTGTTCTTTCAAAATTGATATATCAAAGTCGAATTCGGTTCGGTTCGGTTCGGTTCGACCAAGACGTTTATTTATCTATAATTAAAGTCGGCAGTATTTATTTCGGTTCGTATAGTAAAAGCTTATGTTGAAAGATTAGCTCTCATATTCCAATGCAAAACTGCCAAAATACGGCCTAACACTATTATTGCATGACTTTATGCCAATAAGTCCCTAATAACGCACTGCGATATTTTTAGTGCATATTGTTACAAATTTAAGTTATTTAAATTTTATAGTTAAGTTTTATAGAATTTATTTAGGTTTAGTGTAGTATTAGCTTGACTTATCTTGTGGTTGTATTCTTAGTCTAGGTTTTAGTTGCGTTATCTATGACAAACTGATGCACGGCCGCGTACCTTCTGGAAGAGACGAGAATGCTCGTGAATCGAAGAAGGATGGATGGTTCTCGAATAGTAGGCAGACCCTATATATAGCGCCGGACGCCGCGTATGGGGTCAGTCAAAGATAACCAACAGTAGTGATCGCTAGATGTTAACGCGAAGTTTATAGGTCGATTAAAGTAGTGAATTATTAGCAAGTTATTAGTAAGTTTAAGTGCGTGTTTTTGTACATAATTGTCGAAATAAATTGACAAATCGTTTTTGACATTTACGAGTTTTATTTGAAGCAGTGAACCCGTAACAATTGGTGTCAGAAGTGATAACTAAATAGTGTAAAGACTATCCTTACATAGTATCACCGGCTAGGACAATTGGACAGAAGAACAGTAAGTGATTTTTCCAGAATATTCGAAGAAGTTCGATATTGTTTTATTCAAAAATCAAAAGAGATATTTACATTTCAAAAATTGACAATTAGAAAACTTCCAGAAAATTCCATAACATTCTACGACGTTCTATTCGAGAACCAGAAGAGATATCCAAAAGGCGAGTTCGACATTAGATTAGTAATTTCAAAAGTAAGAATTGGAAAGAATTTCTAGAATATTCCATAACATTCTATGACGTTTTATTCGAGAATCAGAAGAGATATCCAAAAGGCGACTTCGACATTAGATTAGTAATTTCAAAAGTAAGAATAAGAAAGAATATCTAGAAGATTCCATAACATTCTACGACGTTCTATTCGAGAACCAGAAGAGATATACAAAAACCGACTTCGACATTAGCTTAGTTATTTCAAAAGTAAGAATCAGAAAGAATTTCTAGAATATTCCATAACATTCTACGACGTTTTATTCGAGAACCAGAAGAGATATCCAAAAGGCGACTTCGACATTAGATTAGTAATTTTAAAAGTAAGAATTAGAAAGATATTAATATTCCATAACATTCTACGACGATCTATTCGAGAACCCAAAAAGATAATAAAAAAAAAGCGACTGCTGCATTTGCCTAGTAGCAGAAAGAGTGACATTTACCAGTATATTCCAGAACATTCCATTAGGTCTTACTTAAGAATCGGAGGAGATATTGAAAAACCGACTACGACATTAGCTTTATAGACCAAAAAAAATAAAAATAAATATTTTAAGTGATTTATCAGGAAGTTGATGCTTACTAGACAAGGATCAGCAAAGATAGAAGATCTAACTAAAATGATGCAGGCTCTCGCAGCTCAAATGGCTCAAGACCAGAACGATATAAGACAGACCATTGAGAAAAACCAGAACGATATAAGACAGACTATTGAGCAAAACCAGGACAATATGAAACGGACCATGGACGACATGAAGCAGACCATGGAACAAAACCAGAACGACATGCAGGATAACTTTGACCAAATAAAGAGCAACTCCGAACAGCTGGGAGAAGAGTTTAAGACTGCAACCGAAGATCTTAAGGAAGAAATAACTCAAAGAATACATAGTGTGGAACAAAAGGTACAAAATAAATTGCAGAATGTAGAAGAAAAGGTACATAATGTTGAAGAAAAGGTGCAGAATGTTAGGGAAGAAGTTTTTCAAACCATGGAAGAAAAATTCCAGGATGTGTCAAAACAGCTTATACAGCTCCAAAAAGGTCACAACAAAATGAAAGCTCAGGGATATGTTGTGAATTCCAACCAAAACATTAAGCCTCCAAGTTTTGATGGTACGTCTTCCTGGTCCACCTACAAACAACAGTTTGAAGCTGCTGCCGCTGCAAATGGCTGGGACGATGAAGAAAAAGCTAGAGTAGACAGTAGACACCGGTGCTGCCATATCCAAAATGCTTAAGTCCAAAATTGCAATGATATATAAAATCAACAGAAAAGAAAATAAAACTTAAGACTGTGGCTGGAGAATCCGCTGATGTGTTGGGGCAGACAGACATAGACCGACAGCTGGGAAGATTAAAGATTCGCCACACTGTATTGGTTGCCGAAATAGAAGACGAATTTATTTTGGGAATGGACTTGATAAGTAAATATGGATTTGCGTTTGATAATAAACTTTATACCCTAAAATTTGGGAACGAAGAGTTCATTTTATCAAATAGTCACATCAATAAAGAACCAATAAAGGTGGTGGCAGTGTGTACAACAAGACTGGTCGGTAACAGTGAGACCATAATTTTTGGAAGGCTAGAAGAAAGCTGCGTCGGACTCATAAGCCAACAGAACACACCCAACACCTACCTCGTTGCAAAGTCACTAGTTAGAACCGATAAAGACATCCCGATTAGAGTCGCCAATATTTTCCCAAATAGTGTCAAAATTAATAACCAGTCCAGAAAGTAACAAGATATGAAGAGCCAACTTTGGAGGATAAAAGCAAGTTACCCACGGAGATACTTCAGCAATTTCAGTCAACTTGGAAACATCTCACTCCAGAAGAACTTAGTACAGCGAGAGAGTTTATAGAAGAACAAAGTAATATCTTCGAAACTAAGAGTAGTTCGGGACGCACAAACCTTATTCAACATTCCATTAACACTGGCGATACCCAACCGATAAGACAGCCCCCAAGAAGACTACCAATGGCCAAACAAGAAGAAGTGCACAACCTCATTAATAAAATGCTCAGTGACGGGGTTATTGAAGAGTGATCAAGTCCTTGGTCATCTCCTGTGGTGTTGGTCACTAAAAAGGATGGAAGTACTATTTTGCGTCGACTACAGAAAACTTAACGATGTGACCAAGAAAGATAGTTACCCACTGCCAAGAATAGACGACACATTAACAACATTGGCAGGATCATATTGGTTTTCTACTCTTGATCTAAAAAGTGGGTATTGGCAAGTAGGAATCTTTGAAAGAGATAAAGAGAAGACGGCATTCTCTGCTGGAAGTGGACTTTATCAGTTTAATGTGATGCCATTTGGCCTATGCAATGCCCCAGCTACATTTGAAAGACTAATGGAAGTCGTTCTACGAGGCGGTTCGGTTCGGTTCGGTTCGGTTCGGTTCGGTTCGGTTTTGAAAGACTAATGGAAGTCGTTCTACGAGGCCTTACTTGGAAAACCTGCCTAGTCTATTTGGATGATCTCATAGTAATGGGGAAATCATTTCAAGATCATCTAGACAATTTACGAGAAGTATTTTCAAGAATCAGGAACGCAAATCTTAAATTAAACTCAAATAAATGTTTTCTGTTCCAAGAAAAAGTTGAGTTCCTGGGTCATGTCGTTTCCCGAGAAGGCATCCATACCGACGAAAAGAAGTTACAAGCAATAAAAGAATGGCCTCAACGTCGTGACAAACATGAATTGAGAAGTTTTTTGGGTCTGTGTACATACTATAGACGATTTGTAGAAGGATTCGCCAAAATAGCGTCTCCATTACATAGACTTACAGAAGATAAAGCTTCTTACAAATGGAAAACCGAATGTGACCAATTATTTAGAAGGCTAAAAGCAGCATTATGTTCTAGTCCGATTCTGGCATATCCCATTCCAAAAGGAAAATTCATATTAGATACTGATGCGAGCAACGATGGCATAGGAGCAGAACTCTCCCAAGTACAAGATGGAGAAGAACGGGTCATCGAATTTTTCAGCAAGAAGCTATCCAAACCAGAGAGAAATTATTGTGTTACCAGAAAGGAGCTCCTAGCCATCATTCAATCCGTAGATCACTTTCACAAATATCTCTACGGACAAGAGTTTCTGATTAGAACGGATCATGCTGCGTTATAGTGGCTCATGAAAATGAAACAACCTGAGGGGCAAGTCGCGAGATGGATAGAAAAGCTTCAACAATACCATTATCAAATTAAGCACCGAGCGGGAAGGGTGCATAATAATGCAGATGCAGTGTCCAGAAGACCTTGCCCTGAAGATTGTAAACATTGCAGAAGAATTGACCAGAAAGAAGGAATTACCTACTTGCGTCAGATAAAATTAGAACCAGATGAAGAATGGATGTCGGCTTCGATTAGAACCACACAACCTATTGACAAGATGAAGGGCCTATCTTGCGATTAAAAGAAGAGAACAAGCCACGATCATCATGGCAAAGTATCGCAAACCAAGGGGTGATATTCAAATCACTGTGGGCACAATGGGATTCACTGATAGTAGAAGAAAACATACTTAAACGTCCCTGGAAAAGTGTCGATGGCCTAACTGTGATTAATCAAGTAGTAGTTCCTAGGAGCATGGTAGACCATATAATGGCCGAATGCCATGGTGGAAAATCAGGCGCACACCTAGGCATAAATAAAACCATGGACAAAATTCGAAACCGATTTTATTGGGTCAATTACTTTCAAGATGTGAAAAACTGGTGCCGCCGATGTTCGATTTGTGCAGCCAGCTAAGGTCCCAAAACAAGGTCCAGAGGTCAAATAAAACAATATAACGTAGATGTGGCCGGACCATTTCCAGAAACTAAAAAGGGCAACAAATACATCCTTGTTGTCATGGATTACTTTAGCAAATGGCCAGAAGTTTTTGCTTTGCCTAACCAAGAGGCCGCTCCAGTTGCAGAAGTTCTGGTAAATGAAGTTTTCAGCAGATTTGGCATTCCTTTAGAACTACATTCAGATCAAGGGAGAAACTTTGAATCAAAGCTCTTCCAGAATCTCTGTGACCTTTTAGGAATACATATAACACGGACTACTTTACATCCGCAGTCAGATGGCATGGTTGAAAGATTTAATAAAATAATAGAAGAACATATATGCAAAGTTGTTGATGAGCACCAAACAGATTGGGACCAATATATTCCATTGTTTTTGATGGCCTACAGAACCGCCATTCACAATACGACAGGAGCTACTCCATCTAGTATCCTGTTTGGTAGAGAACTGCGTTTACCATGTGATATCATGTTTGGTTCACCTGAAGAAGAACACTTAATGACTATGTCGAACGTTTAAGACAGAAGCTGCAAGATATCCATGAGGTGGTTAGAGAGCGAATAGAAATAGCCAGTGACCGCATGAAAGCAAGATATGACCTGAAAGCAAACTCTTCAGGGTTCAAAGAGAATGATCAAGTCTGACTATACAATCCTCAACGAAAGAAAGGAAGATCACCTAAGTTGGCACCACCATGGGAAGGACCTTATAAAGTTGTTAAGAGAATTAATGATGTAGTCTACCGAATCCAAAGAAGCCCGAAATCCAATATGAAAGTTGTTTATCTGGACAGACTAAAACCTTACTTGGCAAATGTTGATCGAGGCGATCAAACCTGAAGAGGAGGATAGTGTTACAAATTTAAGTTATTTAAATTTTATAGTTAGAATTTATTTAGGTTTAGTGTAGTATTAGCTTGACTTATCTTATGGTTGTATTCTTAGTCTAGGTTTTAGTTGCGTTATCTATGACAAACTCATGCACGGCCGCGTACCTTCTGGAAGAGACGAGAATGCTCGTGAATCGAAGAATGATGGATGGTTCTCGAATAGTAGGCAGACCCTATATATAGGGCCGGACGCCGCGTATGGGCTCAATCAAAGATAACAGTAGTGATCGCTAGATGTTAACGCGAAGTTTATAGGTCGATTAAAGTAGTGAATTAATAGCAAGTTATTAGTAAGTTTAAGTGCGTGTTTTTGTACATAATTGTCGAAATAAATTGACAAGTCGTTTTTGACATTTACGAGTTTTATTTGAAGCAGTGAACTCGTAACAATATATTTCTAAGTAGACCTTTAAATTATTGTTATTTTTTAATGTTCTTGGTATGTTTTCAAAATATTCTAGTTGACTTATATATGTACATATGATCAACTATTAATTATCTCAGTTTAATCTATTTAATAGGCTCTAAAAATTGCTTCGGATGTAGTTACACTTCTTTGTTTACCTTGTTTCAGATGATGATGGGCCTCTTTAGACTCGAAACATGTCCTAAATAAAACCCGAAACAATAAAGACTTTAGTGGAGAAGACATTCAGTTTTTCTTTGTAATTTGCAAACTCCACTTTGAGAAATGGAATATTTTTTCAATTTATTAATTGTACAACATTATTTCTTATTATTCATATTAAAAGAAAAAATGCCTTTAGCCGGTTGTATTTAAATTAGGTGATGTGAGCCCATGTGAGGTGCTTTTTATAAATGAGAATTTTAAGAAACTAAAACACCTGGAATTTATTTGGTAGAAAAATGTTCAAGAAGAAAATAAATAATAATAAGGAGCAATATTTTGTTAACTGGCTGTGATTCTCCGAAAAATTAAATTCTTAGATTGCCAAGACTGAAATTGTTGTTGATATTATCTCACACTACTTTTTTTTGTCGCGCCGTCATTCTGTGTGTGTGTGTGTTTGTATGTCTGTCTGTGTGTCTGTCTGTAACGACCAACGTGCATAACTCAAAAACAGCTTGCTTGATTTGAGTGAAATTTGGTACCTAGGCGGGGTTTTATGTCGATTTTAAGTTAAAACATGGCTTGTGTGGTATACGATCTTTACTTAAACTTGTCTTGATTTGTTGGGTAGTAAATATAATATACTATATATCTTTGTGTTTCAGATGATTTTGAAACTTTTTTTTGTCGCGCCGTCTGTCTGTTTGTGTGTGTGTGTGTGTGTGTGTGTGTGTGTGTGTGTGTGTGTGTGTTTGTATGTCTGTCTGTCTGTCTCTGTCTGTCTCTCTTTAACGACCAACATGCATAACCCAAAAACAGCTTGCTTGATTTGAGTGAAACTTGTTACAGAAATGTATTTAACTGAAACAGTGGACTAGTTAAATCTGATCATAATACTTTGATGACTATGGTTTAGTCATGCAATTTTAACACCCAATAAATAGTTTTGTTTTTCAGAAAATATTTTATTACTCTTTATGCGTTTTATATTATTTCTGTTTTTCAATTTTAGGCACTACTAAATCAAGGTAAATAATAATAGCACAAGATTACTTATCATTTATTTATTGTAAAAAGTATGCAATATCACTACAGTAAATCATTATTACTAATTTTAGTTGCTATAGCTATACCTACACGCATGATCGAATAATTATATTTTAGCAGTTATATTATAATAATTATAATACCATTATGGATAATATGACTATTACTATGGAAGTGTATATATTAATGTTTACATTAAAATACTAGGTGTTACCCTACGCATATGATATCACTACATATTTTATATAATAATATATAAATATCATTTTTATTCTTAGACAAAACAAAGATTACATTCAGGTTTAGAACTAAGATAAGATACATAAACAAACACTATGTAAGCAAACAACACATTACTAAGCTTAAATTAAAACTATATTTTCACTTAATACTATAGTGCCCCCACGGCAACGTTTCATAAGACTCTTTTGAAATAGACCGTTTGTTATCCAGGGGACTCAGTCCGATTTTCGTCTGTTTTACAGAGTATAGGCGGTGCTTTTCGGATCTTATAAGATTTTGCGTAACTATTTTTTCTTGAAATGTATTTAGGCAGTCAACATAGTCCTCAAATGATAATTTTGTTTTAACAACATTTTGCTTTACACCCTTGGCTTTCTTAGTCACTCTTGCAGCTTTACTTTTAGTATCCGCTACTTTTGTAGCGTACATTTTAGCTCTAAGGCCAATAAAATGCGTCATTATTTCCCCATTGTTTTCATCTTTCATCATTCCTAGAACCTTTTTATTTACCCTCGGAATGTTATGTATGTTGTCTTCAGCATAATCCGAGGTGTCAAAATACTTGTGGCAGTCCCGCCGTATTGAAGCATAAATGTCATGATTTTGGATGTTATAAACTAAACTGTCAGTATCTGTATATGCAACAGTACAATCCTTACCAAAAGCGGGTACCATGTAGTTATAGTGAAAATCATATATAGTTGTTTTGGCAATGTCCAAAATACACATTCCCACATATATTGGTTTATTGAAATATATTTCTGTTTTTTCAAGTTCAACAGCAACCAAATTTTCATTAAATATGGTTATACTTTTAAACTCTGGTCGAGAAATCAGAGCTTCAGCTCCAAATCGTCCGTCCCATTTCTTGATTAATTTGACAACACTGTGATTTCTAATATTTTCCATGGTTTTTCCAAACACGGCGTTGTTCATTAATTTGAAAAGGTTTTTTTCAAATTCATTTTTAGCATTCTGTCTTAATCGAGTATTTAAGTCAATATATGGTTTCAGCCATGCGGATTGCTCAAAACATAAAATTCTATGAATTGTTTTAAGTTTTATACCAAGTCTCAAAGCTTGTTTTAAATTTGTATAGTGAATTACATAATCCTTTTTATTATGCAGTGTAGCCATAAGTTTTTTATTTTTTGGGTTCTTGTCTCCACCAGGCGGACACTGATGTTCAGGGCATAAAGGTAAGTCTGAGAAATAGTCGTGTAATTCAACCGGAATGAACAAGTCGACTTCTAGAATGTATCCCTCACTTGAGTCATCCCCAATTTTGGAAACATCAAAATAAGTAATTTTGTCACTTTCTAACCAACTAAATTTACCATAAGGCAATAACTGACTCATACTAAATCCATACTGATTATTAATGTCAAAATACATCAAAAAAGATGTTTCTTTGTATGAGTCATAGTTAGCCATGTATTTGTTGTTGGCCTCGACGTATCTTTTTGAACATTGGCTCAACCCTCCTCTAATACCGCGCTCTATAAAAGTGACCATATTATAGTCCATCAAAAGCTCTAATTTTTGTTGCGTATGGTATAGCATACAATCCCATGTGTAACCAGGAAGGGTAAAATAGTTCGCAGGGTCCAAACCATACGTTTTATGACAACTTTCCCTAAATTGCTGAAATACCTGCATTAAGAGGACTATGTCAATTTGCATATAAAATTCCATATAATCTTGTAGGGTTTCACAACCAAAACTTTCCCATACATCCAGTGCATGCTCATAATCAATTGATGAAATTTCTTTATTTTCCAGGATGTTAAAGAAATGACGTTTTTCAGGCAAAGACGTCTCTTTTAATTTTTTCCAACTATCCATATAGTCATAACAAAAAATTCCCTTTTTGAAAATAAGTTTATATTGTTCGTCAGACAAGTGAGGAAATTCATTTTTGATCAGCGGATACTCCTCAAGATATGAAGCAAGCTTATCCAAGCTGCTGGCCATAAAACGAAAAGAATCGATAAATCTAAATTCAATTAAATTTCCGTTAATTTTTTTGGTAAATGCTATATATTTTTCTTTGTTAACTGGCAGCAAATTTATTGAGCCATCCAAATTGGCGATGTTTTCAATTATCAAATGTCCATCATAAGAGCTAAGGTTGTGAAATACTACAGGGACAGTATGACTATCCTGAAAATTTAGATTACAACTTTCATGCGCAGGGCCACGGTACTCTGAAGTAAGGTGACAGTGGTCGCGTATTTTCTTGTCACCAACTGAAAAATTCTGTTCACAAATATGACATTTTTTAGCTTTATTAAAGTTAAGTTTTTGTTTCTTACTTAATAGTTCCATGGGCAAGTCACAGAGAAATACAGTTTCTAAGTTTTCAGCGAACTCCAGTAATTGTTTACTAAACCATTCCATACAGTCAGGCCCCGTGTACGACCGATAAAATGAAAGGGAATCATCATAAGCACATTTTACGTAGTACCCCACTAAACAAGGCACATGCTGCTGATATTTTTGAGTTCTTTTACTACTATTTTTTACCATAGGCATCAGTAAGCATTCGATGTCGCAATAAATAATGAAGGATGCAAATTGTTTATTTTTAAAGTTTTTAAATTCTACAATGTTGTTCTCTTTATTTGGTAATTTCGGAACAACGATACTGCCAATAATTTGGCAGTCTTTTATATGTTGGTCGAGTCCATCCTTTGAATAAAAATAATGCAGGCATCTGTCGCAAATGTATTTAACTTTTGAGAATTTGCTAAGTTGTCTACTCACGAGCCTTGAAAGATTTTTTATCCATACAAAGTGGTAAGTTGGTGCAGAAAGATCTTTTATCTCTTCATTCTCTAAATAATAGTTATTTTGTACTAATAACAAATTAACATGTTTTTCGTACTTTTCCCCGGTAATATAAGCAGGCAGTACTTTAAAACTGTTTTCATTATGTTTTTGCAGGCGATATATATTAATAGATATATTATTTTGCTTTTCAAAGCGAGCAACTTGGTTTAAAGTCATTGGAAACTTTATTCCTTTTAAATTTAAAACTTCTTGAGGATGCGGATAGGATGAGACTCTATTTGAGTTGTTTTCAACAGGAAACATTGCTGACATAATCGCCCAGCCAAAGCACAAATCATCAGTATTTTGTACAGTAACACATGCTTTTTTATTTAAAATAAATTTAGGCATTTTTAAATGATAACCTGCGCGAAGCGGGTAATATTTGTTCATAGCGATAATAAGATTGTTTATTTTTATAAGAGACCATCCAGATTGATTTTGCTGAAATTCTTCCAAATTTGTTAAAAGCAGATCCTTAACATTCTTATCAAACCAGTTTTTCAAATTGGTATTATTGTCAATTACAGCATTGGCAGTACTAAAATGTTTAGTTTCCGTAATTATTTCCTTTTGCGTTGTTATTTGAAAATCTCCACTTAAGACAGTGTTTACCTTAATCATGTTCTCTTTCTTTAAAACATTTTTAATTCTACGTTTAAATAAACTGAAGCTATCCGTCAGAAATTGCAGCGCATCAGTGTGTTTTAAATTTGTAATTACACCACTTCTTACCCTACTGTTAAAGGCTGACCTTACATCTTCCCATTGTACACGGTGTTTCGCACCTCCTTGCTTTATGTTTGACTTCAAGCGATGCTTAAAGCCTTTCACTTCTCCAAGACAGGCAGTTAGATGGGCTTTTTCATAAACCGTCCGGGACTTCTTTAGGGCAATGCTTATTCTTCGACTAGCGTTGGCACAGTCTTTCAAGATTTTTGATATTTTTGTAGCTTGATTAACACTTTCTAATTGGCATTTTATTTCATGTACTAATTTACTTGCAAAACTCATCTTCAGATCGATTTGATGTAATAACACTACAGAGACTTCGGATTTTTCCAACTAGCAATTTAGTTAACAAATGCAAGTTTTTAAATGCTTATGGTAATTAACGATTAACAGATTTTTAATAAACACTACACTTTGTTTAAAATTCACTAAACGCAAACTAGCAGAGGAAGAATCGTTCTTTAACTCGCACGTTTAGCTATAGACTGACAGAAAAACGACTTGCAGGAGCTATTGTAAATGGGATGCCCCTTTTTTAGGCACAGTGTTGCCAATGTTTTTACATGGTTTATAAAAGCTATTTTGTTAGAACCCGGTCAAAATATTTACAGGACATTTTAATGAATAATTAAATAATTTCCCGCTTTCAGTATTTTCAATACGGATTATTAGAACCAGAAATTGAAACTCTTCAGTCACCTTTTTTAATATAATATAAATGTTGAGCACCTATTTATTACAACCTTAAATTTAATTACATTAATTTTCTTAAAATTAAATTAAATATTCTTACAAATTAGTTTTTTTTGTTTTGTAATGTTCTAATAATGCCAGCTGAAGAATTATTTTATAACTAGCTCTGTGGTGAAAAGAATCCTAAATAAGGAAGCATGGGGTAGCCAAAGAGGAAAGAAAGGGAAAGAAAGACGGAAAAGGCAGAAATAAGCTTGATTTAATAAATTAACCAAATAGCTAACAGACAGAGAACTAGAAGTTAAACGAATTAAAAACTGAAATCAAAATGAGATAAGCATACTATAAAAAGAAATGCTTTCAAGCGCTCTAGTTATAGATGTTTATTATCGTAAAACTAAGTATTCAAAATAAAATCAGACCTTATGCCTAGTTTGCCAACCATGTTCTTCCTTAACCCGAATAGCGAACAGACACGTAAAGACAAGCAAGTTTACCCTTTTTTTTTCAGGTTTTAACAAGTTAAGAAAGGCAGATGTTTTCCTTGGCGGCTTTACCTGCTTTATGTAATCTTTAACATAAAGTTTTTAGAGTTTTGATCACAAGTTATTATAAAAAGAATTACTAAGATTAAATATTAAATATCTACGTATTACATTTTTATAGATTGCATGTACTTATATTTTTTATTTGTTGAGTTTTTGTACACGTATAACAGAAAACTATCACAAAGCTTATTTATTTAAATTATCTCATGTTATAACCCTTGCGGGTGTTTACAGCGCCCTGTAGGACTGTACATATTTTCTTCGAATCGCAGACTTCTAACTACTTATATTCTATATTTTCTGGTTCTAATCACACAGAAAAATTGTATCCCTATGTGCTTGTGAGCTTAAAGAAATCAAGTTATGCGTACATTTTCTACTAGTATTTATCCCAAGTAGGCATCAGGTAAGTGCGCGACTAACGTAATGGGTCATTTTTATACCTAGGTTAACCCAATTCTTACAGGACAGACAGCATGTGCCGCCATTTCACCTTTGTGTACACTCAAGTTCCCACTTTTCATTAAAATAACTACATTTAATTCACATTTTTATTTTTCTTTAATATTACATATTATGTACTCGTTTTAGTCAAAGTCAATATTTAATTTTAAAAATGTTTTACCATTGCTTCTTCTTATGTTTCTTTTTTAGCGATTACAAATAGTACTAATTGTTCATAGTATTGTAAGTTTTATATTAATCCATCCATACGTGCCCATGTCAAATTCAGATAAGCCAAATCTTGGGGAATCACCAGAAGCTAATATTAATATTTAGTGTTAAGATTTAAAAAACAAAATACAAATTTGTATTTTGTTTTAGAGATTTTGTAATAAAAGCAAGTATTTCATAAATTAAATAGACTCAGAACCGGTCTCTATTTTTCTCTCTGTTCATAATTTTTGCATGTAGTATCATTTTTCGAATATGCTCCGCAACGCTTCTTATACACACACTCTATTAAGTTGATTATTTAGATACCACCTGTGCGCGAATAGGCACAAAAAGACAGATATCTGACACCTTTTTATTACATCAGCTTAGTTCATTACCAGTTTAAAACTTATGATCTAAAAACGCCATTTATCACTTACTACTTGCCTTAGAAGCCGTAGGTGTTTCTCTTAAAACTAACCTGACCTTACAGGTCGTTTCGATCCAATTTTTTAACAATACATATTTATATGTAGGTGTTTAAGTTTTTTCTTAAACTAGGCGTCAGAATGCGTACGCACTTGGGCACTGCGTGAATAATGATCCACATTTGGATCCAAGACAATTTTTTACCTTGACGCACAGCCTCCCCTAATTAAAAATAATTTAATGGGGTTGTACTCTATAAGCAATAACATTGATCATTTTTTATCAATATTTCAAGTTTTTAGCCTAGAACACATATTTTTAAGCACTTAACGGAGTTTAAACCAAAAACTAGTTTTGCTATTTAGTACACTTATAGAAGTTACGGTTTAAATATGTATTTTTTAAAAGACATTTTTCACAGAATAGATTAGCTGGGAGACGTTTTGAGCTAATCAAACGTTGTCAAGCCCTTTAGACAGGGTAATAAGCACACTCACCAAAGATATATGTCATAGGTCGAAGGACATAGGACATTAAACAAATGCCAGTGGACATAAGCCAAATGCCAGTGGACATACGCCGAATGTCATAGGGCATAGTTCGAGTGTCATAGGCCATTTAAAACGCGTGCAATTCTCTGCACGGGGGGAGCCTTAGCTAGCCCAAATAATAGCTAATTGGTAACACGACATTGCTGATTTGACGCATATATTCGCTGATCGAGGGAGAGCTTTAGATAGCTAGCGAGAGAGGTATACGGAAGTAAAGGTATTTAAATCCAGAATTATTCGTTTTTTTATTTAAAGAGTTTTTAACATTTAGAATATACGAGTAAATCATTTTTTAATTATCGACCATTTTAACTCGATCTTTTAGTTTTTAGTAAACATCTTATATTTTCTTCTTTTCCTTGCGTGCGTTAATAGGACGTGTATTAACGAATAAATTTAGCTTTTCAAGGGGATTACGTGTTACAGGTCAAAATTTTAGGTAACACACATTTTTGTTTCACTTTATCTAAAAGTTTCTTAACATTTAGAATATACGTGTAAACCCTGTATAATTGTTCTAAGTATTTTATTTTTTTCTTGCATTAATAGGATACCTATTAATGAATAAATTTAGATTTTCAAGGGGAAAAACACACACTTTTATTTTAATTCACTTAATCTAAAAGGCTTTATAAAGAAAATAATTTCAGAATGCTATAACACTAAATTCAAATTTTTATTAACTCCTTATTAAATTTTAGAGAAACCAGTTCTAGAGTAGTTGATCCTTACTATGTTAGGCTGTGTATTAAATGCAATTTGTAGGTCTATATGATACTATAAAATCTTAATTCCCGATAGTTTATGTCCATACCTAACTATATTTAATTTTCCACGGACAAATATGCATTGTGAACGTCTGTATGTACGTAATATTTTCTAGATAACAACACAAAGTATCAAACTTTGTGATTGCACCTTAAAAGTTATCGGACTTCTAACGGTTTATAATTTCTTCCAACCGCTCATCCTTTTGTGTGAATGACAAATGCTGCAGTATGCTTGGGATCTGCCGGGGGCTGCTGTTTAGAACCGCTTAACACTATACAAATGTTTAATTATTTTAAAAATTTAATCTATTTTAAGGGATAACAAAGGAGATTAGTAGGGATAATTTACAGATTTGCTAAGATTCTAAACACTTTTGGACCAAAGTTTTCGCTTCATTCCGAGTCGATTTTGCAAAAACAATCTTTTAAGAAGCAGGATGGACTTTACAAAATTGCCTGTTTTAAAGCCAAACAAGACGGTCTCTAAACAAAAAAAAATGCAAAGGAAATTACTTTTACAGGAGAGTACAAATGCATTGCCAGAGCAAGACAAAAATCACCTAGACTGCGGGAGAGAAGAAGACAAAAACGCCAAAACTGTATGTATTACTTTATTAAGAAGATAGGAAAGGCCACAGTATTGGCATAACAGAAATGGTCACAGTATTGACCAGACAGAAAGGGTTTACAAATGCCAGGCATTAATATAAAACCCTGTTTTACCAATATAAGCTTTTTTTGAATATTTAAGGTTGAAAGTACTACATATTTAAAAATTACAAAGTGAATACGCAGTACTTTTCCAGGAGAGTACCAACGCATTGTCAGAGCAAGACAAAAATGACCTAGACTGCGGGAGAGAAGAAGACAAGAACGCCAAAATCGTATGTATTACTTTATTAAGAAGATAGGAAAGGCCACAGTATTGGCATAACAGAAATGGTCACTGTATTGACCAGACAGAAAGGGTTCACGAATGCCAGGCATTAATATAAAACACTGTTTTATCATTATAAGCGTTTTCGATTATTTAAGGATATAATTATTAAATAATTAAAAATTGCAAAGTGAATACGCAGCACTTTTTCAGGAAAGTACCAACGCATTGCCAGAGCAATGCAATAAATGCTAAAATCATCTAAACTGCGAGTGAGAAGAGACAACAACACTAAAATTGTATGATTTAGTTCGTTAAGAAGATAGGAAATGCCACAGTATTGACATAATAAAAATGGCCACAGTATTGGCCAGAGAGGAAGGGCTTTCGAATGCCCGGTATTAATTTAAAAAAGCCCGTTTTACCACTACCATTAAACAATTTTGGTACCTAGTATTTTACTATTACATGTTCAAAGTTCTTTTACCTCACTTTATCATCAAAAAAGTTTTAAACACAATATGAAGAATTTCCTAAATATTTAACTAATAAATTGAATTTAAATAACAAATTTTATTAGGATTATCTAATAAACTTTCCAGTGACAGCTATTTTGAATTAAATTAACCTTAAAATTGGCCTATCAATAAAAAAAATTTTTTTCATGTAGACACAAACATATAGGTTTAGGTGCTAAATGGAATCAGCACGTTACATTAAAATATTTTATATACTTTAATGCTACAAATATTAGGTGTACATTAATTTGGTCAAATTTAAAATCTAATATTTTATGTCATTCCATCTTAAAGAAGCAGGACCTAAATTATTTTTAACACTACGAATTGTTTTGTTTCAAATATCATTGTCAACACATAGAGAAACGGAATAGAAAAATTAGAGATTAAGCGGTAAGCCGGAGGCCTCTGACACAAAGGCCTATGAGGCGGCCTACTTGTTTAATCTTAAGGCAATCCTTCAGTATAAAATGCATACAAAATTGAAGTCAACACAGCATAAATGCTGTGAATATACTAAAAACCAAGCAGCTAACAGCTATTTTAATACATGTTTAACGTATTTATTTCCTAATAGTTCAAAAAACCAACTAATTAAAAAAGTTTCTAAAAAAAAACCAGTGCCTGGTTAAAACCATGTGTATATTAAAGTGCTTGTAACTTTTTACTTAATCACATACTGCAGACACATGAGTTCATTTATATTTAATATTGAGCTTAAGTTGAGATTAGCACGATTATTTTTACGTGTATTACTGAAAAATACGCTACATTTCAAATATTAACAAACCTTTTAAAACAACAACAACAACTTTAACTCGATTTTTACTTATAATAAACAATCCAAAAAAGAGTCATCAATTAAAAATTATGAATTAGGGATAGAGTTGATTACGGATTTAATATATTTCATGCTAATTATTTAAACAGTTGCTTATTTTTTAGTAACATACACATTTATTTATACTTCTAAAAGGTAACCATATTTTCTATAAATTTACTTTTAGTCACATTATTTTAAAGCAAGTGCTTTTCTGTGTATATCTTCGCATCTGTATGCACCGAGTCGAGTTATGCCCGAGTTATACCGTTAGCAAGCAGCTCTGCTGAGTTCGCCAGCCTACCGCAACTAAGACGGTGCTAACTAAAGGGATAAGAAAGAAAGAGATAAAAGCAAAGTGAGTTCACCCCAGTATCAGTAGAGTAATGACAGATCTGGGAGCTCCCACCCCATCGCGTTTTTGAAAAACAGAGCGAACCGTGCCGTTATTTCAACCAAAAACTGACCGAACCGAACCGCGTTCCAAAATTTTCGGTTCCTAAAAATGACCGAACCGTGCGGCCGTTCAAAATTTCCGGCCAAAAGAATATACCGAACCGCGCCGCAGTTCAAAATAACCTGCCAAAAAAAATAGGGCGAACCGCGCTGCACTTCAAAATTTCCGGCCAAAAGAATATACCGAACCGCGCCGCAGTTCAAAATAACCTGCCAAAAAAAATAGGGCGAACCGCGCTGCACTTCAAAATTTCCGGCCAAAAAAATAGGCCGAACCGCGCTGCAGTTCAAAATATATGGCCAAAAAATAGGCCGAACCGCGATGCGGTCTAAAATTTTCGCTAGAAAAAAGTGCACTAACCAAACTGCTGTTCCAAATTTCCGCTAGCCGAAGTGGACTAACTACATAATTTGTCATTTTTCGTTAGTCCTTGTCAGTTGCGCGTTTTAAAATAAATTCAAAGCGTCGCGTTGGACCGGTACCATCCCTCATGCATTCACTCTACTGATACTGGGGTGAACTCACTTTGCTTTTATCTCTTTCTTTCTTATCCCTTTAGTTAGCACCGTCTTAGTTGCGGTAGGCTGGCGAACTCAGCAGAGCTGCTTGCTAACGGTATAACTCGGGCATAACTCGACTCGGTGCATACAGATGCGAAGATATACACAGAAAAGCACTTGCTTTAAAAATAATGTGACTAAAAGTAAATTTATAGAAAATATGGTTACCTTTTAGAAGTATAAATAAATGTGTATGTTACTAAAAAATAAGCAACTGTTTAAATAATTAGCATGAAATATATTAAATCCGTAATCAACTCTATCCCTAATTCATAATTTTTAATTGATGACTCTTTTTTGGATTGTTTATTATAAGTAAAAATCGAGTTAAAGTTGTTGTTGTTGTTTTAAAAGGTTTGTTAATATTTGAAATGTAGCGTATTTTTCAGTAATACACGTAAAAATAATCGTGCTAATCTCAACTTAAGCTCAATATTAAATATAAATGAACTCATGTGTCTGCAGTATGTGATTAAGTAAAAAGTTACAAGCACTTTAATATACACATGGTTTTAACCAGGCACTGGTTTTTTTTTAGAAACTTTTTTAATTAGTTGGTTTTTTGAACTATTAGGAAATAAATACGTTAAACATGTATTAAAATAGCTGTTAGCTGCTTGGTTTTTAGTATATTCACAGCATTTATGCTGTGTTGACTTCAATTTTGTATGCATTTTATACTGAAGGATTGCCTTAAGATTAAACAAGTAGGCCGCCTCATAGGCCTTTGTGTCAGAGGCCTCCGGCTTACCGCTTAATCTCTAATTTTCCTATTCCGTTTCTCTATGTGTTGACAATGATATTTGAAACAAAACAATTCGTAGTGTTAAAAATAATTTAGGTCCTGCTTCTTTAAGATGGAATGACATAAAATATTAGATTTTAAATTTGACCAAATTAATGTACACCTAATATTTGTAGCATTAAAGTATATAAAATATTTTAATGTAAGGTGCTGATTCCATTTAGCACCTAAACCTATATATTTGTGTCTACATGAAAAAATTTTTTTTTATTGATAGGCCAATTTTAAGGTTAATTTAATTCAAAATAGCTGTCACTGGAAAGTTTATTAGATAATCCTAATAAAATTTGTTATTTAAATTCAATTTATTAGTTAAATATTTAGGAATTTCTTCATATTGTGTTTAAAACTTTTTTGATGATAAAGTGAGGTAAAAGAACTTTGAACATGTAATAGTAAAATACTAGGTACCAAAATTGTTTAATGTTAGTGGTAAAACGGGCTTTTTTAAATTAATACCGGGCATTCGTAAGCCCTTCCTCTCTGGCCAATACTGTGGCCATTTTTATTATGTCAATACTGTGGCATTTCCTATCTTCTTAACGAACTAAATCATACAATTTTAGTGTTGTTGTCTCTTCTCACTCGCAGTTTAGATGATTTTAGCATTTATTGCATTGCTCTGGCAATGCGTTGGTACTTTCCTGAAAAAGTGCTGCGTATTCACTTTGCAATTTTTAATTATTTAATAATTATATCCTTAAATAATCGAAAACGCTTATAATGATAAAACAGTGTTTTATATTAATGCCTGGCATTCGTGAACCCTTTCTGTCTGGTCAATACAGTGACCATTTCTGTTATGCCAATACTGTGGCCTTTCCTATCTTCTTAATAAAGTAATACATACGATTTTGGCGTTCTTGTCTTCTTCTCTCCCGCAGTCTAGGTGATTTTTGTCTTGTTCTGACAATGCGTTGGTACTCTCCTGGAAAAGTACTGCGTATTCACTTTGTAATTTTTAAATATTTAGTACTTTCAACCTTAAATATTCAAAAAAAGCTTATATTGGTAAAACAGGGTTTTATATTAATGCCTGGCATTTGTAAACCCTTTCTGTCTGGTCAATACTGTGACCATTTCTGTTATGCCAATACTGTGGCCTTTCCTATCTTCTTAATAAAGTAATACATACAGTTTTGGCGTTTTTGTCTTCTTCTCTCCCGCAGTCTAGGTGATTTTTCTCTTGCTCTGGCAATGCATTTGTACTCTCCTGTAAAAGTAATTTCCTTTGCATTTTTTTTTTGTTTAGAGACCGTCTTGTTTGGCTTTAAAACAGGCAATTTTGTAAAGTCCATCCTGCTTCTTAAAAGATTGTTTTTGCAAAATCGACTCGGAATGAAGCGAAAACTTTGGTCCAAAAGTGTTTAGAATCTTAGCAAATCTGTAAATTATCCCTACTAATCTCCTTTGTTATCCCTTAAAATAGATTAAATTTTTAAAATAATTAAACATTTGTATAGTGTTAAGCGGTTCTAAACAGCAGCCCCCGGCAGATCCCAAGCATACTGCAGCGTTTGTCATTCACACAAAAGGATGAGCGGTTGGAAGAAATTATAAACCGTTAGAAGTCCGATAACTTTTAAGGTGCAATCACAAAGTTTGATACTTTGTGTTGTTATCTAGAAAATATTACGTACATACAGACGTTCACAATGCATATTTGTCCGTGGAAAATTAAATATAGTTAGGTATGGACATAAACTATCGGGAATTAAGATTTTATAGTATCATATAGACCTACAAATTGCATTTAATACACAGCCTAACATAGTAAGGATCAACTACTCTAGAACTGGTTTCTCTAAAATTTAATAAGGAGTTAATAAAAATTTGAATTTAGTGTTATAGCATTCTGAAATTATTTTCTTTATAAAGCCTTTTAGATTAAGTGAATTAAAATAAAAGTGTGTGTTTTTCCCCTTGAAAATCTAAATTTATTCATTAATAGGTATCCTATTAATGCAAGAAAAAAATAAAATACTTAGAACAATTATACAGGGTTTACACGTATATTCTAAATGTTAAGAAACTTTTAGATAAAGTGAAACAAAAATGTGTGTTACCTAAAATTTTGACCTGTAACACGTAATCCCCTTGAAAAGCTAAATTTATTCGTTAATACACGTCCTATTAACGCACGCAAGGAAAAGAAGAAAATATAAGATGTTTACTAAAAACTAAAAGATCGAGTTAAAATGGTCGATAATTAAAAAATGATTTACTCGTATATTCTAAATGTTAAAAACTCTTTAAATAAAAAAACGAATAATTCTGGATTTAAATACCTTTACTTCCGTATACCTCTCTCGCTAGCTATCTAAAGCTCTCCCTCGATCAGCGAATATATGCGTCAAATCAGCTATGTCGTGTTACCAATTAGCTATTATTTGGGCTAGCTAAGGCTCCCCCCGTGCAGAGAATTGCACGCGTTTTAAATGGCCTATGACACTCGAACTATGCCCTATGACATTCGGCGTATGTCCACTGGCATTTGGCTTATGTCCACTGGCATTTGTTTAATGTCCTATGTCCTTCGACCTATGACATATATCTTTGGTGAGTGTGCTTATTACCCTGTCTAAAGGGCTTGACAACGTTTGATTAGCTCAAAACGTCTCCCAGCTAATCTATTCTGTGAAAAATGTCTTTTAAAAAATACATATTTAAACCGTAACTTCTATAAGTGTACTAAATAGCAAAACTAGTTTATGGTTTAAACTCCGTTAAGTGCTTAAAAATATGTGTTCTAGGCTAAAAACTTGAAATATTGATAAAAAATGATCAATGTTATTGCTTATAGAGTACAACCCCATTAAATTATTTTTAATTAGGGGAGGCTGTGCGTCAAGGTAAAAAATTGTCTTGGATCCAAATGTGGATCATTATTCACGCAGTGCCCAAGTGCGTACGCATTCTGACGCCTAGTTTAAGAAAAAACTTAAACACCTACATATAAATATGTATTGTTAAAAAATTGGATCGAAACGACCTGTAAGGTCAGGTTAGTTTTAAGAGAAACACCTACGGCTTCTAAGGCAAGTAGTAAGTGATAAATGGCGTTTTTAGATCATAAGTTTTAAACTGGTAATGAACTAAGCTAATGTAATAAAAAGGTGTCAGATATCTGTCTTTTTGTGCCTATTCGCGCACAGGTGGTATCTAAATAATCAACTTAATAGAGTGTGTGTATAAGAAGCGTTGCGGAGCATATTCGAAAAATGATACTACATGCAAAAATTATGAACAGAGAGAAAAATAGAGACCGGTTCTGAGTCTATTTAATTTATGAAATACTTGCTTTTATTACAAAATCTCTAAAACAAAATACAAATTTGTATTTTGTTTTTGAAATCTTAATACTAAATATTAATATTAGCTTCTGGTGATTCCCCAAGATTTGGCTTATCTGAATTTGACATGGGCACGTATGGATGGATTAATATAAAACTTACAATACTATGAACAATTAGTACTATTTGTAATCGCTAAAAAAGAAACATAAGAAGAAGCAATGGTAAAACATTTTTAAAATTAAATATTGACTTTGACTAAAACGAGTACATAATATGTAATATTAAAGAAAAATAAAAATGTGAATTAAATGTAGTTATTTTAATGAAAAGTGGGAACTTGAGTGTACACAAAGGTGAAATGGCGGCACATGCTGTCTGTCCTGTAAGAATTGGGTTAACCTAGGTATAAAAATGACCCATTACGTTAGTCGCGCACTTACCTGATGCCTACTTGGGATAAATACTAGTAGAAAATGTACGCATAACTTGATTTCTTTAAGCTCACAAGCACATAGGGATACAATTTTTCTGTGTGATTAGAACCAGAAAATATAGAATATAAGTAGTTAGAAGTCTGCGATTCGAAGAAAATATGTACAGTCCTACAGGGCGCTGTAAACACCCGCAAGGGTTATAACATGAGATAATTTAAATAAATAAGCTTTGTGATAGTTTTCTGTTATACGTGTACAAAAACTCAACAAATAAAAAATATGCATCATGCAATCTATAAAAATGTAATACGCAGATATTTAATATTTAATCTTAGTAATTCTTTTTATAATAACTTGTGATCAAAACTCTAAAAACTTTATGTTAAAGATTACATAAAGCAGGTAAAGCCGCCAAGGGAAACATCTGCCTTTCTTAACTTGTTAAAACCTGAAAAAAAAGGGTAAACTTGCTTGTCTTCACGTGTCTGTTCGCTATTCGGGTTAAGGAAGAACATGGTTGGCAAACTAGGCATAAGGTCTGATTTTATTTTGAATACTTAGTTTTACGATAATAAACATCTATAACTAGAGCGCTTGAAAGCATTTCTTTTTATAGTATGCTTATCTCATTTTGATTTCAGTTTTTAATTCGTTTAACTTCTAGTTCTCTGTCTGTTAGCTATTTGGTTAATTTATTAAATCAAGCTTATTTCTGCCTTTTCCGTCTTTCTTTCCCTTTCTTTCCTCTTTGGCTACCCCATGCTTCCTTATTTAGGATTCTTTTCACCACAGAGCTAGTTATAAAATAATTCTTCAGCTGGCATTATTAGAACATTACAAAACAAAAAAAACTAATTTGTAAGAATATTTAATTTAATTTTAAGAAAATTAATGTAATTAAATTTAAGGTTGTAATAAATAGGTGCTCAACATTTATATTATATTAAAAAAGGTGACTGAAGAGTTTCAATTTCTGGTTCTAATAATCCGTATTGAAAATACTGAAAGCGGGAAATTATTTAATTATTCATTAAAATGTCCTGTAAATATTTTGACCGGGTTCTAACAAAATAGCTTTTATAAACCATGTAAAAACATTGGCAACACTGTGCCTAAAAAAGGGGCATCCCATTTACAATAGCTCCTGCAAGTCGTTTTTCTGTCAGTCTATAGCTAAACGTGCGAGTTAAAGAACGATTCTTCCTCTGCTAGTTTGCGTTTAGTGGATTTTAAACAAAGTGTAGTGTTTATTAAAAATCTGTTAATCGTTAATTACCATAAGCATTTAAAAACTTGCATTTGTTAACTAAATTGCTAGTTGGAAAAATCCGAAGTCTCTGTAGTGTTATTACATCAAATCGATCTGAAGATGAGTTTTGCAAGTAAATTAGTACATGAAATAAAATGCCAATTAGAAAGTGTTAATCAAGCTACAAAAATATCAAAAATCTTGAAGGACTGTGCCAACGCTAGTCGAAGAATAAGCATTGCCCTAAAGAAGTCCCGGACGGTTTATGAAAAAGCCCATCTAACTGCCTGTCTTGGAGAAGTGAAAGGCTTTAAGCATCGCTTGAAGTCAAACATAAAGCAAGGAGGTGGTAATGTCATCACGAAGAAAACTGCGAAACACCGTGTACAATGGGAAGATGTAAGGTCAGCCTTTAACAGTAGGGTAAGAAGTGGTGTAATTACAAATTTAAAACACACTGATGCGCTGCAATTTCTGACGGATAGCTTCAGTTTATTTAAACGTAGAATTAAAAATGTTTTAAAGAAAGAGAACATGATTAAGGTAAACACTGTCTTAAGTGGAGATTTTCAAATTACAACGCAAAAGGAATTAATTACGGAAACTAAACATTTTAGTACTGCCAATGCTGTAATTGACAATAATACCAATTTGAAAAACTGGTTTGATAAGAATGTTAAGGATCTGCTTTTAATAAATTTGGAAGAATTTCAGCAAAATCAATCTGGATGGTCTCTTATAAAAATAAACAATCTTATTATCGCTATGAACAGATATTACCCGCTTCGCGCAGGTTATCATTTAAAAATGCCTAAATTTATTTTAAATAAAAAAGCATGTGTTACTGTACAAAATACTGATGATTTGTGCTTTGGCTGGGCGATTATGTCAGCAATGTTTCCTGTTGAAAACAACTCAAATAGAGTCTCATCCTATCCGCATCCTCAAGAAGTTTTAAATTTAAAAGGAATAAAGTTTCCAATGACTTTAAACCAAGTTGCTCGCTTTGAAAAGCAAAATAATATATCTATTAATATATATCGCCTGCAAAAACATAATGAAAACAGTTTTAAAGTACTGCCTGCTTATATTACCGAGGAAAAGTACGAAAAACATGTTAATTTGTTATTAGTACAAAATAACTATTATTTAGAGAATGAAGAGATAAAAGATCTTTCTGCACCAACTTACCACTTTGTATGGATAAAAAATCTTTCAAGGCTCGTGAGTAGACAACTTAGCAAATTCTCAAAAGTTAAATACATTTGCGACAGATGCCTGCATTATTTTTATTCAAAGGATGGACTCGACCAACATATAAAAGACTGCCAAATTATTGGCAGTATCGTTGTTCCGAAATTACCAAATAAAGAGAACAACATTGTAGAATTTAAAAACTTTAAAAATAAACAATTTGCATCCTTCATTATTTATTGCGACATCGAATGCTTACTGATGCCTATGGTAAAAAATAGTAGTAAAAGAACTCAAAAATATCAGCAGCATGTGCCTTGTTCAGTGGGGTACTACGTAAAATGTGCTTATGATGATTCCCTTTCATTTTATCGGTCGTACACGGGGCCTGACTGTATGGAATGGTTTAGTAAACAATTACTGGAGTTCGCTGAAAACTTAGAAACTGTATTTCTCTGTGACTTGCCCATGGAACTATTAAGTAAGAAACAAAAACTTAACTTTAATAAAGCTAAAAAATGTCATATTTGTGAACATAATTTTTCAGTTGGTGACAAGAAAATACGCGACCACTGTCACCTTACTTCAGAGTACCGTGGCCCTGCGCATGAAAGTTGTAATCTAAATTTTCAGGATAGTCATACTGTCCCTGTAGTATTTCACAACCTTAGCTCTTATGATGGACATTTGATAATTGAAAACATCGCCAATTTGGATGGCTCAATAAATTTGCTGCCAGTTAACAAAGAAAAATATATAGCATTTACCAAAAAAATTAACGGAAATTTAATTGAATTTAGATTTATCGATTCTTTTCGTTTTATGGCCAGCAGCTTGGATAAGCTTGCTTCATATCTTGAGGAGTATCCGCTGATCAAAAATGAATTTCCTCACTTGTCTGACGAACAATATAAACTTATTTTCAAAAAGGGAATGTTTTGTTATGACTACATGGATAGTTGGAAAAAATTAAAAGAGACGTCTTTGCCTGAAAAACGTCATTTCTTTAACATCCTGGAAAATAAAGAAATTTCATCAATTGATTATGAGCATGCACTGGATGTATGGGAAAGTTTTGGTTGTGAAACCCTACAAGATTATATGGAATTTTATATGCAAATTGACATAGTCCTCTTAATGCAGGTATTTCAGCAATTTAGGGAAAGTTGTCATAAAACGTATGGTTTGGACCCTGCGAACTATTTTACCCTTCCTGGTTACACATGGGATTGTATGCTATACCATACGCAACAAAAATTAGAGCTTTTGATGGACTATAATATGGTCACTTTTATAGAGCGCGGTATTAGAGGAGGGTTGAGCCAATGTTCAAAAAGATACGTCGAGGCCAACAACAAATACATGGCTAACTATGACTCATACAAAGAAACATCTTTTTTGATGTATTTTGACATTAATAATCAGTATGGATTTAGTATGAGTCAGTTATTGCCTTATGGTAAATTTAGTTGGTTAGAAAGTGACAAAATTACTTATTTTGATGTTTCCAAAATTGGGGATGACTCAAGTGAGGGATACATTCTAGAAGTCGACTTGTTCATTCCGGTTGAATTACACGACTATTTCTCAGACTTACCTTTATGCCCTGAACATCAGTGTCCGCCTGGTGGAGACAAGAACCCAAAAAATAAAAAACTTATGGCTACACTGCATAATAAAAAGGATTATGTAATTCACTATACAAATTTAAAACAAGCTTTGAGACTTGGTATAAAACTTAAAACAATTCATAGAATTTTATGTTTTGAGCAATCCGCATGGCTGAAACCATATATTGACTTAAATACTCGATTAAGACAGAATGCTAAAAATGAATTTGAAAAAAACCTTTTCAAATTAATGAACAACGCCGTGTTTGGAAAAACCATGGAAAATATTAGAAATCACAGTGTTGTCAAATTAATCAAGAAATGGGACGGACGATTTGGAGCTGAAGCTCTGATTTCTCGACCAGAGTTTAAAAGTATAACCATATTTAATGAAAATTTGGTTGCTGTTGAACTTGAAAAAACAGAAATATATTTCAATAAACCAATATATGTGGGAATGTGTATTTTGGACATTGCCAAAACAACTATATATGATTTTCACTATAACTACATGGTACCCGCTTTTGGTAAGGATTGTACTGTTGCATATACAGATACTGACAGTTTAGTTTATAACATCCAAAATCATGACATTTATGCTTCAATACGGCGGGACTGCCACAAGTATTTTGACACCTCGGATTATGCTGAAGACAACATACATAACATTCCGAGGGTAAATAAAAAGGTTCTAGGAATGATGAAAGATGAAAACAATGGGGAAATAATGACGCATTTTATTGGCCTTAGAGCTAAAATGTACGCTACAAAAGTAGCGGATACTAAAAGTAAAGCTGCAAGAGTGACTAAGAAAGCCAAGGGTGTAAAGCAAAATGTTGTTAAAACAAAATTATCATTTAAGGACTATGTTGACTGCCTAAATACATTTCAAGAAAAAATAGTTACGCAAAATCTTATAAGATCCGAAAAGCACCGCCTATACTCTGTAAAACAGACGAAAATCGGACTGAGTCCCCTGGATAACAAACGGTCTATTTCAAAAGAGTCTTATGAAACGTTGCCGTGGGGGCACTATAGTATTAAGTGAAAATATAGTTTTAATTTAAGCTTAGTAATGTGTTGTTTGCTTACATAGTGTTTGTTTATGTATCTTATCTTAGTTCTAAACCTGAATGTAATCTTTGTTTTGTCTAAGAATAAAAATGATATTTATATATTATTATATAAAATATGTAGTGATATCATATGCGTAGGGTAACACCTAGTATTTTAATGTAAACATTATTATATACACTTCCATAGTAATAGTCATATTATCCATAATGGTATTATAATTATTATAATATAACTGCTAAAATATAATTATTCGATCATGCGTGTAGGTATAGCTATAGCAACTAAAATTAGTAATAATGATTTACTGTAGTGATATTGCATACTTTTTACAATAAATAAATGATAAGTAATCTTGTGCTATTATTATTTACCTTGATTTAGTAGTGCCTAAAATTGAAAAACAGAAATAATATAAAACGCATAAAGAGTAATAAAATATTTTCTGAAAAACAAAACTATTTATTGGGTGTTAAAATTGCATGACTAAACCATAGTCATCAAAGTATTATGATCAGATTTAACTAGTCCACTGTTTCAGTTAAATACATTTCTGTAACAAGCATAAGATGTCAGAGCAGCGTAATAATTATTGTACAGATTGTGAAAATTCACGGGCTCCTTGAGAATTTAAAAACCTTTAAAGTGTTAGACTGGACAGTAAAAGATAACTCATATAAAAATTACTGTCTCTAGCTGAATATTCTGTGACATATTCAAAAAATGACCACCTTTTCGTCTTATGGGGATTTACATGGAAAACGTGATCCAAAACCTATATATATTAACTACTTATAAGCCTTTGCATACAAAAATATAACACCCTTTGTTGTGAAATTTATCAACTCCGACTCAATAGCTGGCCATACACACAGAGGTTGATCCGCCGGTTTGGAACGGCGCGGTTCAAACTGGCGGATTTGTCTTTCAATTAGTGGACATTCCACACGCCAGTTATAGCCGGCACAGATTTATCTGTGAGTTCAGACCGGCGGGCGCGGGCGAAACTTGTGGGTTCCGCGGTCACAGGTATTTTAACCGGCGCAGACTTCTCTGTCGGTTTAATCGCTGTTCTGGTCCAATGGCTTCTCTCATTTGGATATCTTGTTTCGTAAGATCCTCTTTTACCAAATTTAATAAAAGCCAGGCTATAATGGTGTCAGGCACAATTTTGACACATTTACATTGTAATATCAGCTGTGATCTTTTAACACATGGCCTTTGTTTACTATATGAACCGGAATCTCGTCTGGATCAGTTTCTCTTAACTCTTTTATAGAAGGTCATGGCTAAATAGTTTCCTCGTAAGCAAATAACTTTTAACCCACTTGGAACGTCTCTTTTTTACACCACTACGCATTATTCCCATATTAATAATCATTCCCATGCACAGAGCCTGCTTCTTTTTAGCACGAAACATTTTACATACACTATGCTTAAAATACCGTGCCGCATAAAACTTTCGACTTGACGAAATTCCACAGTTTTGGTTAAACCGGCAGATAAATCTTGAGTTTTAGCCCACTAACGCGCGATTATGTCTGCCACAGACCGATATGAAAGATCGATTAGAAAGATTTTTTTTTGTGTTAGTGGACTGCAGCAGTTTTAAACCGTTACGGACAAAACGGTCAGACTTATCTGTGCCGTTCCAAACCGACGGATCAACCTCTGTGTGTATGGCCAGCTATTAATGTGTAATGAATTGAAGTATTGATTTTAGCTCAAGGCAATTCTCAGGGTAAGAAAAAAGACCACCCGCGTTGTTCGCCTCCACATACAAAAGACAAAGACCCACTCACACCTGCACACAAAAGACAAAGATACACACATTTTGCAGCTGCATACAAAGCATAATGAGTGAACGCCTGGTGTAATTAGTAACAAGAGAATGCAATCTTTACTTAGACTTGTCTTGACTTGTTGGGTAATAAATTTGGCCTCAAGGCCATTCATTGTCGATGTCAATTAAATACCCTTTGTTGTTTGTCTCCACATACAAAAGACAGAGACCCACTCACACCTGCACACAAAAGACAAAGACAGACATAAAGGAGGAGGCACTAAATACATTGTTTACCGGGACGCGTCAGATGAGCTGAATTTGAGATATGTTGAAGGACAAACCTTCCTGATATTTTTACCAAAAAAAATTAGGGAGGTCGTAGGATTCGTTTTCGAGCTAGACTTATTTAAATGTGCGCCACTGAAATATGGGAAAATATGACCATTTGTAGTTTTTTTGTAATAACTTATCGCCAAATAAAAAAAAACTGATATTAGCTTTACTTTATCGGCAAAAGAGTTCTTTTAAGAATTTTATCAGTTTTTGACATATAGTTTCCGTCACATACCTATAGAGTGTTTAATTAACTTCGCTTGCTTTCATGTGAGTCGCTTTAACTATTCTAGAGTGATGTTTGCATAATAGGTTATGTGATAAGCTTACAGGGTATTTAAAAAAAAAATTAATTCAACGCATGACACGTTTACTAATTGTCTACGGAATAGTGTGTTTACCGGGATGCGTTAAATGAGGTGAATTTTTGATATGTTAGGGCCCAAGCCGTCTAAATACTCGTCTCAAAGAAATTGGGGGTCATCGGTTTCGTTTTCGAGCTGTAATTATTTAAATCCGCCACTGGAAGAAAGAAAAATGTGACTTTTTGTAGTGTTTTAAATAGAAATAAAAAACCAATATTCATTTTATTTAGTTGAAAAAAAACTCTTTTTAAGTATGTTTTCAAATTTTTTTTAGTTTTCGTCACATATCTACAGAGTGGCTCAAAATATGAATAACTGAAATACAGGAATAATAACTGTGATTTGTTAAATATACTTAAAGGGATGAAATTAAAAATGCATAGTCAAAATAAATTCATTTGCTTCAATGTGAGTCGTTGTACTTATTTTAAAGTAGCATTTACATACATAATGGTTTATGTAGTAAACCTTAAGGGTAAATCAAACATTTTTTAAATTAAACAAATAATAGGTGTACTAACTGTGTAGCGGAATAGTGTGCTTAACGGGATGCGTCAGATCAGGTGAATTTGAGATATGTTAGAGCCCAAGCCATCCTGAAACTTGCTCAAAAATATTGGCGGGGGGGTCATCGGTTTCGTTTTTTGAGCTATACTCTTATGGATTTTCGCTACAACTTCTATCTCTTGATAGGGATAAAAAGTTGATATTTAAACTTTTATCAACTAAGTTTGTTCACAGGCTTTCTTTCTGAAAATTTTTGGCAGAACTCCCGGAAAGGGGTGAGTAGACCCCTTTTTGTCTTTTTGTCCCCACATTTCCTATATTCTAGCATTAAATAAGTATAACTCGAAAACAAAACCGATCAACACCCACTTTTTCTTGAAACAAGTATTACCACGGTTTAGGCTCTAACATATCTCAAATTCAGTGCATCTGACGCATCCCAGTAAACATTTTCCACACACTATTCCATAGGCAATCAGTACACATGTTATGCGAATTTCAAAAATGTTTGAAATACCCATTAAGTCTATTATTATTATTGTATTTCAATTATTCAGAGTTTGAGCCACTATGTAGATATATGATGAAAACAATATGTTAAAAAATGAGAACATAATTAAAAAGACTCCATTTTTTTCAACAAAATAATATTCATATTGGTTTTTTATTTTTCTTTCACGAGAAGTTATAACAAAAAACTACAAAATCTTACATTTTACCACAATCCATTGGCGCGCATTTAAATAATTATAGCTCGAAAACGAAACCGATGACCACCCAATTTTTTTTAAACAAGCATCCGGATGGTTTAGGCTCAAACATATCTTAAATTCACCTCATTTGACGCATCCCCGTAAACACACTATTTCGTAGACAATTAGTAAATACGTCATGCGTTGAATTAATTTAATAAATTATAAATAACCTATTATGCAAACATCACTCTAGAATAGTTAAAACGACTCACATGAAAGCAAGTGAAGTTAATTTTGACTATGCATCTCAGGTAATTTTCCTGTATTTTTTTAAAATTATTTTGAGTCACTCTGTAGGTATGTGACGCAAACTATATGTTAAAAATTGATAAAATTCCTAAAAGGACCCTTTTGTCAATAAAATAAGACTAATATAATTTTCTTATTTTTATTTGGCGATAAGTTATTACAAAAAAACGACAAAAGGTCATATTTTTCCATATTTCAGTGGCGCACATTTAAATAAGTATAGCTCGAAAACGAATCCTATGACCCCCTTAATTTTATTGGTAAAAATATCAGGAAGGTTTGGCCTTCAACATATCTTAAATTCAGCTCATTTGACGCGTCCCGGTAAACAATGTATTTAGTGCCTCCTCCTTTACATGTCATATCAAGGTTAAAAGACCACCCACCCCAAGTGTTCGCCTCTGTACACAAAAGATAATGGCCTTCGCAACTATGTGATATCATATCAAAGCCAAAAAGACCGCCCACGCTATTCGGCTGTTGTCAAAAAGACAAAGACCCACTCGAACTTGCATATAAAAAACAAAAGCTTACATGACTGCAAATTGAAATATCAAAGTCAGAAAAGCACTTACACTATTGGCCTATGCTCTAAAAGCCCCGTCCAAACTCCTCCTCATACAAAATTACCTTCATACTATTGGCCTATGCCCAAAAAACTAGTCGTGCTATTCGGCTATTGTCAAAAAAACAAAAGCTGCCATAACTGCAAATTGTAATATCAAACTCAAAAAGAGACTCCTACTATTGGGCTATGTTCTAAAAAGCTATTAAGCTATTGTTAAAAAGACAATGACCCTTCGCCATTTGTTAAAAAGACACCCGCATACAAAAGAACAATAGAACAATAGGATTTCCTGGAAATGACGTCACTACCACCACAATTTGAGCCAGAAGGAACATATATCTACTACTAATGCACTTCCCAGTACGCAAACTATTCCCAGCTAGTATGGTTAGCACTACACTAACGTATCTACCACGACAATCGAACATATTTTTAGATGCCGTGGAAGATAAATAAAACATAAATTGTCTCTAAAATCCCGTTTAAAAGTGGTAAATACTTTGTGAAATTTTGGGTTATTATTATTGTTACCCAAACCTCACTTTTGACCGGTGGTTTCAGCTGACGGCTGAAACAACCAAAATGTAATACGAGGGAGCTTCGTACAGTAATAGGTCATATTGCCGTGGTGATGTATAAATATAGCTCGATTCTTATTACGGACCCTACCAGGCCATTAGGCATTTCTTATCGTCTGTCTTCCATACTAATACATGTTGGATATCAGCAGGACCATTATGAATCGATTTAAAGTTCGTAAGGTTCCTGCAAATAGGTGGTCTCACGTACGAGCGAACCTGAGCTAACTTAGCTTTGTAAGGTTTGTGAGTGCGGCTCCAATGATTTTCTCGTGTGATGTGATCGCTGTTGACTGATTGACGCTAGTAATTAACCTTCTTATTACCTATAAATTGGTATTATTCTGATATTGTATGGATTCTGTTGTACTAAATACTAGACTAAATACTAGTTTTTATGCGTTCCTGTGTAATAAAAACGGAACTAGAGTTACCCCAGCGAAATACTGGATCGGTGATAATAAATAAAATATTTATTTCACCTTGGTCTTATTTATCCCATAAAATCAGAAATAATCCCCTTTATTTTCTTACGGCCCTCGTAAATTTGAAAATCTTAAAGGTAGATTTGTGGGATGTCAACCTATTGTCATTCCTTGGTTAACCCCCTGGGGGTGTCTTAGGGGCTGATCATGGCTAAATCGATAAACTAAGTAATTTTTAGAGCTGATTGGGCTTTAGTCGGTCCTTTTTGTCTATCAAGTAAGGCGTAGGTCCATTTGGGACTTGTGTATCGCGGTTTTGCGAAAAGACTGACAACTATGACAGGTGCATAGATCAACGTACTACTACTATGTCGGTTTAGAATGTTTTTCTACGTTGTCCGACGCCTATTCTCCACCTCCTTCGATCCTGACAATCATCTTCTGTCAGATTCTTTTGACTCATTGATCTTTGGATTGACTGTTGCCATTCTAGTTTAGGACGTCCTCTTTTTCTGCGCCCTACTGCTTGCCATTCTAGGACCTGTTTTGGTAATCTTTCGTCGTTCATCCGTTGTACATGGCCGTACCATATCAGTTGCCTTTTAGTGATATCATCCGTTATGCTTCCCTCGATTCCCATTCTTTCTTTTATGATCTCATTTGTTATGTGATCTAATCTAGATATTCTCACTGATCTTCTTATTGCATCCATTTCGACACTTTCCATTTTTGTTTTGTATTTTTCTGTTACGCGACAAGTCTCTATTCCATACAACAGCGTGCTTTTTACCATTGTTTCATATATGTTAAATTTTACATTCTTTCTTATGTCTCTGCTCCATAAAATACTGTTAAGACATCCAATAACCTTTTTTGCTTTTACTATTCTTTTTTTCAATTCTTTACAGTCTGTTCCTGTCTTATCAAATGTGACACCCAAGTAAACATACTCATTGCATGGAGATATTGTTTGTCCATTGTCTAGTTCTAACTCACCGGATTCGTTTCCAATACACAAGTACTGTGTCTTGTCCACGTTCACTGTTAGTCCCCACTTTTGGTATTCTTCCGTTAACTTTCTCATCATATACTCCATGTCTTCTTTATCATTAGCTACAATTACTTGGTCGTCAGCAAACTGTAGTGTGTATATAGTAAATCGATCGTTAAGTTGTATTCCCATGCCGTGCACTTTACGTTTCCAGTTTTTTAGAGCCACTGCGATATATATTCTAAAAATAGTTGGAGAGATACAACATCCCTGTCTTAAGCCTTTTGTTACCAGGAATTCTTTTGAAAGTCGATTTCCAATTTTAATTTTAGATTTTGACCCTTTGTATAGTTCTTTTATTGCTTTTATGTATGTATGATTGATATTAGTTTGTTCCAACACCGTCCATAATTTTTCTACTGGAACGGTATCATATGCTTTTTGTAGGTCCACAAAGGTAACATGAGTCTCTATATTTCTGGTAATTGAGAAAAGAACAATTACTTGTTTAAGACAAAAAACATTGTCAGATCAACGTTGGGGAAAGAAATTGTCGAATCATTCCTTTCCTCTAGAAGCCTCTCCCGATGCCGGGTGGTGAAAGTTTTATCGCTTCTTTTGTGGCAAGAAAGCCCTTTTCTTTACCCAGTAGGGGTGTTTTTGACCTACGGGTTGTGTCGGTTGTGAGGGACAACCGGAAGAGCGAGAAAAATTCTGCTGGTAAGTTCTGTTATAAATTTAACATTCTGATTCTATCCATCGTCTCTCCACGTGCCCCATTCTTTATGTAAGATTGTTTTTCTTTCTTCCAATAAAGAATCTTGGCATTCGACACCTCGAGGCTTCTCTGAGACACCATATGAGCCGCCCAACATCTTTAGGTGAGTGTTTTGCTCTTTTCTGTTTTTTTTTGTACAAAGAGAGGACCAGATAGGTTAGAGATACTCAGTCCCTTCTCTTTCATTTGTAGGCTCTTCTTGACCGACCATCTTCTCGACCGACTATCTTCTTGACAGACCATCTTTAAGACAGACCATCTTCAAGACAGCTTCTCTTTTCGACTACTCCTTTAGTCGAAATATACTTTCGACAGATTTTGCTGACTGCAAATTTCTGGTAAAGTAAAAGCCATCTGCTGGGACCATAACCCATTGTAGAGATGACCACGCACTGATCTCTCCAATTCACCTACGTTATCATAGGGCATAGATGGCCCAGTCGCAAGACAGTAAACTGTCACCTTACCCTGTCAGGACTAGAGTTACGGATAAGTATCCATCATAATAAAATATTTGACTACCTTCCTTGGTGGTAGAACCACAGGTCATCGGGGTCATAAAGTAAATTTAAGATGATTAGACTATAATTTAGGAATAGAATTAAGTATTAACCCCTAGTTTAACATTAGTAGATATGATATCTGAGACTATTCTTGTATCTCGAGAAAGAATAAGAATTGAATACAGCAATTTGTGATAGTCATGTTTTTTACTGCCCGCAGGCTCTCCATCATCAAACCCACCCCCTGGTTAAAACCGTAAGAGTCTCATGCATGGTTGCTTAAATTACTACCAGTAGGGTCCCTCACTGATGCTGAAGGCAGTTTGTTTGCTTTTGCTTTAAAAAGTAACTAGAATGTTGAATAGTAAATGAAATAAATATATATTCTGATTCTTAAATAGAAACAATAAATGAAAATAAGAAATCTTGATTGCAATCAGTCTTCCTGACTAAGCAACAGGTAGGGGCACAAACCCACACAGTGATAATAAGCGAAAGTTGGGGTCTTAGCAAACCAACAGGAATAATTTGGAACCTTAATTACAAAATATATTTTTAACGTAACAACAATTATTGATAACGTAACGACAAATATTTTGAACGTAACACGCCTTTTTAACCTAAATTTTTTGTTCTTATCTATCGTTCTTAGGCTTTTAAACTGTATATCTCATATATGTGAGTTCTGTGAAGAAATTTTGAGATAATGAGGTGTTTGCCCGCAGTTAGAAAAACGATAATTGCAATGGACTGTATATATTTTAATTAATGAAAGCGCGAACAAACATAAATATATTGATATTGTTACGGGTTCACAACGACAAATTAAAACTCGCAATTGTTGAAAACGATACGTCAATTTATTTCGACAAATTATGTACAAAAACACGCACTTAAACTTACGAATAACTTGCTAATAATTCACTACTTTAATCGGTCTATTAACTTCGTGTTAACATCTCACGACCACTACAGCAGGTATCTGTGACTGACTGCCTGGTGCGCGACCCCGGCCCTATTTATAGGATCGTCCATCTCTCTCGAACTTTCCGGCAGCCTTCGACGTCCGGAAAGTTCCCGCACTACCGCGACCGCAAGCCACAGACAACGCAACTAAAACCTAGACTAAGAATACAACCTTAAGATAAATCGACCTAATACTACACTAAACCTAAATAAATTCCAATTATAAAATTTAAATAACTTAAATTTGTAACACTATCCTCCTCTTCAGGTTTGATCGTCTCGATCAACATTTCCCAGGTAAGGTTTTAGTCTGTCTAGATGAACAACTTTCATCTTGGACTTCGGGCGTCTCTGGATTCGGTAGACTACATCATTAATTCTCTTAACAACTTTATAAGGCCCTTCCCATGGTGGTGTCAACTTAGGTGATCTTCCTTTCTTGCGTTGAGGATTGTATAGCCAGACTTGATCATTCTCTTTGAACCCTGAAGAGTTTGCTTTCAGGTCATATCTCGCTTTCATGCGGTCACTGGCTATTTCTATTCGCTCTCTAACCACTTCATGGATATCGTGCAGCTTTTGCCTTAAACGTTCGACATAGTCATTAACCTCTAAGTGTTCTTCTTCAGGTGAACCAAACATGATATCACATGGTAACCGCAGTTCTCTACCAAACAGGATACTAGATGGAGTAGCTCCTGTCGTATTGTGAATGGCGGTTCTATAGGCCATCAAAAACAATGGAATATATTGGTCCCAATCTGTTTGGTGCTCATCAACAACTTTGCACAGATGTTCTTCTATTGTTTTATTAAATCTTTCAACCATGCCATCTGACTGCGGATGTAAAGCCGTAGTCCGTGTTTTATGTATTCCTAAAAGGTCACAGAGATTCTGGAAGAGCTTCGATTCAAAGTTTCTTCCTTGATCTGAATGTAGTTCCAAAGGAATGCCAAATCGGCTGAAAACATCATTTACCAGAACTTCCGCAACTGTAGTGGCCTCTTGGTTAGGCAAAGCAAAAACTTCTGGCCATTTGCTAAAGTAATCCATGACAACAAGGATGTATTTGTTGCCCTTTTTAGTTTCTGGAAATGGTCCGGCCACATCAATAGCAATGCGTTCGAATGGTAGACCTACGTTATATTGTTTCATTTGACCTCTGGATCTTGTTTTGGAACCTTGGCTGGCTGCACAAGTCGAACATCGGCGGCACCAGTTTTTCACATCTTGAAAGTAATTGACCCAATAAAATCGGTTTCGAATTTTGTCCATGGTTTTATTTATGCCTAGGTGCGCGCCTGATTTTCCACCATGGCATTCGGCCATTATATTGTCTACCATGCTCCTAGGAACCACTACTTGATTAACCACAGTAAGGCCATCGGCACTTTCCCAGGCACGTTTAAGGATGTTTCCCTCTACTATCAGTGAATCCCATTGTGCCCACAGTGATTTGAATATCACCCCTTGGTTTGCGATATCTTGCCCTGATGGTCGTGGCTTGTTCTCTTCTTTCAATCGCAAGATAGGTCCTGCATCTTTGTCGTTAAGTTGTGTGGTTCTAATCGAAGCCGACATCCATTCTTCATCTGGTTCTAACTTTATCTGGCGCACATAGGTAATTCCTTCTTTCTGGTCAATTTTCCTGCAATGTTTACAATCCTCAGGGCAAGGTCTTCTGGACAATGCATCTGCATTATTATGCACCCTTCCCGCTCGGTGCTTTTGATAATGGTATTGTTGTAGCTTTTCTATCCATCTCGCGACTTGCCCCTCAGGTTGTTTCATTTTCATGAGCCACTGTAACGCAGCATGATCCGTTCTAATCAGAAACTCTTGTCCGTAGAGATATTTGTGAAAGTGATCTACGGATTTAACTATGGCTAGGAGCTCCTTTCTAGTAACACAATAATTTCTTTCTGGTTTGGATAGCTTCTTGCTGAAAAATTCGATGACCCGTTCTTCTCCATCTTGTACCTGGGAGAGTACTGCTCCTATGCCATCGTTGCTCGCATCAGTATCTAATATGAATTTTCCTTTTGGAATGGGATATGCAAGAATCGGACTAGAACATAATGCTGCTTTTAGTCTTCTAAATGCTTGGTCACATTCGGTATTCCATTTGTAAGAAGCTTTATCTTCTGTAAGTCTATGTAATGGAGACGCTATTTTGGCGAATCCTTCTACAAATCGTCTGTAGTATGTACACAGACCCAAAAAGCTTCTCAATTCATGTTTGTCACGAGGTTGAGGCCATTCTTTTATTGCTTGTAACTTCTTTTCGTCGGTATGGATGCCTTCTCGGGAAACGACGTGACCCAGGAACTCAACTTTTTCTTGGAACAGAAAACATTTCTTTGAGTTCAGTTTAAGATTTGCGTTCCTGATTCTTGAGAATACTTCTCGTAAATTATCTAGATGATCTTGAAATGATTTCCCCATTACTATGACATCATCCAAATAGACTAGGCAGGTTTTCCAAGTAAGGCCTCGTAGAACGACTTCCATTAGTCTTTCAAATGTAGCTGGGGCATTGCACAGGCCAAATGGCATCACATTAAACTGATAAAGTCCACTTCCAGCAGAAAATGCAGTCTTCTCTTTATCTCTTTCAAAGATTCCTACTTGCCAATACCCACTTTTCAGGTCAAGAGTAGAAAACCAATATGATCCTGCCAATGTTGTTAATGTGTCGTCTATTCTTGGCAGTGGGTAACTATCTTTCTTGGTCACATCGTTAAGTTTCCTGTAGTCGACACAAAATCTAGTACTTCCATCCTTGATGACTCTTCAATAACACCGTCGCTGAGCATTTTATTAATGAGATTGTGAACTTCTTCTTGTTTGGCCATTGGTAGTCTTCTTGGGGGTTGTCTTATCGGTTGGGCATCGCCAGTGTTGATAGCATATTGAATAAGGTTTGTGCGTCCCGAACTACTCCTAGTTTCGAAGATATTACTTTGCTCTTCTATAAACTCTCTCGCTTTACTAAATTCTTCTGGAGTGAGATGTTGCCAAGTTGACTCAAATTGCTGAAGTACCTCCATTGGTAACTTGCTTGTATCCTCGGAAGTTGGCTCTTCACATCTTGTTACTTTCTGTACTGGTTCAAATAATGCTACCACCTCCCCCTTATTAATTTTGACACTATTTGGGAAAATATTGGCGACTCTAATCGGGATGTCTTTATCGGTTTTAACTAGTGATTTTGCAACGAGGTAGGTGTTGGGTGTGTTTTGTTGGCTTATGAGTCCGACGCAGCTTGATGTTTTACTTTCTAGCCTCCCAAAAATTATGGTCTCACTGTTCCCGACTAGTCTTGTTGTGCATACTGCCACCACCTTTATTGGTTCTTTATTGATGTGACTATTTGACAAAATGAACTCTTCGTTCCCAAATCTTAGGGTATTAAGTTTATTATCAAACGCAAATCCATGTTTACTTATCAGGTCCATTCCTAAAATAAATTCGTCTTCTATGTCTGCAACTAATACCGAGTGGCGAATCTTCAACCTCCCCAGCTGTAGGTCTATGTCTGTCTGCCCCAACACGTCGGCGGATTCTCCAGTCACAGTCTTAAGTGTTATTTTCTTTTCTGTTGGTCGAATTTTATATCTCGTTGCAATTTTGAACTTAAGCAATGATATGGCAGCACCAGTGTCTACTGTTATATTAACTTTTCTTCCATTAATAAGTCCGTCGATGTTAAGACTGTCAGCAGTATGTTTTAAGCTCTTGATAGAGTAAATTTTGGGGGCTAAATTCCCATTAGCCAACACCCGCCCCTCTGCGTTGACTAGTTTTAGTTTTCCTGATCTCTTCTTCGGTACTCTGTCCCAGTAGATGGTGAGCGAGACCTCATTTGGACACGACAATCGCGTTGAATATGCCCTGTACGTCCGCATCTGAAACACTTTACATTTGGAGGGGATCGTCTGCTTTCTTTCAAAGAATCAATCTTCTCTATCAGTAACTGAAACAGTTGGTTTAGCGTTTTTAAGTTGACCTCCTCTCCAGTGCTCATTTCTTCTTCCTCCTGAATTGAAACAGCTCTTACTTTTGGCCTGGACATATTATTTGATGATTCAATTTCAAGGGCTCGAATCAACACTTCACTGCTGTTTTGGAAGCGTTCTCGACGAAGTAACTTTGCTAAGTCCGTGTCTCGCAAGCCGTTAATAAAGCGATCTACCGTAAAGGGATCTCTGTAATTTTCTGGCATTTCTGGGTAAGCCAAGTACATCAGCCTCCTGATATCCGCTTCATACTCTTGTAATGACTCCCCTGTTCTTTGTTGGCGAATATTTAATTCTGACCAATGCAAATTTCGTAAATGTTCATCTCCATATCTTCTTTCTAAAGCTGCCACTAAAGCATTGTAACTCTGTTTTTGTTCCGCTGGAATAGACCGTAAAAGTCCAAGAGCAGGTTCTCGTAGAGCTACTAACAAAGCTCTAGCTTTTTCGTCATCGTTCCAACTATTTGCAGCGGCGGCAGCTTCAAATTGTTGTTTGTAGGTAGACCAGGAAGACGTACCATCAAAATTTGGAGGCTTAATGTTTTGGTTGGAATTCACAACACATCCCTGAGCTTTCATTTTGTTGTGTTCTTTTTGGAGCTGTATAAGCTGTTTTGACACGTCCTGGAATTTTTCTTCCATGGTTTGAAAAACTTCTTCTCCAACTTTCTGTAGTTTGGTCTCCACTTTTTCTTCTACATTCTGCATTCTATGAGTTATGTCTTCCTTAAGGTCTTCGGTTGCTATCTTGAACTCCTCTCTCAGCTGTTCAGAGTTGCTCTTTATTTGATCGATGTTTTCTTGAATGCCATCTAATCTTTGCTGAAATGTCTGTTTCATGTCGTTCTGGTTTTGTTCCATGGTCTGCTTCATGTCGTCCATGGTGTGTTTTATATCGCCCTGGTTTTGTTCAATGGTCTGTTTCATGTCGTTCTGGTTTTGAGCCATTTGAGTTGCTAGAGCCTGCATCATTTTAGTTAAATCTTCCATCTTGGCCGATCCTTGTCTAGTAAGTATCAACTTCCTGATAAATCACTTAAAACGTCTATTTTAGGGCTATAAAGCGAATGTCGAAGTCGGTTTTTCAATATCTCTTCCAATTCTTAAATAGAACCTAATGGAATGTTCTGGAATATACTGGTAGATGCTACTCTTTCTGCTACTAGGCAAATGTAGAAGTCACTTTTTGATTATCTCTTTTGGTTCTCGAATAGACCGTCGTAGAATGTTATGGAATATTCTAGAAATAATTTCTAATTCTTACTTTTAAAATAACTAAGCTACTGTCGAAGTCGGTATTTGTATATCTCTTCTAGTTTTTGAATAGAACGTCGTAGAATGTTATGGAATCTTCTAGAAATTCTTTCTAATTCTTACTTTTGAAATAACTAAACTAATGTCGAAATCAGTATTTGTATATCTCTTCTAGTTTTTGAATAGAACGTCGTAGAATGTTATGGAATCTTCTAGAAATTCTTTCTAATTCTTACTTTTGAAATAACTAAACTAATGTCGAAATCGGTTTTTGTATATCTCTTCTAGTTTTTGAATAGAACGTCGTAGAATGCTATAGAATATTCTAGAAAATCTCTCTAATTATTAATTTTTGGACTGTAAAGTTAATGTCGAAGTTGGTTCTTAAATATCTCTTTTAGTTTTTGAATAAAACAATATCGAACTTCTTCGAATATTCTAGAAAAATCACTTACTGTTTTTCTGTCCAATTGTCCTATCCGGTGGTAATATGTAAGGGTAGTCTTTGCACTATTCAGTTCCGAATATTCTGGCAAAATCACTTACTGTTCTTCTTTTTAATTGTCCTAGCCGGTGGTACTGTGTAAGGATAGTCTTTGCATTATTTATTTCTTTTAATCCCACTTCTGACACCAATTGTTACGGGTTCACAACGACAAATTAAAACTCAATTGTTGAAAACGATACGTCAATTTATTTCGACAAATTATGTACAAAAACACGCACTTAAACTTACGAATAACTTGCTAATAATTCACTACTTTAATCGGTCTATTAACTTCGTGTTAACATCTCACGACCACTACAGCAGGTATCTGTGACTGACTGCCTGGTGCGCGACCCCGGCCCTATATATAGGATCGTCCATCTCTCTCGAACTTTCCGGCAGCCTTCGACGTCCGGAAAGTTCCCGCACTACCGCGACCGCAAGCCACAGACAACGCAACTAAAACCTAGACTAAGAATACTTAAGATAAATCGACCTAATACTACACTAAACCTAAATAAATTCCAATTATAAAATTTAAATAACTTAAATTTGTAACAATATGAAATCACGAAATAATTAAGGTCCATATGTTAATTGTTGGTACCACATAACGGAAATCAGAAACAAAGCTCTCACCAGTTTGCAGCCAATTTCTCCACGTTCCAAGGGGCCCCTGTCTTGATCTAATGATGGCACCACTTAGCTGAAGGGCTGAAGTTTCTAGTTCTATGCTTCAGTACACCAAAATCGAGCACTTTTAAGTGTAGAAATTTGAAATAGTTGGAGAAAGAAATTAACACGCCATTTTCTCGAGGCGGTCGAAAAAAGATCTCTGATTCTTGGTGCGCATGTCTAAAATGCGCGAAAATGCACTCTGTCCGTCATCCAATTGTGTGGTTTTAAAATTTACAAACAACCGCGAAATTTAGCGGGAGCTAACATAACTGCCCTCCAAAACACACAATTTTAGAATATCAGTCGGACAGATATAGATATAAAAAAATGATCGACCGATAAATATAAATGAATGAAAAACAGATAAGTAGCATAAGTTTATTTAGAGATAACGAAAACCCAAAAAAGGCAAAACAAACAAACAAAATTAAAAAAAATAATAAAGAATTACCTATTGTAATAATTGACTTCAATAGGTAGAAAAATTAAAATTACTTTTAATTCGGCAAGAGGCACAGTTTTACAACTGGCCGCTTGTAAACACCGGTAGCCGTTTGTACCGTCGCAACACGCACCTGACCGTCTCCGCCGGGATGCAGTTCGATGACCCGACCGACTGGCCATTTCAAAGGTGACTGAATGTGATCACTCGTTATGATAACCAAATCATTTAATTTGATATTTGGGGACGAATCAACCCACTTGTGTCGCTGTTGCAGCGTATGCAAATACTCTACAGAATACCTTTTCCAAAAATCATTATGTAGTTTTTGGATTAGTTGCCATCTCGAGAGCCGATTTAGGGGAACCTCGGACAAATCTGACTCCGGAATTTCTGAATTAAGGGGTCAAGGGTCAAAAAATGCCCAGGGGTAAGAGGTTGAAGATCGTGTGGGTCTGAAGAGGCAGGAGATAAAGGGTGACTATTAAGTACAGCTTCTATGCGACAGGTAAGGGTGGACATTTCCATGATAGACAACTTCTGGTCGCCGACAACTCGAACAAAGTGAGTTTTAAAACTTTTGACGCCAGCTTCTGCCAGGCCATTGAAATGTGGACTGAGAGGGGGTCCTAGATGCCAACGAATAGAAAGTCTGGTGGACGCACTTCTTGCGTAATCAAGTAATTGGTTACGAAACCCTATAATGCACCTACAAACCCTTCGGTGGACAGTTCCATGGTTAATTCCAAATGCACGCAATGTGTGGCCGTACAGACAAACACACAGACATACGATTTGAAAGCTTTACAACCACGGTAACGATGAGGAATCACAAAGAAAGGCCCACAAAAGTCGATAGCTACACTCGAAAAAGGTTTAAGTTGATTGATTCGATGAGCGGGAAGTGAACTCATTATGGGCGGTCTATAGGGTTTAGGGTTGATTCTAAAACATTGCAAACACTTGGATATGGTTCTGTGAATTGCCCGTCTGGCACGTTTTGGCACTTTTTAGACGGAGTTTTTCTTCGAATGTTGAAGTTTTATTTTCACTCCGCGCGCGGTTAGCTTGACATTCTTTTCTCAAGTTCCAGTTTTATGCGCACTTTCTTGCGCCGTTTTTACGTTGCATTTCTTCGCCACCAGAGGGCTGTTCCTGTGCTCGCTCTAGTCCTTTCATTGGATACACGAGAAATTTAAATAAAAGTCGCGGCGCGGGAAATAAAGGTTTCTTATATTATTAGGCGTAATTTTATAGTTATAATTTAAATAATAAAACGAAATAAAATATACAAAAATTCTAACTTATTTACCTAATAAATTGAGGATGAAATCCGAACATGCTCCACCCCCAAAGAAAGTAATTTCTTTCATTCAGATTTTGCAAAGGGTAGCGGGCATAATTTTACTAGGGGTCTTTTAAAAGTCCCTAGACTAGCTACACGACAAATGTTATCCTTGCCAGGATGTAACGCGGAAATTCGGCCTAATGGCCAGTTAGAAGGTCGAATATTATCTGCTTTAACTAGCACTAGAGTTCCAACTTCGGGTAAAGGAGAAGAAGTTTCTAACCACTGGCCCTTTTGTTGTAATGTTTTCAGGTACTCGTTTTTCCACCTTGACCAAAAGTCCTGGTGCATTCGCTGCAACATCTGCCACCTATCTAAGCGGTTTAATTTAAGATGCGTTAAATCATGATCGGGTAAAGCAGAAAGAGGTTCGAGGGTCAAGAAGTGCCCAGGCGTAAGCACTGAAAAGTCGTGAGGGTCTGTAGAGACTTGACAAAGCGGTCTACTGTTCAGAAGAGCCTCAATCTGCACAATGACAGTATAAAGCTCCTCAAATGTTAAAATTTGTTCGCCGATAATCCTATGGAGATGGGTCTTAAAAGATTTTACCCCTGCTTCTGCCAAGCCTGAAAAATGGGGTGCAGAAGGTGGCTGGAAATGCCATTCGATATGTTGGGATTCGACTGAGGTTTTGAACATATCTCGTAGCTGTTTTTCCGCAGCCGTAAAGCAAGTTGCATTATCGGAGAATATTTTGCAAATTGTACCACGACGCGAAGTGAATCTTCGTAGTGCTGCCAAGAAAGCTTCACAAGTAAGATCCGAGACTATTTCTAGGTGAGTTGCAGTGGTTGCAAAACATTTAAAAATGCAGACATAAGACTTTGAAGTCTTGGGATTGCGGGTTTTTGATAGAGCTGTCGTAAAAAAGCCTGTGTAGTCTATACCCACGACACTGAAGGGTTTGATTTGAGATACGCGAAGAGTAGGTAAGTTACCCATGGGTCCAGGCTCATAGGGCCTGGGGTTAAGAATCCAACAATTTCTGCAGTTTAAAACTACTGAGTTTATTGCGCGTCGCGCAGACAAAATCCAGAAACGCTGTAAAAGAAGAAAATTGAGGGTGTGTTTTCCTGGATGCAGATAGACCTTGTGGTAATATTCAATAACAAGAGTGGTTAGGCGATGATCTCGTGGCAAAATAGCGGGATGTTTTTGGTCATAATGTAATTTTAAATTGACTAGGCGCCCGCCGACGCGAAGGATACCATTTTCATCCAGAAAAGCACCTAGTTTTCGAAGATTTTTAACAGGCAGCTTTTTAGCGGTAAGATTTGCAATATCTTCAGAAAACGATTTGTGTTGAATGAATTTTATGAGCATGAACAAAGAATTATCTAACTCTTGAAGAGTAATAATTTTAGGTAAGTTAGAGTCTGATGGATTTTTCTTACGGCGTAAAAGTTTGATAAAACGTAGTATATAAGTAACGATTCTTAAAATTTTTGTCAGTGAAGAAAATTTGTTTATTAAATTTTCGAAGCAATTAGGGTCTTCCACAAAGGCGGCGAAAGAGAGATAGTTTTTTTCTTCACAGGAGATTAGCTCCTTATCTACTTTAATATCTATAGATTTTGGCCAGTTGTCTTTAGACCTTTTTAACCACAAACTGCAGTTTAAAATTTCATTCGGAAAAAGGGATCTCGAAGCACAGTCGGCGGGATTCGATTCTGATACTACATGATAAAAAATGGAAGGAGGGAGAATTTCTTGAATTCGGGAGACTCGATTTGCAACAAATGTTTGAAATTTATAGGGAGGACTTTTTATCCAATATAAGGTAATGGTTGAATCAGAAAAAACATATATATTTTCAATTTGAAGCTTGTCTTTAAAAAGTTCAGTGACAAGAAATAAGTTGGGTCACCATCAATGCGGCTTCGAGCTCTAACCTGGGTATAGATAACTGTTTTTTAATAGGAGCTACTTTGCTTTTGCCCATTACAAAAAATGTCTGAAACATGCCTGTAATTTTATCAAAAAATCGGAGATATGTTACGCAAGAAATTGCACGCTGTGAAGCGTCACAAAAACCTATTAGATCGCACTGAGTTTTTGTGCTGATAAGCGTCATTTGGCGGGGAATTTCAATTTGTGATAAAGCGGGTAATTGTTCTTTGAATTTTGTCCAGCGTTCTACTGTTTCAGCAGAGGGGATATAGTCCCAGTCTAAACCCTCCATCCAGAGAGTTTGGATAATCAGTTTTGCGAATAAAGTAACAGGAGCGAGAAATCCGATTGGATCAAAAATGCGTGCGACAAGGCTTAATATTGCCCTTTTTGTGCAAGTCAAATTATTATCTGAGGTATGAATAGAATAGTGAAAAACATCACTAGATGGTTGCCATCGAAGGCCCAGAATTTTTTTTGTAGCAGAATCATCGTCAAAATTAAGAGAACCTGATTGAATATGCGACTCGGGAAGATCAGACAAAAAAGATTATTTATTGCTGCTAAATTTTCTTAAGTCAAACCCACCTGTTTTTAGACAATTTATAAGGTCGTCACGGACCAGCTTAGCCTCAGAAAGTGAAAAACAGCCTGTGACACAGTCTTCAATATAAATTGAGGATTTTAGAACTTCATATTCTCGGGGGTAGTTAGATTTTTCATCTTCAGCCAATTGAACAATCACTATTAGCAATAAATGGTGAACTAGACAGACCGAAGATCATTCTTTTCCAGCGGTATTCCTTTAGTGGCTCGTTTGGCGAAAAACGCCATAATATACGCTGAAAGTCCCTATGAGGTGGTGTGATTAGAATTTGATTAAACAAGCCTTTGATATCACATGTAAAAACCACAGGATAGAGTCGGAAATTTAATACGATTTTTACGAGGTCATGTTGGAGTTTTTGACCTACTAATAAGGTATCATTTAGGGATGTATGTTGAATAGTAGTTTTCATTGAATCATCATAAACTATGCGTATAGAGTCCCCCTTTGTTACGCAATGATGGGGAATTATGTAAGAAGTAGAGGGGTTGGAGTTACTAGGTACTTCCTCGATATAATCCAAGTCTAGATATTTTTGAATTAAGTCAATATATTTTTTGTAGATATCTGGATTTGATAATAATCTTTTTTCTAGCATGAAATATCGACGAAGTGCGGGGATTCGGGATTCATCTCTTTGAAATTGCGGTTCTGACTTATTCTTAAACGGTAAGGAAACCTGATAACGGCCAGATTCGGTGCGAATATGCGTTTTAGAGAATATTTCTTCAGACAATTTTTCATCGGGAGAGAGACAAGAGACACTTGGCAACTCTTCTAGCTCCCAGAACTTTTGCATAGTTCTTTCTAGTGACAAGGGGTCACTTTGAGAGTGCGTAAAATATGAAAAGCTAACATTTTTTATGGACGGCTCAATGTTTCCTGAGAGAACCCAGCCAAATGAAGTTTCTAAAGCTACAGGTTCGTGAGGTTGGCCTGACAAACGACCCTGTAGGAGAATATAGGGGTAAAGATTCGCACCTATGAGTAGGTCAATAGGTGATGTTTTATGCCAATTTAAATCTGATAACTTGAGCTGAGGAATATGCGGCCAAGAAGTTTTTTGAAAAGAAGCGATCGGTAACATTGGGCAAAGATCAGCCATTACAATGGCGTCTATCGAAAAAATGGGGTTATCTTTTGCCACAGGTTTAAGAGTGCATGAAACACCTCCTTTTGATGTGTGTTGACTCATTTGTCCTAAGCCATAAATAGACATAGAACAATCGAACCTTTTTAATCCGAGTCTATTAACACAATTTTCAGAAATGTATGTTAGCTGAGAGCCACTGTCTAAAAGAAGCATTACTTTATGATAATTACCATATTTGTCAGAAATTTCAGCTATAGCGGTTGATAAGAGAGTGTTGTTGGTAGGAATAGAACTTACTCCACAAAATGGGGGTTGCTGAGTGGTTTGGTTTGGCGGTGTGGCTTGCGGCGGACTAGATTGCGAGTGCGAAGAGTGATCAATATTTTGATTAGTGCGGTCATGATGCAAAAGACTGTGGTGTTTATCGTTGCAGAAACGACATAAATGGGTAGAGTTGCACCCCTTATAGCGGTGACCTTGACTCAAACAGTTGGTACACCAACCCTTAAGCCGTACAAAATTAAATCTATCTTGAGGAGACTTATTATGAAATTCTTGGCATCTATAGATCGTGTGATTAGAATGATCACAGCAATGGCATGGATTCTGAACAAAATTGTTATTTTGAGTCGAGCGAGAGGCACTTGGTGCGGTAAAGAAAGAACTTGATCGCGGATTTGGACTGAAATTATGAACTGCTTGCGCAGGCGGTTTGGATTTTCTATATTGCGGGTTAGAATAATAATTTGATTTCGAATTGACTGATGTAGAAAACTCTATGGCATCTAGGGCGCTGCATTGATTAAGAACAAATGTCTTTAGAGAATCAAATTTGGGGATAATTTTGCTGTTTTTATTTTCTTCGAATTCAAAACGAGTTATAGTATCATCATCTAAGTGCTTAGATAACATATAAAATAGAAGGAAGTCCCACTCATTTACAGGAAACTTCATGCTTTTTAGCGCAGATAGATTTTCAGAAAAAGTATCAATCCGGTTCGAAGGACCAATATGAACTAGCATATAGGTCCACTACCAACTGATAAGTATCAATTTTAGATTTGCGTAACGTTTTAATTATAGAAAAAAAATAGCGAGGACAGAGCTCACACTTACCAGTCTTGTAATGTCCATATGCTGAGTCGAACAAACTGCGGGTTGGGTTTAGAGAACGTTTTGGCACTTTTTAGACGGAGTTTTTCTTCGAATGTTGAAGTTTTATTTTCACTCCGCGCGCGGTTAGCTTGACATTCTTTTCTCAAGTTCCAGTTTTATGCGCACTTTCTTGCGCCGTTTTTACGTTGCATTTCTTCGCCACCAGAGGGCTGTTCCTGTGCTCGCTCTAGTCCTTTCATTGGATATACGAGAAATTTAAGTAAAAGTCGCGGCGCGGGAAATAAAGGTTTCTTATATTATTAGGCCTAATTTTATAGTTATAATTTAAATAATAAAACGAAATAAAATAAACAAAAAATTCTAACTTATTTACCTAATAAATTGAGGATGAAATCCGAACATACCCCATGCGAGGGATGAAAACACGCTAGACATAATTTTTTCTGCTTGACGAAAGATAGGCGATCGATAGGTAAGAGGTCAGGAAATGTTTAACATTTCGAAATCATTTGACCTTGATTACACCGGAGACATTTTATTCCCATACTTGAATTAGTTGAGGTGCCAGCCAGTCCTATAAAAGGCGAATTGATTGATGAGTAGGCTTTTGCCCAAACTGATTTTGCATAGAATTTGAATTTTGATAGGTAGGCTTTTGCCCAAACTGATTTTGCATAGAATTTGATTTTTGATAGGTAGGCACCTTTTTGGGTGCTGTTGATTGAGGAAGTGATTCCAAAACTTTACATCTTTTTTCTAGAAATTGAAAAAGTGACTGAAAAATGGGAATTTCGGTATTAGTATTGGCGTGACTCATTTCGAAATTTAAACGCGTCGGAATATCCAATTTTTCTAACAAAATGAAAAAAATTATAAAGTCCCAACTGTCAACGTCAAAGCTAAGTGATTTTGAAATTTCTAGGGATTCAGAAAAGGTGTCAATTAAATTACGCAATTCTTTAGCTGACTCGTTTTTTATGGTAGAGTTCATAATTGTGCTTAAAGCATCATTCGCGAGGTCTCGCTTGTTTTTGATATTTTTACGGGTTCACAACGACAAATTAAAACTCGCAATTGTTGAAAACGATACGTCAATTTATTTCGACAAATTATGTACAAAAACACGCACTTAAACTTGTAACAATTCACTACTTTAATACGCCTATTAACTTCGCGTTAACATCTAGCGATCACTACCGTTGGTTATCTTTTCTTAAATAACTTAAATTTGTAACACTATCCTCTTCTTCAGGTAAGGTTTTAGTCTGGACTTCGGGCTTTTCTGGATTCGGTAGACTACATCATTAATTCTCTTAACTTTATAAGGCCCTTCCAATGGTGGTGTCAACTTAGGTGATTCCTTTCTTGCGTTGAGGATTGTATAGCCAGACTTGATCATTCTCTTTGAACCCTGAAGAGTTTGCTTTCAGGTCATATCTCGCTTTCATGCGGTCACTGGCTATTTCTATTCACTCTCTAACCACTTCATGGATATCGTGCAGCTTTTGCCTTAAACGTTCGACATAGTCATTAACCTCTAAGTGTTCTTCTTCAGGTGAACCAAACATGATATCACATGGTAAACGCAGTTCTCTACCAAACAGGATACTAGATGGAGTAGCTCCTGTCGTATTGTGAATGACGGTTCTATAGGCCATCAAAAACAATGGAATATATTGGTCCCAATCTGTTTGGTGCTCATCACCAACTTTGCAAAGATGTTCTTCTATTGTTTTATTAAATCTTTCAACCATGCTATCTGACTGCGGATGTAAAGCAGTAGTCCGTGTCTTATGTATTCCTAAAAGGTCACAGAGATTCTGGAAGAGGTTTGATTCAAAGTTTCTTCCTTGATCTGAATGTAGTTCCAAAGGAATGCCAAATCGGCTGAAAACATCATTTACCAGAACTTCTGCAACTGTAGCGGCCTCTTGGTTAGGCAAAGCAAAAACTTCTGGCCATTTGCTAAAGTAATCCATGACAACAAGGATGTATTTGTTGCCCTTTTTAGTTTCTCGAAATGGTCCGGCCACATCAATAGCAATGCGTTCGAATGGCAGACCTACGTTATATTGTTTCATTTGACCTTGGACCTTGTTTTGGGACCTTGGCTGGCGGCACCAGTTTTTCACATCTTGAAAGTAATTGACCCAATAAAATCGGCTTCGAATTTTGTCCATGGTTTTATTTATGCCTAGGTGCGCGCCTGATTTTCCACCATGGCATTCGGCCATTATATTGTCTACCATGCTCTTAGGAACCACTACTTGATTAATCACAGTAAGGCCATCGGCACTTTCCCAGGCACGTTTAAGGATGTTTTCTTCTACTATCAGTGAATCCCATTGTGCCCACAGTGATTTGAATATCACCCCTTGGTTTGCGATATCTTGCCATGATGGTCGTGGCTTGTTCTCTTCTTTCAATCGCAAGATAGGTCCTACATCTTTGTCGTTAAGTTGTGTGGTTCTAATCGAAGCCGACATCCATTCTTCATCTGGTTCTAACTTTATCTGGCGCACGTAGGTAATTCCTTCTTTCTGGTCAATTTTCCTGCAATGTTTACAATCCTCAGGGCAAGGTCTTCTGGACAATGCATCCGCATTATTATGCACCCTTCCCGCTCGGTGCTTAATTTGATAATGGTATTGTTGTAGCTTTTCTATCCATCTCGCGACTTGCCCCTCAGGTTGTTTCATTTTCATGAGCCACTGTAACGCAGCATGATCCGTTCTAATCAGGAACTCTTGCCCATAGAGATATTTGTGAAAGTGATCTACGGATTTAATGATGGCTAGGAGCTCCTTTCTGGGAACACAATAATTTCTCTCTGGTTTGGATAGCTTTTTGCTTGGGAGAGTACTGCTCCTATGCCATCGTTGCTCGCATCAATATCTAATATGAATTTACCTTTTGGAATAGGATATGCGAGAATCGGACTAGAACATAATAGTAAATGGGCTATAGGAGTTCAGCCTATTTTCCCATGTTAAATCCCATAAGAAAACGCTAAGGTTCAAGTTAGCAAAAATCGGCACCGTCAAGGTCACACGTCTGTGTGACGTCACAACTGCAAAAACGTGTTGAAGAAGTGCACAAGAAATGTATACCTATAACGTTATATAAATAAGTTTGAGGTGAACTGTCATATGTCAATCTGTCAATTGCAATATGGCCTCACTTCATCATAAGCTGTTTTTTGGAAATTTTTAATGGCTTCATTTACAAAATGAGTGACCTGGGTTTTGCGATCGATATCAGTTGATATTTTTATGTGAACCAAAAAGACCTTAGTCTGGAGCAATACTCCTGACTGATATTCGAAAAAGCTTAAGTAAGAGAGAGATGGTGTGTGAAAGGGCCTTACTAACTGTTAAAGCTCTGGCTAAATGAATGAATGAAGTGCTGATTAAAAAGGTATAATGCGAAAGTTGTTTGTGGTGTTTAACACCACGAGATCAATGCATGATATAATAGTGATGGGTGTTTGTATTGCATCACCTACCTATTATGTTACGTAACTCGTGACTGTTGTTCAAATTTTGGGGCGACCCAAGAAATAATGTCTACCTATTATTGTGTTACCTAACAAGGTGTAAAATTGACAGGATGGCCAAGAAAAACACCACACTAGTTTAGCCTGGGCGTTAGTTGATTAATTGTTCCTGTTTGTTAAAAAATAATGTCTATGTGAATTTTGTAGTTATATGATAACCTTATGACCCCTCATATGTTTTTGTTTTATCTACTTAGCAAGGAGGAAAAGTAATATGATGCAATACATAATGCAGTTGGTTATTTATATGGTGTGCAATTGTCGTAATATTTGAAAAAAATTGCAATTTTTAATTTTTTATTTTATAAAAATGGTGGCAATGATGGTCAAGTATATTGCAAAAACGTATTGAATGTTAATATTTCAGAACAACTAAAACCGCATCAAAATAATTATTAATTTTAGTATCTATTGGAAAAAACCCACAAACAAAGGCTAAAGCCCTTGCTTATTAAGTATCAAAAGTCATAATAAAATAAAATACTAATAAGGGCATATAATGAAAGATCGCTATCAGCTGGGGGTAGCAAAGCTACTTTTTACGCTATGTGCGCATGTTTTGCATTGACAGTTTCCAAGAAAGACGCATTTCGGTGTACTGCGCAAATCTCATTTGGTCCTTAATAGTTTTTCACTAATTTCTCAGCACCTAATAAACCGATTCGAGAAATTCTTTTTGTATTAGATTGATATGTTTAACTTGTATTAAATTTAAAGAAGCAATAGATCACCTAAAAGGGCCTTAATAGTTTTTTGACTACTTTCTCAGCACCTACTAAACCGATTCAAGAAATTCTTTTTGTATTGCATTGGTGTGGCTTAACTTGTACTAATTCTTAACGAGATCTAAATCAATGAAAATCATCTTTATATTTTTCACTAATTTCTCAACATCTATTGAACCGATTCGAGAAATTCTTTTTTTATATTGGATTGATATGTCTAACTTGTATGGATTTTTAGAAAGACAAAGGTCGATCAAAACGTTTTTGTTTGTTTTGCAGGACAGGATTTCAAAAATTTTTATTAGATTCACAAAAATAAATGAGAAAATAGGAATGTAGTTTAGCAGGCAATCAAAAGGATACTAATAAATAAACACACACACTAACCTACTATAAGTATTATAATGCATTACGTTTTTCATATACAATTGTAGAAATTTAATAAACAAGCAGTTATGTTTTGTTATGTTATATATTTATTTCCAATAAAGAAAAGTTTCACATAGCAAATATATTAAAATAAGAAATAAATAAAGAGAAGCCACTGAAGCCTTCGAGAAGCTTGTGCGTGGCATTTTTCTTTTATAAATTTCAAATTTTAAAATTACAATAGCAACACTAAGAAATTAATCCTAAAATACAATATCAACAATATTAATAAAGAATAAGATTAGTTTGGTAATATTTTGCAGAATAAAACCATCAAATTCAATATGTACCTTCGTTGCAAATTATACCCTTTTTATATCACCCACTTTTTCAATTAAAAATTTTAAATCCCAAAGCATCCCTTCATTAATAATCTTTTTTAAAAATGATCGAGGTGTGGATTGTATCCAGATTTTAACTCTTTTTTTAAATTTTCTTTTATTATTAATTGATCTAACCTCTTCCGGTATCAGACGATATACATGTGGCCCAAGAAAAGCAATAGTTCTTTGACCCCTTACTATTTTAGTTTTTATAGTTTTTATATTTATTTGCATTCTATGTCTTGTATGTGTGTTCTATTTCTATCAAATTATATTTGTTTTGTGTTGATAATTAAGCAATTGTAAAATATATATTTCATTTAAATCCATAAGGCCGCTCTCACTATACAAAGAATCTGTTCCGCACAGTTTTATTTAACAAAATACTTAAAAATGTGTTTTAAATAATTTGTACTTTTTTAGCTCACACATATACCATACTATAGTAGTGTGAGCTATGGTGATCCTAAATTTTTCGAGAAAAAAATGTTGCTCCGATTTTAAAAATTTTTATATATCTTTGCGTTTCAGATGATTTTGACACTTTTTTTGTTGCGCTGTCTGTCTGTCTGTCTGTCTGTATGTCTGATACGACCAACGCGTATAACTCATAAACCGCTTGGCCGATTTTAATGAAATTTGGTACCTAGGCTGGATCTTAGGTCGAGATGGTCCCATTTAAAAATGAACAAAATCCACCGAACACAAACCAAATAAAAGGGTGGGGGTAGATTTCAAAAATTAGAGTTTATATGAAAATACGGCGTGTGTGATATCAAACGAAAGGTAATTGAGTCTGGAGTTAAACAAAATACATTTTAATTTATTTTAAAAAAAGGGTCAAAAATTAGAGTTTAAGTGAAAATATGGCGTGTATGATATCAAACGAAAGGTAATTGACTCCGGAGTTTAACAAAATATATTATAGTTTTTGTTTTTTTAAGGGTGGGGGTAGATTTCAAAAATTAGAGATTAAGTCAAAACATGGCTTGTGTGGTATCAAACAAAAGGTAATTTAGTCTGGAGTTGAATAAAATATATTTCAGTTTTTAGTTATATTAGCTCACACGTACACTATAACTTTAGTACCTAGTGTGAGCTTAGGGGCCCATATATTGGCAGAGAATTTTATTGTAATATGAAATGCTGCCCTCCAACTTACAAGTTGTTAAGATAAAAGTAGGAATCCTCTAACCTTTACCTTAGTATTAGGGGTTAGTTGTGATAAAAAAATTGATCTGGTTTAATTCTATTCTTACCCATTCAAACTTTTGTGACTTTTTAAACATACAGGTTCTAAAATAAAAATAAACACAAAGTTAAAATCATATGTCTCAAAAAAAGAGGTCTGCAAGAAACGCGCTTTTTGACTCCACACAATAATATTGTACGTACAACATATGTTCCATCTATCTAGCCTTCTTCAATCCATCTTTGGATATAGGCCTCCCCCAATATCTTCCATTCTTCTCTGTCTGTCGCCATGTTTATTCATCTAGCTCCTTTATGTCTCTTCACATCATCCGCCCATCTTATTTGAGGGTTTTTCCTACTTCTTTTATTTTTCCAAGTGTCCAGGTTACAATACACATGTTCAATCAATCGTCTTTCTGTTTGATATTATGACCGGAAAATGTCCATTTTAAATTTGCTACTTCTCCTCGTACATCCCTTACTTTTGTTTTAATTCTTATCAACTCATTTCTTTTTCTATCTGTTAGCCTTATATATAACATTTATCTTTCCATTGATCTTTGGGCTTTTGTTACCTTATCCATGATATCTTTCCATTGATCTTTGGGCTTTTGTTACCTTATCCATGTTTGTTTTGTAAGTCTCCAGGTCTGGAATCCATAAGTAAGTACAGGAAGAATACATTGGTTATACACTTTTGTTTTGAGGTACTAAGGATATTTTTTTTTTAAGATGTAGCTTAATTTACCGAATGCCGCCAAGGTCAGTGTTACTCGTCTCGTGATTTTAGCCGTTTGGTTTTCTTTTTTAGTTCAATAATTTGTCTCAGGTATATATATCTCTTATTAAGGGAATATCATCAGCATATCTTAGGTGGTTCAAGAATAGTCCGTTTACTTGGATGCCTATTTCTCCCCAATCTATGTTTTGAAAAACATCTTCTAGGGCCTGGTTAAATAGTTTAGGGGATATTGTATCACAATGTCTGACACCCCTTCTTATGCGGATTGGCTTGGTTCCTTCGTAGATTTTGATTGATGTTGTTGCTTCGGATATATATTGGCTATTAAGTCAGTGGATCTGTAATCTATTCGGCTATTAATTAAAGATGCTTTTACTACCCAGTGCTCAATGCTATCAAAAGCTTTTTCAAAGTCTATAAACGCAATATATAGTGGAATGTTTGTTGGCTTGTTCTATTAGGATTTTCATAGTTAATAGGTGTTTAACTGTACTAAAACCTTTTCTGAAGCCTGCTTGTTCCTTTGATTGATATCCTTCAAATTTTTTACTTATTAATTATGTTGAGCAGTGTTATAGGTTGATAATGGTTATTGAATCTTTCCAGTTGTTTGGGTTTATTTTTTCTTTTAGTATTTTATTCAGGAGAATATGTATGGTACTAACTACAGCTTTACCACCGTATTTTTATTATCTTTAATCCTCTCTTTATTTCCGCTTTGCTTATTTCAGGTTGTAGCTCTGAGTTTATGTTCTTTATTTTTGTTTGGAGTTTCTTCGTGGTTTCTCGTGATGGTTCCATTTTTGTTTGGTATAATTCTGTATAGAATAGTTGTGTGATATTTATAATATCCCCTTCAACGTTAGTCTCCATACCGTTCATATCCTTTATTTTAATTATTTCATATCTAAATAGTCGCCTTAGTCATTTCATATTTCTGTTATTTTCTACAACTCTCTCAGTTTTTATTTCTTGGCTCTTTCTTTAATTTTCTTTTATCATTTTTCTTATAGTTTTATTTACTTCTGTGTATTCAATCGATGTTCTTTTTCCTTCTGTCTCAAGGTCCCGCCTTTTCTTCATCAGTTTCTTTATTTCTTCTGATATACAATTTTCTTTCTTTTTATCTTTTTATGTAATATCTTTTCTTACTTTTGTTATAACTCTTGTCAGCGTATCATTTATTTCATCTATATTTTTATTTTCGCAGGTTTGGGTTAGCATTTCTTTGTACAAAACTTTATTTTGTGTAAGTTTATTCTTGTCAAGTTGTTTATTCATTTCAATGCAGATTTTTTGTAGACCATCCTATGATCACTGCCTGTTGTAAAGCTGTTTAGGACTGTTGCATCTCTAACGATGATTTTAGTAGTCAGCATGTAATCAGTTTCGTTTTTCGTTATTCCATTAGGGCTGAGCCATCTCCACTTTCGTTGTGGTTTCTTTTTATATAAAGAATTCATTGCATAAAGGTGTTTTTTGTCTAGATAATTCACACATGTAACTTACCGACAATATACTAGATATATATCGACTTGTACAATTATTTAAATGAAGGAACAACCAAGTCAAAATACTTGCGTTCACTTGTAAAATTAACTTCTAAATTATTATACGATATCAAATCATAATCAAAAAGATGTTAGTATTTTCAGTTAAGTAGTTCACCATCGCTGTCATCTGTGGCTTCCGTTGTAAATTCTGAACTTGTCTTAAGAATGCTATAATGTCCCCACGGCAACGTTTCATCCGTTCCAGGAACGAGATACCTCTTATCATCATATGGTGAAAGGGCAATTTTAAGCTGGGTGATAGAGTGTACCTGATGGTTCTCTGACCGAATGAGATTTTGCGAAATCGACTTTTGCTTAAAACTATCGAGACATTCAATATAATCTTCAAAGTTAATATTGGTTTTAACAACTGAGGATTTGACTCCCTTCGCTTTTTTTGTTATTCCCAAGTTTAATATGATTGAGTTAATTTCTTCTTCATCATACCCTTCATCCTGTAATTTCTTTATTTTCTTTAGTACATCATTTGAAGACGTTAAAACTTTGGTAGCATATAATTTCGATCTAAGACCTACATACTCAGTCATAGGAACACCGTTATTTTCATCCGTCATCATTCCTAAAACTTTTTTATTAACTTGCGGAATTCCAAAAGTATTATCGCTAGGATAATCAGAGGTATCAAAGTATTTATAGCAGTCTCGCTTTATAACTTCATATGGATCTTGAAAGAATTCATAAATCAGGCTGTCTGTGTCCGTGTAGTGTACTGAACAATTTTCAAAATTTAACTTTATATATCCATAGTGAAATTCGTATATTGTAGTCTTCGCTAAATCTAAAATTGCCTGGCCATCATAGATCGGCTTATTTAACCAAATTTGCAGTTTATTGAGCTCAACCGCAACTAGATCGGGTTTTTCGTTAAATATCGTACAATTTTTGAATTCAGGCTTGGCTATATATGACTCAGCACCATAACGTCCACTCCATTCAGTTAGCAAACGAACATTGACACGCTTCCGAACATTCTCCATGGTTTTACCTACAACGAAAAAAGATAAGTTTAAGATATATCTATATACAGTATTTTTCATATAATAAATAAACGATAGTACCGTACTTAAGTACGTCATTAAATATGTATTTTTTCACAAATATCACTTCAGGTCTACATAAAAATAAAGTCAATATTTTTTCAACCTACCAAAGACTGCATTATTCATCAACTTGAATAAATTCTTCTCAAATTCATTCGCTGCCTTTTTACGGAGCGCTGTGTTAAGATCGATATAGCTCTTCAGCCATGGAGCTTGATTAAGTTTAACTACGCGATGTAATTTCTTTAGTAGCAACCCATATGAAATTGCCTGTTTTAGAGCTCTATAATGAATCACATACTTCTTCTTATCTTCAAGTGTTGCCATTAGTTTGGTAAGCTCTTTAACATTTTTTGGAAGCTTTCCAGTCTTAGGATTTATGTGCTGCGGACAGAATGGTATATCTTTATGTTGATCATGTAGTTCGTAAGGATAATCTAAATCAACTTCCAATATATAGCCCTCGTTAGCATCGTCAGGGATTGCCGTAACATCAATGTTTGTATCACACCATTGGAAACCACCACTGGGAAGGTATTGCGACATCGCCCATCCATACTGTAAGAAAAAATATAATTATTAATGATGATTGAAACATATACCAATTATAAGCAATTATTTAAAACGAATTAAACGCACCTGGTTATTTACATCAAAGTACATCAGGAAAGATTCGGGCCTAGAAGGATCATAGCTTGGAAGGTATTTGTTGTTAGCTCTGGCTTTTCTCTTACTGCAGACTTGACTTAGACCGCCTCTAATACCCCTTTCCACGAAAAGAAACATATCAGCATCAGTAAGAAGCTCTAGCTCTATACCAGTATACTTCATCATCGCATCCCATGTATATCCTGGTAAGGTGAAATAGTGAGCAGGATCCAGTTTATAAGTTTTAAGGCAGCTCTCTCGAAACCTTTCAAAGACATCTGTCAAAAGCATGATATCTGTTTTCATATAAAGGTCGACATACTCTCCTAACGTTCTACAACCAAATTCATTCCAGACGAGTTTTGCTTGATGGCAGAGTCTGCTGGGACATGGTTTGTTCTCCAACTTATTATAGAAGGCATCTTGAGTCGGTAAATTTACTTCATCAAATTTATCGAAAGCGTCGAGGTAATCATAAGGCATCACTCCCTTTTTTGTTAACAGCTTAAACTTTTCTTTTGGTAAATGTGAGAACTGTGATTCCAGACTTGGATATTCCTCCAAGTACGAAGCTAGGTTCTCCAGTGAAGAAGCCATAAAACGAAAACTATCAACAAACCGGAATTGGATGGGAAAGTCATCGATATGTTTTGTAAAATTTATGTATTTTTCTTTCGTAATCGGAAGCAAATCGATAGACCCTTTCATTCTCGTAGCAATATCTAATATTATAAAGTGGGCATCGTAGCCACTTAGATTATGGAAGACTACGGGTATAACATGAGTGTCTTTATAATTAATGTTGCAAGATTCGTGAGCAGCACCGCGATAGTTGTTATTGGGGATCAGGTGGTTATGATCTCTAACTTTTTTATCGTCAGGAGTGAATTTTTGTTCGCATATATGGCAAAGTGTAGCTTTTTGTTGCTCAACTTCCTGCATCCATGTCATATCAATATCGAAAGGGCACCAAAAGACGGTTGCCAAGTCTTCTGCTGACTGTTCATTTCATCAGCAAACCACTGCATGCAATCCAAACCTCGGTATGAACGGTAAAAATTTAAAGAGTCGTCATAGCTACATTTTAGGTAATAGCCAACAGCGGCAGGTATATGATGCTGGTTTCTCTGAGGTTTTTTGGGATCATTTGTGGGTTTAAGCACACTCTCCAGATCAGCGTAAACTACGAATGGGACTTTCTCCTTATTTTTAAAGTTCGTAAATTTCAGTGTATTTTTTCCTGGTTCAGGCATCTTGATTGCAGTTTGATTGATCTTCAAACAATCTTCGATATGTTTACCAAGTTTCTCTTCTGATCTACAGTAAATGAGACAACGGTCACAGAAAAATTTTTCACCATGTGCCTTACTGAGTTGACTAGAGAGGAGGCGAGATAAATTCTTGATCCAGACATAGTGGTATCGCACGGGAGTCTCAACGTCATCATAACGATCTTGAATCATTAACAGATTAACATGGCGGTCTTTCTTATTTTTCGTTAGGAAGTGTTTTCAATACATTTTCATTTTTCTGAAGAATATAGATATTTATCGATACATTATTTTGTTGCTCAAAATTTTGAATCTGCTTAAAAGTCATCGGGAATTGTATTCCTTTTAATTTAAGAACTGATGAATAGTGGGGATATGAAGTTATTAAATCTGAATTTCTTCTACCTACAGGATATAAAGCGGACGTAACAGCCCAAGCAAAACAGGCGTCATCATCATTTTTAACATTAATACATGCATGCTTTTTTTAAATCTCAGCAGGTAAATCAATAAATGAAGAGCCTAACTGCGGCGTGTATTTATTTATATTTACTCCCAAGTTAATAACCTTCTTTAATGCCCAACCACTATCTCGCTCTTGGAATTCTTCAAGTTCTTTTATGATTGGAGCTACAACTTTGGAGTCAAACCAGGCATTCAAGTTAGTATCTCTATAGATGGCTGAGTTAGACGTGGTGAAGTACTTATACTCTTTATGTATACTATCACCCTTTATTACCTCGAATTCCCCGCAAAAAGCTGCATTAACCTTTACAGTTTCATCTTTTTTAAGAGCGTTCTGGATGCGCCTTATAAAAATAGCTTTGCAGTCAATAAAAAAAGCTCTAGGATCTTTATGACTCAGGTTCGTAATGACCGCCGTGCGAATTCTAGAAGCAAAAGCTGATTCAAAATCATCCCAGCGGACTCTATCTCGGGCAGTTTGCTTCCTTGATAAAAGACCTGAGCCTTGCTTTTGGGTCGCTTTAATTTGATTTCTGAGACTTTTAACGTTCCGTAGACAAGCTATAATATGTTGCTTCTCTCCCAAATTGCCTGAATTTTTTAATTTTTTGTTCATTCTTTGTATTGCTAGAGTACATTCACGCAATCCTTCCCTGGCTACTTTCTCATTATAGTGTGGTCTTAGAAGCCCCAATTTGGCAGCAATATGTTTTACAACATCAGTAAAGACAGACATTTTCTGAAAATAAAAAAAGTTTAATTAACATTAGGCGATATAAATAATAAAATAACGCGCTTGCAAAATATAACCTATCTACCTACCTACTTATTGACTTTCCGTCGCGTCTTTTTAAAGAACCACTAAACCTTTTCTCTTCAACGAATTGAAACATAATGAATAAAATGATGAAAAGCTAGATATATTAGCAAAATACAAAACCAAACAGACATTGTGAACAACAATATCCCATGGCTACCAACTTAATAGAAATTAAACCAAATTTCACTGCTACCAGTGTTACCAACTTAATCAGTCAATAATACTCACAACATTTCACTGCTACCAGTGTTACCAACTTAAAAATTATTAATATGTCAATAAGAAAGATATCTACAAAAATTATAAAACTAATTGCACAAGATTGTATAATTTCAAATACTGAAACGAATAAGAAGTATTCATTATCAAGCTTTTGATGTGACCAGTCATGCCTGATATTATACGAGAGTACATCAGATTGAATATAATCAAATATGGTATTGAAACGGCATTTATTCGGGCAAATTACTGTGGCGTATGCTTAGCTGCAAGTTTAGTTTTCCACGAATTAGCTGAGAAATATGGAATAAAAACCAAGGTGCAAGTGGGTACTAAGTTATATTCAAATGGAATTAAAATTTCACCGCATTTCTGGATTGAGCATAATAATTTAATATACGATCCAACTATTGCGATAACGCAACATTATCTATCACATAATCTTGCTGTTACTCATAGAAAAGGTGAATTAGTATGCAAGACAATGGAAGGTTTTAAAATGTTGGAAATTTTCCATGAATTTGAGAAGATCAAGTCAACAGCTGCTTACTTCGATAAGGCTCCAAATAACTTAATTAAAGTGCGTGAAAATATTCATCAAATTTTAAGCAAAATAATAAACAAATAAACTACTAAAACTTAAATAACAGTCAGATCTTTACTATGTTTGCCAGGGTCTTATGGATTCTACAAAATACAATACAAATTATTATTTATCAGCAACATAAAAGGGAAAAGGTGCTCTGCTTTGTGGGGAGATCAGTAATTCTATACATATTGTAAGCAAGAAATTGAAAAATTAACACATAATTATATAATCCAGCTGTACTTCAGACATAACTCAGCTGTAGTTTAGATGTACTTTAGATGTACTTCAGATGTACTTCAGCTGTACTTCAGCTGTACTTCAGCTGTACTTCAGATGTACTTCAGATATACTTCAGATGTACTTCAGCTGTACTTCAGATATACTTCAGATGTACTGCAGACGTAATTCAGCTATCCTCAGGTGTAGTTTTAACATAATTAACTTACCAATATGTTGTACGGTGTAAAAGATAGGTGCTCCGTATTAGAAAGAATGGAACTAGACAAGGAAGAGCAAACAGAAAACTTTTTAAAGCCATTCTTCGAACCTCAAAAACAAACTGCTTTAAGTTTTGTTTAAGACGATAATGATTCCAATAAGGAAGCTGTGTATGATAAGGTTTTCGGACCGTATCGATATTATATAACAATAAGTGGATGTTAGGCAATAGGAAAATATCAATGGATAATGAGAATATTGCTTTAGATGATCACATTTTCAAGAACACTTCGTGAGTTGGAAACTTAATATTATTTAAAGAACCAAAGAACTGTTCGCCCTTAGAGCATCAGATCTACAAACAAATATTAGAGCTGAGCGGTGTCCATCGAGATTTTAGAGGGCGTTTAAGAATGCAAGCTTGTAAGACTAAACACAAAAATATTCGGCCTTATTTAAAAACAAGAGAAAACCTAAATATGATAAAAATATAAATTTGCAGGCAGCATATTTTTATTAAAAACAAAACTAGAGTCTATTCTTGAGACCATACTACTTGTTTAAATTACGGCCAGTAGTTACTATATAATGTTGTATACAGGTGTCTGACAACTTTAGAATAATATCTTAAAACAAAAGGATACCGAAAATTTGGGAAAAATAATTTCACTATCTAAATATGGTTTCCATTATGTTTGCTCTGATTATTTAACTATCTGTATATATAGATGAACACATTGTGTAAATGGTAACCTTCGGAAGTTGTAAGTACCTGAGTACGTGATATTATAAGGAATTCTCATTTGTTTAAAAGCATATCCCCAGGCATTTTATGAGTACTTACGTATAATTTGGTTATTCAAAAATCACTAAAGAATTTAATCTGAGGCAGACTAAATCTAAATAGTTATTTCATGATGTCCATAGCCTCAGTACAATTCTTTTCAACGACAATGTAATTTTGCGATAATAAACAGCATAAAACATAAAAATTTTAAACATGTGTTTTTTTTTTGGGGGTGCATATATAAGAAATTACTAAACCTTACTAAAAATATTAAGTTATTTGTATGTAAAAAAACTGAAAAATATTTTGTATCCAGGTCACTCGTGTCCCTAGTCAAAAACTTGTTTCTGTGTTTGTGCTTCCATTACAAAAAAAATTAAAAAACCAAAGTTTAAAACTACAAGAAAAACATAAGTAAACTATTTTTTAGCAACTGTTTAAATCCTGGAAAAATTTCACATTCAAATCAAGTGATACCATTTAAAAAACAATCAGAGAACATTAATGAAAGATGTTTAGAAATCTTACATAGAACAAGTAAATGGCTTTGGACAAACAATTTATTGTTAAATGAGGACAAAATCAAAATAATTGCCAAATTATTAGGAGTTACAATTGATATAAATCTTAATTACATCGTGTATACTTAAAACTTATATATTAAGTTGAGTAGGACAACCTATGCAATTAAGATTGTAACTCCTTAACAATTAGGTTTTGGGGGTCATAGCAGTTATGCAAATAGCGTATTTGTAAAGCATAACGAGTCATTCGTATAATGTTTAATCTTAACTTTAACGAAAACTGCCGGGGCACTCAGAGAAAACAATCTTTTAACAGTAATAGGTATATATTTTTGAATGTGTCATATACCTAAAAAGGAACATACACAAATTCGATTATCTTAGACCAAACCATTCTTACGATACGAGGCTGAAACAACAAACAAATTACTTTAATTATCCTATTATCAAATTAAGTTCCACAGAAAAAGGACCAGACTACGCGGCTAATAAATACTTTAACAAACTTCCTAAAGACATAAAAGATTTAAATAGTTTTAAAATGTTTAAAAGGTGTTTTTATTCAGCTTTTTAATATATGTAATTAAATAATATACAATATATTATAAATAAGTAATTTGATTTTTGGTTTAACCTTGGAAATTTATTGAGTTTTGGATATTTTATTCTTTTAGCAGCTTGGAATTTTTACAATAATTAGTGTTTTTTGTTTCAGCTTTTTAATATGTTATGTTTTTTTTTATATTTAATATTAATTTTTTAATATGTCTGTGTTTTCATTACATTTTAGGTCACTGTTATCAGTATATTATAAATAAGTAATTTGATATTTAATTTAACCTTGGAAATTGATTGGGTTTTAGATATTGTATTCTTTTAGAAGCTTGACATTTTGAATTTAATTTATCATTTATTATATGATTATTTTCCCAGAGTAACTGAAAACCAGGTTAAAATAACAACAATAATTTTATTATTCGTATTGTAATTTTTTTTTATGATAGTATAATTTTAAATATTAACTATGCATTTAGTTGACATACCATATATATGTAGTGTGAATTATATAACTAATATGGCAAATAAAGAATCTAATATAATCAATATTTTTTTAAAGATTTACTTGATAGGTAGGTAGTTAATATTATTTATTGACGTATTAAGAGAGCAATGGAGACCAAAAGACCCGGAACAGCGGCAAAACTTCATTCATTAAAAGAATTCGCTTTGAGTAATATTTTTTGGAAAGTCTATAACAACGCTGTACGACACACAATATAAGTATGTTTAATGTCTATCGATTTACCAGTGTCGGCGGTAAAATAGTTATTGGATGTAAACAGTAAATACCTAACTCTTAAAAACAAGCAATTAAATTTAATTTACGTCTGAATAGACATATAGTTACAATAAAAAAATAATCAATAACGTTTTTGAGGTTACATTCTCAAATACGGATGCTTAAGTTTAAAAATATGAGTTAGGCTCTGATGATTTACATGTCCCCTAAACCTAGAAGTAATAAAACCCTCAAAAGTTGGGACATGCTGTACATTGTTTTGAATGACAGGATTAAAAAATGTACTGGTATGTGCTACAACAAGTCACACTAAATTATTCTTAAAATATCTTTGATTTATTTGTACTTATGATTTTGAGTTGAAAGGTAGGTCAAGCAGTTTCAAAACATTTACCTGAGAAACGAAATTTATGAACATTTTTGTTCAGTTTTTTTTGTAAAAGAAATTCCTGCATTAATTTAGCGTCTCCCAAAAGTTATTTTACTTTAAAAATAATATAAAAAAGAACTTAATCCCAATCAAAGATTTCAAACTTCGTTACCAAGGAAGTACGTTTTTTAAAATAAATTTAAAGTTTATTGTTTATATATAATATAGTATAGAAAATATAACTCACCAACAGTTGTTTAATAAAGATACACTCGTTTGTTACCAAATGCCAAATATTGTTCAATAAAGAAACACTTGTTTGTATTGATGTTTTAATTCTGTTTTTCGCTTTTATATATACAAAATGATTAAAAAAATATAACGCTATCTACAAGAAACATGTGCATATTTTTGTCAAAACATTTGATAAATTGTTCTATCTGCAAGCGCGTGTACATTTTTTTACTGATTAATTCAACAGCTATTTCTAAATATAGGAGTAGTAGGGTCAGAGGTTATCTTGTTATTCCAATAAACACATTTTATAAAGCTGCTACACAGTGGTAGTACAAACTTAAATTTAATATTATTTTAAATAAAATATATTTATACAGGGGGCCTACTTGATGTATTACCTTTAGACAGACTATCTACCTTTGACGAGTCATATGAGATTACAATTTATCAAAATTAAAGTAGAGGGGTACAGGTAAATTTTGATACCTGTATATCCTACACTAGTGATGTGGGCATATAAGCCATAGCATTTAGGTTAGGTATGTGTGGATATTAATAGTTTAGATATACCGTGATTTTTATAAAATTGGATTGTTATTTCCAATGATAATAAATTAAGTACATACTTTCGGTCTTTTTCTTCTATACATTTTGTTAGACCAAAAATCTACGATGCTTATTCAGTCCATCGCGATAATTTATACAGCACACGTAGTAGTTTTTATACCTACTCTATTCACTATTCGTAAATCTTCGCTCACTTTCGGGCAACTTCGGACTCCGATGTAATGTTGGAGAGTGCTGGGTAAGGTTAAAACAAATAAGAAAATGTTAATAATATTTGAAAGACTTAATTTTGGGTCTAAATGTCTACAATTGTATATGAAAAACGTAATGCATTATAATACTTATAGTAGGTTAGTGTGTGTGTTTATTTATTAGTATCCTTTTGATTGCCTGCTAAACTACATTCCTATTTTCTCATTTATTTTTGTGAATCTAATAAAAATTTTTGAAATCCTGTCCTGCAAAACAAACAAAAACGTTTTGATCGACCTTTGTCTTTCTAAAAATCCATACAAGTTAGACATATCAATCCAATATAAAAAAAGAATTTCTCGAATCGGTTCAATAGATGTTGAGAAATTAGTGAAAAATATAAAGATGATTTTCATTGATTTAGATCTCCTTAAGAATTAGTACAAGTTAAGCCACACCAATGCAATACAAAAAGAATTTCTTGAATCGGTTTAGTAGGTGCTGAGAAAGTAGTCAAAAACCTATTAAGGCCCTTTTAGGTGATCTATTGCTTCTTTAAATTTAATACAAGTTAAACATATCAATCTAATACAAAAAATGAGATTTGCGCAGTACACCGAAATGCGTCTTTCTTGGAAACTGTCAATGCAAAACATGCGCACATAGCGTAAAAAGTAGCTTTGCTACCCCCAGCTGATAGCGATCTTTCATTATATGCCCTTATTAGTATTTTATTTTATTATGACTTTTGATACTTATTAAGCAAGGGCTTTAGCCTTTGTTTGTGGGTTTTTTCCAATAGATACTAAAATTAATAATTATTTTGATGCGGTTTTAGTTGTTCTGAAATATTAACATTCAATACGTTTTTGCAATATACTTGACCATCATTGCGACCATTTTTATAAAATAAAAAATTAAAAATTGCAATTTTTTTCAAATATTACGACAATTGCACACCATATAAATAACCAACTGCATTATGTATTGCATCATATTACTTTTCCTCCTTGCTAAGTAGATAAAACAAAAACATATGAGGGGTCATAAGGTTATCATATAACTACAAAATTCACATAGACATTATTTTTTAACAAACAGGAACAATTAATCAACTAACGCCCAGGCTAAACTAGTGTGGTGTTTTTCTTGGCCATCCTGTCAATTTTACACCTTGTTAGGTAACACAATAATAGGTAGACATTATTTCTTGGGTCGCCCCAAAATTTGAACAACAGTCACGAGTTACGTAACATAATAGGTAGGTGATGCAATACAAACACCCATCACTATTGTATCATGCATTGATCTCGTGGTGTTAAACACCACAAACAACTTTCGCATTATACCTTTTTAATCAGCACTTCATTCATTTATTTAGCCAGAGCTTTAACAGTTAGTAAGGCCCTTTCACACACCATCTCTCTCTTACTTAAGCTTTTTCGAATATCAGTCAGGAGTATTGCTCCAGACTAAGGTCTTTTTGGTTCACATACAAATATCAACTGATATCGATCGCAAAACCCAGGTCACTCATTTTGTAAATGAAGCCATTAAAAATTTCCAAAAAACAGCTTATGATGAAGTGAGGCCATATTGCAATTGACAGATTGACATATGACAGTTCACCTCAAACTTATTTATATAACGTTATAGGTATACATTTCTTGTGCACTTCTTCAACACGTTTTTGCAGTTGTGACGTCACACAGACGTGTGACCTTGACGGTGCCGATTTTTGCTAACTTGAACCTTAGCGTTTTCTTATGGGATTTAACATGGGAAAATAGGCTGAACTCCTATAGCCCATTTACTCATAATGCTGCCTTCAGTCTTCTAAATGCTTGGTTACATTCAGTATTCCATCTGTAAGAAGCTTTATCTTCTGTAAGTCTATGTAATGGAGACGCTATTTTGGCGAATCCTTCTACAAATCGTCTGTAGTATGTACACAGACCCAAAAAAGCTTCTCAATTCATGTTTGTCACGAGGTTGAGGCCATTCTTTTATTGCTTGTAACTTCTTTTCGTCAGTATGGATGCCTTCTCGGGAAACGACGTGACCCAGGAATTCAACTTTTTCTTGGAATAGAAAACATTTCCTTGAGTTTAATTTGAGATTGGCATTTCTGATTCTTGAAAATACTTCTCGTAAATTGTCTAGATGATCTTGAAATGATTTCCCCATTACTATGACATCATCCAAATATACTAGACAGGTTTTCCAAGTAAGGCCTCGTAGAACGACTTCCATTAGTCTTTCAAATGTAGCATCACATTAAACTGATAAAGTCCACTTCCAGCAGAGAATGCAGTCTTCTCTTTATCCTTTTCAAAGATTCCTACTTGCCAATACCCACTTTTCAGGTCAAGAGTAGAAAACCAATATGATCCCGCCAACGTTGTTAATGTGTCGTCCAAAGAAATTCAAGGAACCCTAGAAGACGCATCCCCATTATATAATACGCAAATTCATTCATCATGCATGAAATCTCAGAAAATTTCGCCGAATCCTCGCAGGCAACACTGTAAGAGGTATAAAAGAGAAATCGATGCAAAACCATGGGCGTGCAGATTTTGTTGAAAATAAAATAAATATATTATAGACATTTTCCTATAAAATTTTTGCACCCAAAATTATAAAATTTAAATAAGTGTAAAATATTACCGGTACAGCTTTGACAGCCATTCTATTTAAATGACTCTTTTTACAGAATTAATTTTTTTATCGATTTATAATATTAGAAATCAATAACTTATTTACAGCTGGTAATATCCGTAGTTTTGATTTTTATTATTTTTCCCTAAAGATAAGAAATCTACTTTATATTATTTTTTCTGGATATAGAAAAGTGTTACTTTAATCCCTAAAATTTAAAACACAGGTAAAAGTGTTTCTTTTTATTTCAAATTGTCAAAGGTGTTTTTTTAGCTTTTTACTCTTTCACCTTGGTAATACATTGCTCTTAGTAAATTTTTTACAGTAAGTAGATTTGTTCTGTTAAAAAAAGTCAAAAACTCCGAATTATATACTCAGACCTTGAGGATTTAAAGAGTCTATTTGATCCCCTAGTGTACCGGGTGCATTTTCGACACTTTTGGGTGTTTTCGGTTTCTATGTTTATAATATTGATATGCGATGTTTACCATCATTATTCTCTTCAAATTAAAGCACACTAAGGTGTAGTCGTTTTTTCTTCAATCTTCTCTAGAAGTTCCCGAAACCACCCAAATGATAAAAATGGGACAGCCTATACTTATAATATAGATTTTTTGTTATATTTTATCAGCAAAACTCTTGCCTCGAAATAAAAAGCACTCATTGGTTTATTTTACCAAAATCCATTCATTAGTTTATTAAACTCTAGAAATTAGTTTTTTTTAAATATTTGGTATGAGTCTGTGTTTTTTTACATTTGCAAATGTTAAAAAATATGACTTATTCAGTTTTATCAACAAAATACTTTTGATTTCCATAAAAAAATCTATTTAATTTTTATTTACCAAATAAAATAAAAATGAAAAAATATTATTTATAATTAAGTGATTATTATACAGGGTATCCCATCACTTAGGCGCCATAGTGCAGCAGGTGATAGAGGAGGTTATTTCCAAGAAAAAAGTTTATATAACATGGGGTCAACATTCATCTGTTTTTAAGATATAGGATTTTTAAAGAGGAGTGGGTGAAAACGGGTTATACAAAAAAAATCTGTCACAGCCAGCTGAATACTCAGCTAATTATGATTAAAAAATGTGGTACTCCTTTTTTGATAATATTACAAGTGGAGGAGGTACGGGCTGTCAAAATAACCTCGAAAATGTATAAAAAATAATAATTTTTTTAAAATTAATTTTTGATTTCTCTTTTAAAAAATATCAATAATATTTCATTATTATGTCTCACTAGAGACTTGTTTTAATTAACAAAAAATATATGAAAAACATTGCATTTAATATGGCATTCATAAAAGTTCATACCAAAAAAATAGTATTTTCTAAAAAAATTGACTGACTAACTTTCTTCAAATTAATTTTTTTAAATTAATTTCAATTTACTGCTTTTGTTCTAATACAAGACTATGCAATTTCATATTTTTACTGCGTTTTTTTAAAAAGTTATTATCACAAAAGTTAAAAAAACAACAAGTTTTTGATCAGACATGACCTCCTCTATCACTTGTTGGCCTATGGCCCCTAAGTTATGGGACACCCTGTATATACAAACATTATTAAATTTGGCAAATATAAGAATTAAGAACAATATTTTAATCCATTTGACTCAAGGCTCTCTTTTAATTAATCACCAGGGACTATGCAGTAAGTAAGTGAAAAGGAAGTTAAAACTCTTTTTTTTCTGTGTAAAAGTAGGTACTACCTTTTTTCTTCTTATAGTTATATTTGTTAATTTTAACTACTTTTTTACATCATTACATGATGATCGAACATCAAAAACAACCAGTGATAATATATTATGTATACTTTATAATAAAAAGAGATAGTTGAATATTTAACTACTAACCACTAGTAGTAAGTAGTTTTCTTAATTTGAACTAGTCTTTAACACCTGACATTGGGCAAGGCATTTGGTACAAGATAGTGCCTACTAGGTGCTAAACGAACATACTGAGGATCAAAGTGGTCAGAACAAAGACATGCCCACTTTGACAGAATTTTTTCCTTATTAAGGCCAATAATCTCCCTCCAAAGCTCCCTCTTGTTTGGATCAGTGGGGAACCTAGTAAACTCATAAATTTGAATATTTTAAAAATGTTTAATAACTGTACAGTAGCATGACATAACATAACATCACAGAGTGAAAATGGTTGTTTACATAAGAAATATATTTTTTAGAGTTATATATTATTGCCAGAATAAATTAAGAAACTTTTCCAAAAAAACCCAAACACTAGAGGTGGGAAAATAAGGGAATTTGCAACAATAAATAATGTTTCTTAAAACTTCTTTGTAAAATAAATCACTAATATTTTGTAAAAAAAGTTATAAACCACACCGCTGCCTTACCAAATCGTAAACAATATGACGGTTTCTGGAAGAGATTCAAACTTACCGGTGAAATGATAAATCCAGCCACTTCTCGTCACTTTTGTCACATTAGGCATTTTTAAAGTTATTTAATAAAAAAAAATATTTATTTTGTGATAAATAATGCAAAAAAACAACGAAAACGCACGTTTATTCGGATAACCTCTCAAAGGCAACGATAAATGATGCAAGGGTGACGTTTGGTCTACATGGTTGCCGCTATTAATTTTTTTTCTGAAAAATAGCGAACAAAAATTAGTTTTTTGCATTTTACGCGAGAACGATAAGTCGTAGGGCAAAATTTAATGTATGAGAAATATTACCCATAGGATTCCCTACAATCTGTCTCCATAGTCTATAGGTCTATAACCACACGTTTAGAAGAAAATTTCAAAAAATTATGTTTTTTGCAATTTATGCAAAAACGGTAAGTCATAAAAAAAACTTTATTGACATAAAATGATCAAGACACAATTCTCTACAATGCGACAATGACAATTTACAGCTCTACAATCACATGTGTTGAAGACAGAGGGTGCCGAAAATGCCCATTATATACTTTTTTGCGTTTTACGCAAAAACCATAAGTCATAGAGCTGTGACTCACATAGGTGAATTGTAGAGAATGGCGTCCTGGAGATTTCTTGTCTATAGTGTGTTTTTCTAGGACCTACCGTTTTTGCATAAAATAAAATAATAATTTTTGCAAATTTGGCGCCCTATATATTCTACAAGTAGTTGTAAACCTGTGGCCCAAAAAGAAAGAATGTAGAAAATTGTGTCCTTTAACATTTTATGTTTATAAAGTTTCTTTCTACGACTAAAAAAAAACACAATTTTTGACAACTTAGCTGCCATCTACCTTCTAAACATGTTGTTGTAGACCTATAGACTATGGAGATTGATTGTAAAGACTCGTATGGTTAATATTTCTCTAAAATAAAATTCTTCTCTACGACTTACCGTTTTTGCGTAAAATGCAAAAAACTGATTTTTGTCAATTTTGGTGCCCTCTATCTTCTATACATGTAAGTCTAGAGCTATAACCTTTAAGAAAAATTGTAAAGGAATTTTTGAAGTGTAAACTTCTTTAGGCGCGTTTAGTAGTTTTTGTGGGTACTGAATTGAACTGAGCCGTCAGACTCGGCTATGTAACGCTCATTCGGGTGAAGTCGGCTCGAGTCGACTAACTGTGAGAGGAACATTCAGCGAGCAATATGATGATGCAGATGAAGGCCAGTATTATTAATTTCGCCTTGTTAAAGTTTACACTTCTGCCATGTGGTCTTGAGCATACACAATTTTTTTTGTCAACAAAGGTTTTCTCTGCGACGTTCTATTTTCGCGTAAAATCAAATCAAAAAGCTTTTTGAGTTTTCCAGAGTTGCCCAGGGGAGTTTTGTAGACTAATTTTTTTAAGCTATATATATATATATATATATATATATATATATATATATATATATATATACATATATTATATAAAGAAGAGGTTTTTTTAACTTTCGTGATCAAAACATTTAACTTAAATTTATTTGGACTAAAAGCAAGAGTTATTTTTATACCGAAAACATTTGTAGTAAGAACAATAATTAATAGTTAAAAGTGCAGTTTAGTCATCTGGTTTTAATAACTCTTTAAATACCACCTAGGAATACAAAACTAATAAACTATTTATGAAGTCTAACCTCACACCAAAGAAATTTAATTAAACTTACTTTCAGTTGAACGTTTTTCACACTTAAATGGAGTCCCGTTTTTTTCAGAAAACCGAAAACCAAATCAATATTTTAAACTGCGCATTTGCTACCGTACTTTTTCTTCTCACATAAAATATCTCCCTCTCAGCTGTGGTCGAGCATATGTGAAGTTAGTAAGAGGAAGATAATTTTATGTGATCAGAAAGAGAGAGGTGCGCATGTGCAGTTAAAAAAAATAGTTTGCATTACAGGATATCGCCGCTAGTTATTTTGTGTTCCTGCAAAAAACAAGCTCAAGTTGGTTGACTGCACAAAAATGGCAATTTTGTGCTAATCGTTGTACGTTCTATAAAAATCGACAATCAACAATCTTCGAAAAAAACCAACTTTAGCTGATTATTTCTAATTTATACTTTCCTTTTAATTCAAGATAGATAAGGATTTAAACCGCCACATAGATCTATAAAAACAGGGACTTAAAAGCAAATGTTTTATGATTTTTGTTAAGTTTAGGTACCTATGTAAACAAAAATTTACCGATTGATTATTGGATAACATATTCTAACTTAAAAAAAAAACTTTTTTTCAAACATTTATATACATATGTGCATATAGGCACACAGACAGACATGCATACATACATATCTAGAGGTTATATTTACAACCTAGAATTAAATTGTATAGAAAAACATTATTAATGATAAGATCTCAAAAAAAATCAATGAAAACAATCCTTTTCTCACATAGGAGGGTAAACATATTCTATTACAGGTACATGTATAGCAATCCAAAACGTAAGCCGAATTCAATAACAAAATATTCTTTTGATTTTTATTAGTTACCATTTTACTTATGTACCTACATCAAAATTACAAGTTATAAAAGTACTGGCAACATTGTTGCGAATTTGAAAGAAATCCCCAGTATAATACTTTTTGTGTCTGATGAAGTTTAGGATTTCTATACGGGGTCTACCTTTAGTTGAATGTTTTTGGTGTCGTCTATTCTTGGCAGTGGGTAAATATCTTTCTTGGTCACATCGTTAAGTTTCCTGTAATCGACACAAAATCTAGTACTTCCATCCTTTTTAGTGACCAACACCACAGGAGATGACCAAGGACTTGATGACTCTTCAATAACACCGTCGCTGAGCATTTTATTAATGAGATTGTGAACTTCTTCTTGTTTGGCCAATGGTAGTCTTCTTGGGGGCTGTGGCGGTTGGGCATCGCCAGTGTTGATGGAATGTTGAATAAGGTTTGTGCGTCCCGAACTACTCTTAGTTTCGAAGATATTACTTTGTTCTTCTATAAACTCTTTCGCTTTACTAAATTCTTCTGGAGTGAGATGTTGCCAAGTTGACTGAAATTGCTGAAGTACCTCCATTGATAACTTGCATTTATCCTCGGAGGTTGGCTCTTCACATCTTGTTACTTTCTGTACTGGTTCAAATAATGCTACCACCTCCCCCTTATTAATTTTGACACTATTTGGGAAAATATTGGCGACTCTAATCGGGATGTCTTTATCGGTTTTAACTAGTGACTTTGCAACGAGGTAGGTGTTGGATAATTTCTGTTGGCTTATGAGTCCGACACAGCTTGATGTTTTTCTTTCTAGCGTCCCAAAAATTATGGTCTCACTGTTACCGACCAGTCTTGTTGTACATACTGCCACGACATTTATTGGTTCTTTATTGAAGTGACTATTTGATTAAATGAACTCTTCATTCCCAAATCTTAGGGTATTATGTTTATTATCAAACGCAAATCCATGTTTACTTATCAAGTCCATTCCCAAAATAAATTCGTCTTCTATTTCGGCAACCAATACATTGTGGCGAATCTTCAATTTTCCCAGCTGTAGGTCTATGTCTGTTTGCCCCAACACGTCGGCGGATTCTCCAGTCACAGTCTTACGTGTTATTTTCTTTTCTGTTGGTCGAATTTTATATCTCGTTGCAATTTTAAACTTAAGCAATGATATGGCAGCACCAGTGTCTACTGTTATATTAACTTTTCTTCCATTAATAAGTCCGTCGATGTTAAGACTGTCAGCAGTATGTTTTAAGCTCTTAATAGAGTAAATTCTGGAGGCTAAATTCCCATTAGCCAACACCCGCCCCTCTGCGTTGACTAGTTTTAGTTTTCCTGATCTCTTCGGTACTCTGTCCCGCTAGATGGCGAGCGAGACCTTATTTGGACGCGACAATCGCATTGAATAGGCCCTGTACGTCCGCATCTAAAACACTTTCCATTTGGAGAGAGACGTCTGTTTTCTTTTAAAGAGTCAATCTTCTCTATCAGTGATTGAAGAATTTGACTTAGCGTCTTTGAGGGAACCTCTTGTTCATTGCTCATTTCTTCACCCTCCTGAATTGAGACAGCCCTTACTTTTGGCCTGGACATATTATTTGATGACTCAATTTCAAGGGCTCGAATCAACACCTCGCTGCTGTTATGGAAGCGTTCTCGACGAAGTAATTTTGCTAAGTCCGTGTCTCGTAAGCCGTTAATAAAGCGATCTACCGTGAAGGGATCTCTGTAATTTTCTGGCATTTCTAGGTAAGCCAAGTACATCAGCCTCCTGATATCCGCTTCATACTCTTGTAATGACTCCCCTGCTCTTTGTTGGCGAACATTTAATTCTGACCAATGTAAATTTCGCAAGTGTTCGTCTCCATACCTTCTTTCTAACGCTGCCACTAAAGCGTTATAATTCTGTTTTTGTTCGACTGGAATGGACCGTAAAAGTCCCAGAGCAGGTTCTCGCAGAGCTACTAACAAAGCTCTAGCTTTTTCGTCATCATCCCAACCATTTGCAGCAGCGGCAGCTTCAAACTGTTGTTTGTAAGTAGACCAGGAAGACGTACCATCAAAATTTGGAGGCTTAATGTTTTGGTTGGAATTTACAACACATCCTTGAGCTTTTATTTTGTTGTGTTCTTTCTGAAGCTGTATAAACTGTTTTGACATGTCCTGGAATTTTTCTTCCATGGTTTGAAAAACTTCTTCCCTAACATTCTGTAGTTTGGTCTCCACTTTTTCTTCAACATTCTGCAATTTGTTTTGTACCTTTTCTTCTACATTCTGCAATTTATTTTGTACCTTTTGTTCCACACTAGGCATTCTTTGAGTTATTTCTTCCTTAAGATCTTCGGTTGCAGTCTTGAACTCTTCTCTCAGCTGTTCGGAGTTGCTCTTTATTTGATCGAAGTTTTCTTGAATGCCATCTAATCTTTGCTCAAATGTCTGTTTCATATCGTTCTGGTTTTGTTCAGTGGTCTGTTTCATGTTCTGGTTTTGTTCAATGGTCTGTCTCATATTGTTTTGGTTTTGTTCCATGGTCTGTGTCATATCGTCCTGGTTTTGAGCCATTTGAGCTGCTAGAGCCTGCATTTTAGTTAGATCTTCCATCTTTGCCGATCCTTGTCTGGTAAGCATCAACTTTCTGATAAATCACTTAAGACGTTTATTTTAGGGCTATAAAGCGAATGTCGAAATTTTTCAATATCTCTTCCAATTCTGAAATAGAACCTAATGGAATGTTCTGGAATATACTGGAAAATGCTACTCTTTCTGCTACTAGGCAAATGTAGAAGTCACTTTTTGATTATCTCTTTTGGTTCTCGAATAGACCGTCGTAGAATGTTATGGAATATTCTAGAAATAATTTCTAATTCTTACTTTTAAAATAACTAAGCTACTGTCGAAGTTGGTATTTGTATATCTTTTCTAGTTTTTGAATAGAACGTCGTAGAATGTTATGGAATCTTCTAGAAATTATTTCTAATTCTTACTTTTGAAATAATTAAACTAATGTCGAAATCGGTATTTGTATATCTCTTCTAGTTTTTGAATAGAACGTCGTAAAATGTTATGGAATCCTCTAGAAATTCTTTTTAGTTCTTACTTTTGAAATTACTAAGCTAATGTCGAAGTCGCTTTTTGGATATTTCTTCTGGTTTTCGAATAGAGCGTCGTAGAAAGTGAGTGAATATTCTAGAAATTCTTTCTAATTCTTACTTTTAAAATTACTAATCTAATGTCGAAGTCGGTATTTGTATATCTCTTCTGGTTTTTGAATAGAACGTCGTAGAATGTTATAGAATATTCTAGAAAATCTCTCTAATTATCAATTTTTGGACTGTAAAGTTAACGTCGAAGTCGGTTCTTAAATATCTCTTTTAGTTTTTGAATAAAACAATATCGAACTTCTTCGAATATTCTAGAAAAATCACTTACTGTTTTTCTGTCCAATTGTCCTATCCGGTGGTAATATGTAAGGATAGTCTTTGCACTATTCAGTTCCGAATATTCTGGCAAAATCACTTACTGTTCTTCTTTTTAATTGTCCTAGCCGGTGGTACTGTGTAAGGATAGTCTTTGCACTATTTATTTCTTTTAATCTCACTTCTGACACCAATTGTTACGGGTTCACAACGACAAATTAAAACTCGCAATTGTTGAAAACGATACGTCAATTTATTTCGACAAATTATGTACAAAAAACACGCACTTAAACTTACTAATAACTTGCTAATAATTCACTACTATAATCGGTCTATTAACTTCGTGTTAATATCTCACGACCACTACAGTACGTTATCTGTGACTGACTGACTGATGCACGACGTCCGGCCTTATATATGAGGGGCTGCCTACAATTCGAGAATTTTCCATCTTTGTTCGATTCCGAATCATTCCGCCCTTTTCTGGAGCCGGACCGTTCACATACCAGTACGTCACAGATAACGCAACTTAAACCTAGATTAAGAATACAACTATGAAATACGTCAACCTAATACTACATTAAACCTAAATAAATTCTAACTATAAAATTTAAATAACTTAAATTTGTAACAATATATTGATATGAAATCACGAAATAATTAAGGTAGGTTAATTGTTGGTACCACACAACGGAAATCAGAAACAAAGCACTCACCAGTTTGCAGCCAATTTCTCCACGTTCCAAGGGGCCTCTGTCTTGACCTAATGATGGCACCACGTAGCTGAAGGGCTGAAGTTTCTAGTTCTATGCTTCAGTACACCAAAATCGAGCACTTTTAAGTGTAGAAATTTGAAATAGTTGGAGAAAGAAATTAACGCGCCATTTTCTCGAGGCGGTCGAAAAAAGATCTCACTGATTCTTGGTGCGCATGTCCAAAATGTGCGAAAATGCACTCTGTTCGTCATCCAATTGTATGGTTTTAAAATTTACAAACAACCGCGAAATTTAGCGGGAGCTAACATGAGGCATATTCCAACGAAACGTGGATTTTATCGACATTAGTTTAAATAATATTTAATTTTTTTTAAATGTATACACCAATTTTAAAAAAGAATGTGTTGTTTTTACGCGAATGCCTTCTGTTAATAAACAAAAAAATGGTTTTCAGGCGCAACCAGCCGATGAGTAAATAATTTACAAATTTGTAATATTTTTTTTTTAGTTTTTTTTTATTTTGCAAAATTTTTGTATGAGGCCACCTGAAATCTTTATGACGTAACCTATGCGCTTAAGATATACTTCTTTGTAATGGCACGTTTATTGTGCTTTTGACTGTGTATTCAGCTTTGGCTATTAACTTGTTATTTTATAAATTCATATTTTTTGTATTGGGAATACAGAATTTTTCAAATTTTGGATGAACTGAACCAAATAACATTTATTTTTTATTTTCTAGAAAAATGCATTACCAACTTTTGTATTACCAATTATTTTTCAAATGTTTTTTTTTCTTATTATTTTGTTATTTATACTGGGACTTCCCATCCAATCAGGATCAATCGCCCAGTTTTGCAAAGTTCAAGCAAGTTTAAAGCATTTTTAAACAAACAAACAACCAAGTACCTAGCCAGGAATCGAACCCTGACCGCTGGTGTGGGAAACAAACATTGCTACCACTACACCACGACGGCAACAATTATTTTTAAATGTGTGGCTATCAATTGGTGAAAAACATTTTTTAGTCTTTTTAGGATTTTAAACTGTGTATCTCATATATGTGAGTTCTGAAAATATAGCTATATTGTCTATGGTTCTGTGAAGGAGGCATACTCCAACGCATAGACCTTTTCGTAGAATTTTTATCGAAGGTTTATTATTATATTATAATATTTATTTATATATTCGTAGTGTCCTGACATAATTCTAATGTTTATAAATAAAATTTCGGACTTTTATTGTCTGTAGTTATTTTAAAGACGACGTTTCGGTTAGTAAGTATCTCTAACCATTTTCAAATGTAAAACTGGTTAGAGATACTTACTAACCGAAACGTCGTGCTTAAAATAAATAAAGACAATGGAAGTCCGAAATTTTATTTCTATGATATTCTCAATGACCTTTAAGTAGTATTTCAAAACACTTTAAATATAAAACATAGAAAAAATACTATGTTAATTGGTAAAAAAATTATTGTCTTTATTTTAGATTTAAATACTGTATAAATCTACGAGTGAGATTTAAAAAAAAATTTTCATGCATATATAGTTCTTATTGGTATATCATGTATTTCGAGATAAATAATAGTTATGAGATTCGGCCACGGAACTGTAACATAAACTGGAATGCTAATGACGTGGAAAGAAAATGACCGCTACATGTACTTGACAGTTGGTGGATGTTAAATGGGTTGGTATTGCCAAAATATCCCCAAATCGGCACCAACCTTTAGAAATTCCCCAAAAGTTTGAGGCTAAAAATTAAAAAAAGCTATGAAGGAAACATGGGACTGTTTAAAAATTATGTAAGAAAGATAGTCAGATTGAGGCGGTAAATCATTCATACAAAAATGTGCCCCTAACTGAATAACAAAATGGCAAACCTGGGAGGTGTTATCGTGTTGGCTGTTTCTTAGCACTTTTGAAGACAACTTTAGTAATTAATATCCACTGTTCATATTTTATCGAATTATATTTTATCGAATATCAAAATTTCGAACTCTTTATAATGAAAATTAAAATTTAAAGTTATTAAAATGTCGAATATCTAAAATATGGAAAATTAAAGTATTTAAAATCAAAATAGCAAAATTACAAAATATTGAAAATCGAAATATTGAAACTACCACAACTACCCAACCAACCTAAATAAATAACATAACCAACCAACCTCACCAGCCAATTTAATCAAATCAACCAAACGAATTTTGAATATATTTAATCAGCTTTTAATTTTGCGATATTTTATTAGATATTTTAGTTTCGAGATTTTGATTATATGAGATTTTTATTATTCAAGATTTTAATTTTCGATAAAATGTATTTTAATATTTTAAATGTTACCCAGTTTTAAGAAATGTGTACACTGAAGAGTATACTGCCGTCCTTAGTAAGACCCACCTATCTACGTTTGCACTTAATTCGAGAAAAGCGAGTTTAAAGTTTAAATGCTTGCTAAGGGTACATAGTAATATATTTTTTTTGTTTTTCAAAATAAAATACTTCCGAACAAAAATTTGGGTATTTTTCTTAAACAACAGATGAAAATAACCTTTTTAAAGCCATTTTCGGTCATAACTCATTTTTGATTTTTTTGCAGATAGGTGGGTCTTACTAAGGACGGCAGTATAAGCCTTAGATTTTTTTACATATTTTCCACATATTTCAGGAAAAAACACAAAAAATAGCTTAAAATTCGACATCATGAGGCTTTGCCCCCCCCCCCCAAGAGGCCTCGGGCCCCCAAGACATATTCCTGGGTGCGCCACTGTCAAATGATATACTACTTTTTTTTTCCGGAAACTGTGTTACGAATTGGAATAATCTGGTTGCGAAACAGCTATTTGAAGTGGGAAATTAATGGTACAAGATTTTTTTTTACAGATTTTGTTAGTCAGGATGCTCTATATTATTAATCCGAGTGATGTCACTCTGGCACCCTTAAACATTTTTAAAAATCCAAGATGGCGGCCATTTTAAAGTGAAAAAATTAAATAAAAAAATATATAAATCAAGCATAGGTGTGTGTGGTACAATAGAGAATTATTAAAATAAATCAGGCTATAATAGTGCCAGGCACAATTTTGACACCTTCACATTCTAATATCAGCTGTGATCTTTCAAACCGGAATAAATAGTGCCTTCTTTTATTAATTGAAAATAAACGACGAAAGTTTTAAATTCGACTTTGGTATGTCAATTTTGAAGGATCAACTGTCAGTTTTCAAGGTAAATGTGTCAAAATAGTGCCTGGCACAATTATAGCCTGGCTGTATTTCAATAATTCTCTATTATTTCAGTCGGCCTTTCGTCGCCAGAATTGAAATTCGACACTATTTTTTCTGGGGGGTACCCCAACGGAGGGAGAATGATTTTATGAAAAAAATCGACCTGTTAACATAGGCACCGATTCTAGGGTATTTGGGTCCGCTGAATTCAGTTAAAAGGAGTAATTTAAAAAAACAGGTGATAGCCGGGAATTTATGGTCTTACGGTAGAACTGTTTATGTGGAGACTTAGCGAACAAACTTTAATTAAGTTATTTTTGATTTTGAAAGCTTTGCTTAACCCCATTTTCAAAGCTTACCAGTGACTTCTGGCCATCAGCTACCATTTTGAAATATTTAACATGGCGACCGTGGGCAAAAATTTAGAAAAGGAGCACATGCATGTGATACCTTACTTATAGGGTTCTTGGGTACGCTGAATTCAAATATTATGTTAAAAAAAGATTCAGGGGTAATCTGGTTTACTGTATAAACAATAAAACTGTTTATATGGAGATTTAACGAACAAACTTTATCGAATATTTTTAGAAAGTGTGACAGCTCTGCTCAACCCTATTATAAAACTAACCAATGACTTTTGGGCATCAGCCATCAGTTTAAAATATTTAAATATTCGTGAACAAAATACAAAAGAAAAGCATATGCATGCGATACATCAATTATAGGGTTTTTGGATTCGCTGAATGCAAACCTTTTGTTAAAAGTAGATTTTATATATTCCGGACGAGTGGGGGTATTTTTGGGTTAAACCGTATGCGAAGTCTTAACGAAAATACTTTAATCATGATTTTTCTTACAGATTTTGAGAGCTCTGCTCAACCCCATTATAAAAGTAGCTAATAACTTTTGGGATTATGGCGACCGTGGAAAAAAATTCAAAAAGAAGCATATGCAGATTACTCCAAAATCTTTTTTTAACAACATATTTGGATTTAGCGAACCCAAAAACTGGCATGTGTATGCTTTCCTTTTGTTTTTTTTTCTCAGACATCATCTTGAATATTTCAAAATGGTGGCTGATGACCAAAAGTCTTTGGTTAGTTTTATAATACAGTTGAGCACAGCGGTCAAAATCTGTAAAAAACCTTTGATAAACTTTGCTCGTTGTCTCCATACAAACAGTTTTACTGTTTACCCCATAAATACCCCGCACGCCTTCAGATTACTCCAAAATCTTTTTTTAACATCAAATTTGGATTCAGCGAACCCAAAAACCCATGTGTGTGCTTTCCTTTTGTTTTTTGTTCACGGTTGCCATTTTGAATATTTCAAAATGGTGGCTGATGCACAAAAGTCCTTAGTAAATTTTATAATAGAGTTAAGCAAAGCTGCCAAAATCTGCAAAAAAACTTGATTAAGGTTTGTTAGTTAAGTCTCATAAACATAGACAGTTCTATCCTAATATAATAATCCCCCCCCCCCCCATCCGCTTTAAATTACCCGGAATTTTTTTTAACTGCAGATTTGGATTCAGCGGACCCTCTTCTTTATATTAAACCTGATAACTATCACTATATATGTATATGTATATCCCAGTAGCAGTCCAAGAGTGAAGGCTAGGGGGCCAGGCCCCCCTTTTTCCAAAGAATTATTCTGGTGTATTACACACCGGAAAAAAATTTGATTTTTTCTAACCACATGTTTTAAACATCTAAACTGCCCTAATTTTTGAAAGTGTGTGACCAGTCCTGTATATCCCCTGATAAAAATCCTGACCGACAGAGATATATTTAATAAAATTTAATTAAAAAAACACAAAACTTGTGTAAACTAATGCCTGATTTACCCAGCAACATAAAGCACAATGGATACATTTGGTGCTTAGTGCATCTTACCATACTAAGCAGGAAGCAAAAAGACAGTCATTATGCAAGAATAAGGTTTGTCCATTGTGCAATATGTTGGGTACAATGATAGCCCTTAATCTACTAAGCACAACAGGGATTCTGCATTAACCCAGCTTCAAAAATAACTTACCGGTGAAAGGAAAACAACGGCAAATCGTTGCGACTGTAAGAAGCAGACCACAACAAAACAGTTAATCATGTATAAAAGGCAATATTTGCTATTTGCTTTGAAAAAAATAACGCACTATTTAACAAATTAAACGAACTCGACCCGCAAAAATAATCTGGGAATTTTTGTGTTTGTTATCATTTCTGCCAATCTGTGTGCGGCTAGTAAAAAACCAAGTAAAAAATTTTACTTCTTTACGTGCTGATTTTAAACCAATCTCAAAAGTTTAGAACTTGAATTTTTTACATAATATATCAAATATTACAAAATGTTATACTACATGGCAAACATGAAAGTAATAAATAATATGGAAAACATATAATTTGTGGGTTATACAGGCAATACTTAAAATTTTAAAAAAAGTTAAGTTGATTTAATTGACGTGACTACGTTCTTTTAACATCCACCATTTAACCAATCTGTCATCTACATCTAGCGGTCATAATTGTAAGATTTTCTGGGGCCAATTAGCATTCCAGTTTATGTTACAGTTCCGTGGATTCGGCTAGTTTTACCTAAATATTACAAATTTGTAAAGTATTTACTCATCGGCTGGTTGCGCCTGATAACTAATTTTTTTTATTTACAAACCGAAGGCATTCACTTAAAAACGAAACCTTCTTTTTTAAAATTGGTGTATATATTTGAAAAAAAAATTAATATGATTTAAACTAATGTCGATAAAATCCACGTTGCGTTAGAATATGCCTCATTATCTCAAAATTTCTTCACAGAACTCAAATATATGAAATACACTGTTTAAAAGCCTAAGAATCATAGATTAACGTGTGGTATAGGAAACGAAAATCACCACAAAAAAATCAAGTTAAAAAGGTGAGTACCTATTTAAAATAGTCGTGTTTTGATCAAAGATTAATTATTTCTATTTCTTAGGTTTAGAGGCTTTTAAAATGTTTCAAGCATAGGCGTAAAAAATTTATAGCGTATAAAAGTTTTGTATCAATTGATATCTACACATTTGGAAAATAGTTGATAATACATAGGTTGGTAACACTGTAATACATTTTGTCAGAAAAAAATTAAATGTTACTAGAACCTGGTTTATCCAAAATTTGAAAAATTATGCGTTCCCAAGATAAAAAATACTAATTTAAAAAATAACAACGAGCTAATAACCAAAGCTGAACTTACAGTCAAAAGCACAATAAACGTGCTATTATAAAGAAGTATATCGTAAACACATAGGTTCGTAAAGATTTTAGGTGGCCCCAAACAAAAATTTTGCAAAATATAAATATTAAAAATGTGTAAATTATTTACTCATCGGCTGGTTCCGCCTTATAACTAATTTCTTTTTCGTTTTTTAACAGTGATTGGTATAAAGCGAAAAATTAATTAGATTGCTGGTTCATAAAATTAGTTTACCAATCACCTGCGAATAATTTAATTAATTATGAAATCTGAACTGAAAATAATTACGAACAGTTGAAGATGCACTTACCCCTGTTTTTGCAGCGTGTTGTTTGTGACGTCTTTCACACAGAAGTGATTTTTCGACATCAATTGTCCTATATCGAAGCGCGCACACCCCCAATGTACAAATTCAACTGGTTGAGTGCGCGAAGATGCAATTGAACATGCTCAGAAAGTAAAATAAAATAAAGTTTTCAATCGCATTCGCCAAAATTCTTAAAGACAAATACGAACGTATAAACGCGAGAAAAATATTAAAATAAAACAATTCTTATACCCAAAAGTATATTTACAAAGGCGAGTGAATTTTGGACATTCTGCCCGCCTAAAAATTACATTGATGTAATTTTTAAATGTTTTCAGGTTCAAAGTCCATCGGTAAAGGACATAGCTTTACCAGAGGTCTTTGAAATATTCCTGAGACAGTGCGCACAGTGGCAACACGTGAGATTTGATCTTCACCTGGGTGAAGGGCAATAATTCTACCAAGCGACCATTTTGTCGGTGGTAAATTATCCGACTTTATGTGTACCATAGTACCTATAGCAGGGGCGGGACAAGTGGGTTCCAGCCACTTGGACCGCTGCTGCAGTGTATGTAAATATTCCTTAGCATAACGCGCCCAAAAATCCTGATGTAATCTTTGGATCATCTGCCATCTAGAGAGGCGGTTTAGTTTGATACTGGTTACATCAGGATCGGGTAAACTACAAACAGGTTCTAGAGTCAAAAAATGATTTGGTGTCAACGCAGACAAATCATTGGGGTCGCTAGATAAAGGAGACAATGGTCTAGAATTTAATAACGCTTCCACTTGTACTAAGACCGTATAAAGCTCTTCGTACGTTAAAATCTGGCTTCCGATAACGCGATACAAATGCGTTTTTACCGCCTTTACTCCACTTTCTGCTAATCCAGAAAAGTGTGGCGCCCCTGGGGGGTGAAAAACCCACTCAATGGATTCCGCGGCTGCCGCTTGTTTAAATATTATCTGTAATTCCTTATTTGCACCCTTAAACGTAGTTCCTTGGTCTGATATTATTTTTGAGACCCTTCCTCGACGTGCCATAAAACGCCTTAAAGCACACAGAAAAGCTTCGCTAGAATAATCCGAAACTAATTCGATATGAAGAGCCTTGGTAGAGAAGCAAACGAATATGCAGATCCAAGCCTTAAGCGTTTTATTTCCGCGAACTTTTCTGCTTAATGATATGGATATTGGACCCGCATAGTCACAACCGACTACGGTAAAACTTTTGACAGCAGATATGCGTAATTTGGGTAAGTTTCCCATTTTTGGTTCAAAAGGTTTCGGATTAAGTCGCCAACAATTTTTACAGTTAGCGATAACGGTTCTTATCGCCCGCTTAGGAGATAATATCCAGAAATTTTGAAAAATTAAGAACTGTAAAGTTTGCAAACCTGGGTGCAAATAAGATTTATGATAGTGTTCAATGAGGAGCGTAGTTAATCTATGTTGTCGTGGTAAAAGAATCGGGTGTTTCTGGTCATATGAAAGATCAGAATATCGGAGGCGACCTCCAACCCGCAATATATTTTTATTATCAAGAAAAGCGTCTAACTTTCTAAAAGGCTTTGAAATGCGTTTTTTCGCATTAATATTTGAGATTTCTTGAGAAAATGTGACTGTTTGAACATGCCTGATCAGAAAAATAAGAGCGAGATTAAGTTCTGACAGGACTATGGGTCCAGTACGATAAGCAAGATTTCTTTTAAAGCAGATAAAACGATACCAGATAGCGATTATCCTTTGAATTTTAGAAAGCGAAGAATATTTGTTTAAAAGAATATCAAAAAACTTGTTTTCTGTAAATGCGACCAAAGTTATTTTCCTTTCTTCACCAAGAACTTCGTCCGAATCCAATGGTTCAGAATAAATGCTTGGTGGCCAATGCTCATCAGGCATTGAAAGCCAATCTGGACCGCACCACCAAAGGGGCGTATTTAACAATTCTGACGGCAACAAAGTTCTTGTTGCACAGTCTGCGGGATTATCATTTGTGCGTACATGCTGCCATATTGCAGCTGGTAGTTTATTTTGAATTTTCGCAACCCGGTTGGCGACAAATGTTTTGTATCTATAAGGGGGATTTTTAATCCAGCTAAGAGCGATTGTGGAATCTGACCACGCGAAAATTTTAGAAATTTTAATTTTATCTCCTAGAATTTTTAAAATTGCGGAAACAAGATCAACCAGTAAAACAGCGGCTACTAGCTCTAATCTCGGGATTGAAATTGTTTTTACCGGAGCGATTTTTGCTTTAGCAGCAATGAGAAAAGTGCAGATTTTATTATTTTGTAAAACGCGAAAATACGCTATACTAGCGTAAGCTTTTTCTGACGAATCACAGAAAGCGTGAAGTTGACATTCTGTAAAATTATCAATAATAAAACGTCGCGGTAAAGAAAAGTTTTGAATAAGGCCTAACTCAGATTTATATTTTAACCAACGTTGGCGTATAAAGGGGGAAACTTCCTGGTCCCAGTCATATTTTTGTTTCCACAGAAGCTGCAATAGATCTTTGGAGAACAGGCTCAGAGGTGAGAGCCATCCTAGTGGATCAAAGCATCTTGCAATTTCTGACAGAATCGTGCGTTTTGTACATTCTCGTTCCAATGGATCTACGCGATAGGTAAAAATATCTTTACAAGGAATCCATTGTAAGCCTAAAATTTTTATTGTTTCAGATTCTGAATCGAAATTAAACGAGTTTGAGTGCAAGTAAGACTCCGGAAGGTCTTGTAAAAATGACTTATTGTTGCTTGCAAATTTTCTAAGTTCGAACCCACCGTTTCCCAATAGTTCTATAAGTTGATCGCGTAAATTTCTAGCTTCTGAGAGGTTATTTGCATTACAAATTAAATCATCAACGTAAATTGAGGTTTTGAGTACCTCACGAGCTTGAGGAAACTTGTTTCCTTCATCCTGTGCTAATTGAGCAATGACGCGGTTAGCGAGATATGGAGAAGAGCTCAGACCAAAAGTGACCCGTTTAAAACGCATGTCTTTTATGGGCTCGTTGGGAGTGAATCTCCATATTATTCTTTGAAAATCCCTATGAATAGGGGCAATTAAAACTTGTGTAAACATGCTTTTAAGATCACAAGTAAAGACCACAGAAGAAATACGAAAACTGAGAAGTAGAGCAAAAACTTCTTTTTGAAGTTTTGGCCCCGTAAGAAGGGTGTCATTTAGCGAGGGTGAATTTTGATTTGGACGAGACGATCCGTCGAAAACAATTCGAATATTGTCACCCTTGGCTACGCAATGATGGGGTAAGTAAAAAGAGTTTTTATTTATTTCTTCGTCAGGAATAATTTCAAGATAATCATTGTTAATATATTCTTGAATAGTATCTGAATATTTTTTATAAATATTAGGATTTAAAATTAAGCGTTTTTCAAGCGAAAAAAATCTTCTTAAAGCCAATGAGCGCGTTGCATGAAAATCAAATTGCGGAGGCGTATTATCTTGGAAAGGTAGTTCTACCATGTATCGCCCTGTTTCGTCTCTACAGTGAGTCTCAACAAAGCTTTTCTCGGCAAGAATATCGGAGGGCGAGCAAAAATTTGCTTTAGGTAGCTCTTCTAATTCCCAAAAGCGTTTTAAAGCGTGGTCTAGCGATAGTGAATCGGTTTCATTTACAGAGCAAAATAAAGCGGTTGAATGTGATTGCGATTTAATTTTATTATTTTTATTTTTTCCCATAATAATATAGCCAAAAATACTATTGAGAAGAATTGGTTTGTTGGGGCCATTATCAATGCGCCCTTCGCGTAAAATATAGGGAAAAATATCAGCGCCCAAAAGAAAATCAATATTAGCGGGTTCTTGGAACGTAGGGTCCGCGAGGGGTACATTTTGAAAATCAGAAGTATCTATATTACCTAAATAAGTGCTAGGAATTTCCGAACACAACTTGGGTAAGATCACAGCGTCGACTGACATGCGTGGTTCCGTTTGATTATACGGTTTGATAATACAAGTTACTCCTCCCTGAGAGGTAACTTCATTCATAGATCCTAATCCTTGAATAGAAAGGGATAAACTATAGCGTGGAAGTGAAAGTTTTTTGAAAAACTTAAAAGAGACGTAACTGCATTCTGAGCCAGAATCAAGAATAACCCTAGCTTTTTGAAAAATGCCACGAGAATCCATAACCTCGATAATAGCGGTAGATAAAACTGTATTCTGAGCGTGCGAATTGGAGAAGTAATTTAAGGTATTTTGCGAATTTTGAGGTAAATTTTCCATACCTGTTTGTGGCGGTTGCTGAAAAGCGCGAGAGGTTGGCGAATTATTTTGCTGAGGCGAGATATTACCATTAAAAGCAGGCGAATTATTTTGTGAAGAACTTTGCGGGTTATTGTATTGCGAATTATAAAAGGGGGGTCGTACATTGTAATTATTTTCAAGATTCGTGCGGTTAGAAGTATGTGGACTGTAATTGTTGTTATTTTTAAAAATATGTAAAAGAGAGTGATGTCTATTAGATTGACAGTAACGACAAACAGACTGCGATTGACATAAAGCTAGGTTATGTTGCCCACTTAAACAATTAGGACACCAGTTGTTGTCTTTAGCTAACTGAAAACGTTCAGAGGAATTTTTATTTTTAAATTCTAAGCATCTGTAAATATTATGGTCACGTGATTGACATAAAAGACAAGATTGATTTGAATTATTTAACTTTGTATTATTATTTCGACTTGCATTACCAAAAAATGCAGAAGTTTGTCTAGGTTTTGACTGATTAGAAGAAAATCTATTTTTTGTGTCTGTTTTTAGAGGTGAAGAAAAATCAGGTTTAGTTGAAAATTCTACCGCTTCTATAGCGTTACATCGTTTTAGTACAAAATTCTTTAAATCGTCAAAAGTAGGAACTTGAGATGGATCATTAAGTTCAAGTTCAAATCGCGTCATGGTCTCCTGATCTAAATGTTTACTGAAATTATAGTATAGCAAAAAAGACCAATCATCTGTGGGAAAACCAAGTACCTTAAGGGCGGAGAGATTTTCACTATATACGTCAACTAGTGTGCGCAATTGTTTTGAATTTTTAGAATTTGTTACGTAAGGAACATTATCCATTGTTTTTAAATGTGAAAAAGCAATAAGCCGTTTGTTATCGTAGCGGTTTTTTAGCGATTCGAGAGCAATTGAATAATTAGCGGCGGCTAAAGGTGTGCATTGCACCAGTGCTAGCGGGGGTCCCTCTAGGGAGTTTAAAAGATGGTTAAATTTCTCTATATTCGAAATATTTGTGTTGTCAACTAGCGCATTAAACATGTCCATAAAATTTCTAAATTGTCTAATATCGCCGGAAAATTTTGGAACTTTCAAATTAGTCAAGTTTGGCGGTCGATTACCACTAGATAGTCCCGAAGCAGAGGATGCGTCGGTTTCAACCTTCAGTGTTGGCTTTTCAAACAGCGCGGTATACTTAGCGTAATTGTAAGATCGTAAGTATTCAAAGTCTTTTCTCACTCCTTCTTCGGTATCAATTTCAAAATCGTCGGTCGCTGACATTAAAGATATAAGATTTTGATGATATTTAGCAAAATCGTTAACCACTTGATCAATTTGAGCGTACATAATTTTAAACTGAAGTTTAGCCGTCTCGTCAGCATCAGAAGCCGAGTCAGCAAAAGTTTTTAATTCTTTCATTTGATTATGACACATTGTGCGAAGGGTCTTATACGATTTAATCTTAGCCGCGGACATGATGATCCTTTATTTAATGCAGATGGGTATAATAAAGAAAAGCAAAACTAAATTTTTAATTATTTTTAGCAATTTAGGTATATTACGCGGTATTTTTAACAATTTAGCCAAATAAAATCAATTTATTAAAATCAATTATTGGTAAAATTATCAATTTATTTAGTGATACTAATAAATAAAAGGGAAAGCGAATTATTAATAATATAATTTTTAATTGAATTTAACCATATTATTTTAGCGAATTAATAAATTTTTATAAATTAAGTAACGGTGAAAATAGCGAATTATTTATTTACCTTTGTTAGTTAATAAGAGCGAAAACGAACTATTTATTTATATTTACTAATAAATAAAAGCGAAATATTTTTTAATAGTTAAGGGGAATTGCGCGGTGCGAATTAGCGATAATTAATTAACTTAGCGACATGCATTAGCGAGTTATCTACTAGCGATCCCAATAATTTGTAAATATAGGCAAGTAAGAAGCTTAAATTATAAACCTCTTTACACAATAAATAATACTATGGCACCCATAAAGCTGCAATAAAAGTTCTAAACTAAAGCAGCAGTAATAAAATAAAATGCAGATAGGACCTACTGGTAAGCCTATATCATATGCCGATAAATTACGTGCAATTGTTTATGTATATGTAACCTGCCTAAAACCTACTACTCATTTTAGGAAAGAATGTTAAAGAAAAAAACTGGAATGATAAGCTCATATTCAATGACCTTGAATTTATTTCTCCGAAACAAATTACCTATTTATAAATCGTCAAAGACGGAAAACCAAAACACGTTGAAAAATGAAAAAAAACTATTATACTTTTTATTATTAGCGAAGCGAATAAAAACTTTCAAACGCGTTCGGCTCGTAGGGCCAAAAATGATTGGTATAAAGCGAAAAATTAATTAGATTGCTGGTTCATAAAATTAGTTTACCAATCACCTGCGAATAATTTAATTAATTATGAAATCTGAACTGAAAATAATTACGAACAGTTGAAGATGCACTTACCCCTGTTTTTGCAGCGTGTTGTTTGTGACGTCTTTCACACAGAAGTGATTTTTCGACAGCAATTGTCCTATATCGAAGCGCGCACACCCCCAATGTACAAATTCAACTGGTTGAGTGCGCGAAGATGCAATTGAACATGCTCAGAAAGTAAAATAAAATAAAGTTTTCAATCGCATTCGCCAAAATTCTTAAAGACAAATACGAACGTATAAACGCGAGAAAAATATTAAAATAAAACAAAATTCTTAATAAAGGCGAGTGAATTTTGGACAAACAGAAAACATTCGTTTAAAAACGACACCTTCTGTTTTAAAATTGGTGTATAAATTTAAAAAAAATTAAATAGAACTTAAACTAATGTCGATAAAATCCACGTTGCATTGGAATATGCCTCATTATCTCAAAATTTGTGGGTGTGCTTTCGGGCTGTTCAGCCGTCGTCGTTGGAAATTCGTTCTCGACGTTTCGCCATCTCGAGTGGATGGCGTCTTCATGGTAGAGTCAGCCTAATGAATTTCTCAACCACATTAACAGCATACACCCCAGTATACAATTTACAATGGAAACAGAGAACAACAGAGAATTGGCATTCCTTGACGTACTAGTAACGAGGAAAGAGGGACGATAGGACATACCGTATACAGAAAACCTACTCACACATACCGCTACCTAAACAACACATTTAACCACCACCCGTGCCAACGAAAAGGGGTAATAAGAACATTGGTAGAGAGGGCGAAAAGAATCTGCGAACCAGAACATCTAGACAAAATTAAACCATCTTAAAAACGCCCTCGTAACATAAGGATACAATCAAAGTCCATAGACAAATGTATACGACCAAAGCCGAGCACTAGAAGTAACAGTAGCGGTGGACTGAGCAGCCGCGAAGTTATTTCAAGAGCCTTTCTGCCCTACATCCCTAGAGTGACGGATAGGATTGGACGTATTCTGGGAAAACACAACATAAAAACGATCTTCAAGCCATCTAAGAAGATCGAGAACCACCTCAGATCTGCGAAGGATATAAGGGACCCACTAAGTTCTTCAGGGGTATACCGCATTCCCTGTACCTGTGGAAGTGTCTACATCGGAACAACCAAACGGTCCGTAAACACAAGAATCAAAGAACACAAAGCCAACTGTCGACTCGGACATACGGAAAAATCCGCAGTTGTAGACCACACACTAAACAATGAAGACCACCGAATAAAATTCGAAGACACACATGTTCTCTGCGCCTCCTCTTCATACTATCCAAGACTCTATAGAGAAGCAGTCGAAATTCATAAACACCAGCAGAACTTCAACAGATGTGAAGAAACTCTTAAAATTAACAGAACATGGGTACCGGTTCTTAAAAACACTAAACGGCTCGCGTACAACAACAAAACTGAATCTCGGGAAAGTGACCAATCACCGACCAGCTCTGATATACGCCCCGCCCACCATAGCGTATATAACCTGCCCCCGCGACAGACTAACCACCAGTCTTCAGCCAGGTACTCATTACCGAGCCACGAGCCTCGAGCAATTCGCTAATGTAGACGTAAAAAAGGTATGATCGCAGCGCAACAAGCCATTCGCGACGAGCCAATAGGCGGTCGTCGTTCAATGCGCTTCAAATAAAAAAAAATACCATGAATGATGAAAAAGTATTGTCTATTTGAAAATTACAGGTATAGACCTGTTATATGGGATCCAAAAAACAAAGACTATTTAAAAAACATTTAAAAGAAGATGCGTGGTTTATATGTTACTAGCCTGAAACAAAAGGGCTTTGCCAGTAAGCCCGACCAGTGGCGGATCGAGGATGTCCGGGGGGGAGGGGCCAAGGTGGGGAAAAACACAAAATAATTTTTTTTGCGGGATTTAATAAGAATTAGCTTTAAAGTTTACCACTATGTGCAAATAAAATTTGCCGCAGGTGAAAATTTGAGTAAAATCAATTAAATTTAATAAAAAAAATTGCGGCTTATGCATTGGTTATTTTTCTTCTAGAATTAAAAATTATAAGTTTTATGTCAAGCAGGGTGGAGAGCCATGCCCCTCTGCCCCCCCTTGATTCGCCACTGAGCCCGACTCGCACAAGCAGCAGCGTAAAAAAAATTGCCTGAACCAGACAAAATAACCCAGAGAACATGTATAAGTATTAGGTCATTATTGAAAAAGGGTACCCCTTTCATGTTACCATCCAAAATTAAATTAGTGTTTAGTATATTAGTTATTTTTCTTGTACAAATAAAATTGCCTCCAATATTACTCTAAAGCACTACATTTAGTTTGATGCTGAAGTTGCTATTTGTTGTTAACATTTGTGTAAGTCTGGCCCAAACGTCATACTCCGTTATCATAACCGGATAGAGGTTTGCAATCACTAAAATAAAAAAAACCTAATATATCATACGAATTTCAACATTATATTGCTCTATAAGTCTAGTTTAATGTTTATATATATAAGTATCGTCGTCTGTTAAAAACAAATATTATTTCCTATTTTCTTTTATAAAATAACATTTTAAATGCGTACCCTGGAAGTGCGTCATTACCGTTATCAGTTTGTAATTCCTACATATCTACCGTGTCATCATAAGTGGTAATTACCGTTATCAGTAAAGTGAGGTAAACAAAATATATTTATTTTCCATTTTATACTACAAAATTTATTACCCAGAAAGAAAAAAGCAAAAACTCTTTTTACAAAACAAGCGGAGCGATAAAACATACGTATAATCATTTTTATTATCATCATCATTATCAATTTTAATTTAAAGTAATATGCTCACAGAAAACGTATACACGGGATGCCATTATGAGTATTTAAAGTAAATTTTTGAAAAAATCCTTGGACACATTATTTTTATTTTCTTCAAATATTTATATCTATCGACTTCTAGTTGGGGTAGCTTTGACCTCTTGACTTTAGAGAGGGAAAGTGGGTCAAGTGATACCTGGTTTAAAAGAGTTTTTTCTATTCCTTTACAGCATTGATATTATTTCAAAAATTAATAGATTAGTTTTTGAGATATTCGCAATTTAAGTAAAAAAGTAAGACTGACAGCTTACTATTTTCTTACAAGTAAACTATTACAAATAGATTTAGCAATTTTTTTAAATGTTTTTTTTTTTATTTAAAAATGTATTTATGTAGGTAAACTTTTTTAAGAGATGTGTATTTATGTCTCAAATTTACTGGGTACTTTTTTTTAATTTAAGGTTTCGATATCGCGCTGCGAGCTCCGAACAATGCCGTCCACATTAGCGAATAGATCGCGTTCGTTGATCGATGCTCGTGGTTCGTTATTGAGTACCCGGCTTTCGAGAAACCGACAAACAGTCAACATCTCCTTAAGATGCCATCCACTCGAGATGACGAAACTTCGAGAACGAATTTCCAACGACGACTGCCAAACAGCCCGAAAGCACACCCACATTGGACGATGGCCGCGACAGCCTTTCACAATTTGTACGACGCCTCTACGGGGAAGAAGTTTCCACTCTTCATCTACGCTTGGTCGCACTACGCAAGAAGAAAGCGCAACTACTGTCTTCGCTGACTTTCTTATTATGCTGTCGCGATGAGAAGGTCACGCCGAAATTCCTGAGATTTAAGAATACCATGAGAACACCTCAAGCCTACAGAATCTATAGAAGAACTAAAGATGCCCTTTTATGAGACGGATCCATTCAACTAGATCGCAACTCGCACGCACAGACAAGAAACTACTCTCAATTTTCTATCACCTAGCCAACACCATGCACAAATCAGACTGGGACAACATTGATGCTATTTCCTACAGATCCATGGAAAACAAACACCACAGAAGTACGGAGAACCAGAAAACCAAATACCAGAGACTAACTGACGACAACAATAAACGGGATAACCAGCAGCCCATCCTTGATTCTACAAAAACTGTCATCAACCTATCGGACCGCCCGCTTTCTCAAAATGAAGTCTCAGTACTCTCTAAGGGGGGGAACTTTACTGTTGCATCTAGGAAGGTTCCCAAGGAGGAAATAATTGCCAATTTAGAATCTGCCATTAGAAAGTTGCCCGAAGATCAGGCAGAAGAAATTCGCACGGAGTGTTCACAGATTTTGCGAAAAGCCAAACCATCAAAACCCAACATTACAAGGATGGAAGAAAAAGTCATTAAGGATCTCAACAAGGACGAACATTCTGATACTGCCTGCCGACAAAGAAAACAGGGATGACTACAACAGAAAGATGGTCGATCTTTTAGAACCCTCAACATACAAGAAGCTAAAAAAGTGAATCACCTAATTAATATTTCTTCATTGGAGGACTCAGTCAAGAAGATGCTATGCCAAAGTGAAGCCCTGACTCCGAGATTGTATGGACTACCAAAAATCCACAAAAACGATGTGCCTCTTCATCCTGGTACTATAGGCTCACCAACATACAAACTTGCTAAACATCTTGCTTCCCTGTTGCAACCCCACATCGGACTAACGGATTCGTATTGTTACGGGTTCACTGCTTCAAATAAAACTCGCAGAATGTCAAAAACGATATTTCAATTTATTTCGATAATTATGTTCAAAAACACGCACTTAAACTTACTAATAACTTGCTAATAATTCACTACTTTAATCGACCTATTAACTTCGTGTTAATATCTAACGATCACGACCTTTCGTTATCTTTGACTGACTCAATGCGCGACGTCCGGCCCTATATATAGGGTCTGCCTACTATTCGAGAATCATCCATCCTTCTTCGATTCACGAGCATTCTCTTCTCTTCCAGAAGGTCTGCGGACGGGCACGAGAGTCATAGATAACGCAACTAAAACCTAGACTAAGAATACAACCATAAGATACGTCAACCTAATACTACACTAAACCTAAATAAATTCTAACTATAAAATTTAAATAACTTAAATTTGTAACACTCTTCAGGTTTGATCGTCTCGATCAACATTTGCCAGGTAAGATTTTAGTATGTCCAGATGAACAACTTTTATCTTGGATTTCGGGCTTCTCTGGATTCGGTAGACTACATCATTAATTGTCTTAGCAACTTTATAAGGTCCTTCCCATGGTGGTGTCAACGTCTTGCGTTGAGGATTGTATAGCCAGACTTGATCATTCTCTTTAAACCCTGTTTGCTTTCAGGTCATATCTCGCTTTCATGTGGTCACTGGCTATTTCTATTCGCTCTCTAACCACTTCATGGATATCGTGCAGCTTTTGCCTTAAACGTTCGACATAGTCATTAACCTGTTCTTCAGGTGAGCCAAACATGATATCACATGGTAAACGCAGTTCTCTACCAAACAGGATACTAGATGGAGTAGCTCCTGCCGTATTGTGAATGGTGGTTCTGTAGGCCATCAAAAACAATGGAATATATTGGTCCCAATCTGTTTGGTGCTCATCAACAACTTTGCAAAGATGTTCTTCTATTGTTTTATTAAATCTTTCAACCATGCCATCTGACTGCGGATGTAAAGCAGTAGTCCGTGTTTTATGTATTCCTAAAAGGTCACAGAGATTCTGGAAGAGCTTTGATTCAAAGTTTCTCCCTTGATCTGAATGTAGTTCCAAAGGAATGCCAAATCTGCTGAAAACATTTACCAGAACTTCTGCAACTGTAGCGGCCTCTTGGTTAGGCAAAGCAAAAACTTCTGGCCATTTGCTAAAGTAATCCATGACAACAACGATGTATTTGTTGCCCTTTTTCGTTTCTGGAAATGGTCCGGCCACATCAATAGCAATGCGTTCAAATGGCAGACCTACGTTATATTGTTTCATTTGACATCTGGACCTTGTTTTGGGACCTTGGCTGGCTGCACAAGTCGAACATCGGCGGCACCAGTTTTTCACATCTTGAAAGTAATTGACCCAATAATAATTTCGAATTTTGTCCATGGTTTTATTTATGCCTAGGTGCGCGCCTGATTTTCCACCATGGCATTCGGCCATGCTCCTAGGAACTACTACTTGATTAATCACAGTTAGGCCATCGACACTTTCCCAGGCACGTTTAAGTATGTTTTCTTCTACTATCAGTGAATCCCATTGTGCCCACAGTGATTTGAATATCACCCCTTGGTTTGCGATATCTTGCCATGATGGTCGTGGTTTGTTCTCTTCTTTCAATCGCAAGATAGGTCCTACATCTGTGTGGTTAAGTTGTGTGGTTCTAATCGAAGCCGACATCCATTCTTCATCTGGTTCTAACTTTATCTAGCGCACGTAGGTAATTCCTTCTTTCTGGTCAATTGTCCTGCAATGTTTACAATCCTCAGGGCAAGGTCTTCTGGACAATGCATCTGCATTATTATGCACCCTTCCCGCTCGGTGCTTAATTTAATAATGGTACTGTTGTAGCTTTTCTATCCATCTCGCGACTTGCCCCTCAGGTTGTTTCATTTTCATGAGCCACTGCAACGCAGCATGATCCGTTCTAATCAGAAACTCTTGAGATATTTGTAAAAGTGATCTACGGATTTAATGAAGGCTAGGAGCTCCTTTCTGGTAACAATAATTTCTCTCTGGTTTGGAAAGCTTTTTGCTGAAAAATTCGATGATCCGTTCTTCTCCATCTTGTACTTGGGAGAGTACTGCTCCTATGCCATCGTTGCTCGCATCAGTATCTAATATGAATTTACCTTTGGGAATAGGATATGCGAGAATCCGACTAGAACATAATGCTGCTTTTAGTCTTCTAATTGCTTGGTCACATTCGGTATTCCATCTGTAAGAAGCTTTATCGTCTGTAAGTCTATGTAATGGAGACGCTATTTTGGCGAACCCTTCTACAAATCGTCTGTAGTATGTAGATAGACCCAGAAAGCTTCTCAATTCATGTTTGTCATGAGGTTGAGGCCATTCTTTTATTGCTTGCAACTTCTTTTCGTCGGTATGGATGCCTTCTCGGGAAACGATGTGACCCAGGAACTCAACTTTTTCTTGGAATAGAAAGCATTTCTTTGAGTTTAATTCAAGATTTGCGTTCCTGATTCTTGACAATACTTCTCGTAAATTGTCTAGATGATCTTGAAATGATTTTCCCATTAATATGACATCATCCAAGTAGACTAGGCAGGTTTTCCAAGTAAGGCCTCATAGAACAACTTCCATTAGTCTTTCAAATGTAGCTGGGGCATTGCATAGGCCAAATGGCATCACATTAAACTAATAAAAGCCACTTCCAGCACAGAATGCTGTCTTCTCTTTATCTTCTTCAAAGATTCCTACTTGCCAATACCCACTTTTTAGGTCAAGAGTAGAAAACCAATATGATCCTGCCAATGTTGTTAATGTGTCGTCTATTCTTGGCAGTGGGTAACTATCTTTCTTGGTCACATCGTTAAGTTTTCTGTAGTCGACGCAATCTAGTACTTCCATCTTTTTTAGTGACCAACACCACAGGAGATGACCAAGGACTTGATGACTCTTCAATAACCCCGTCACTGAGCATTTTATTAATGAGATTGTGAACTTCTTCTTGTTTGGCCATTGGTAGTCTTCTTGGGGGCTGTCTTATTGGTTGGGCATCGCTAGTGTTGATAGCATGTTGAATAAGGTTTGTGCGTCCCGAACTACTCTTAGTTTCGAAGAAATTACTTTGTTCTTCTATAAACTCTCTCGCTTTACGAAATTCTTCTGGAGTGAGATGTTGCCAAGTTGACTGAAATTGCTGAAGTGCCTCCAATGGTTTGCTTTTATCCTTGGAAGTTGGCTCTTCACATCTTGTTACTTTCTGTACTGGTTCATATAATGCTACACAAAATTAATAAGGGGGAGGTGCCCTTATTAATTTTGACACTATTTGGGAAAATATTGGCGACTCTTATCGGGATGTCTTTATGGGTTTTAATTAGTGACTTTGCAACGAGGTAGGTGTTGGGTGTATTCTGTTGGCTTATGAGTCCGACGCAGCTTGATGTTTTACTTTCTAGCCTCCCAAAAATTATGGTCTCACTGTTACCGACCAGTCTTGTTGTGCATACTGCCACCACCTTTATTGGTTCTTTATTGAAGTGACTATTTGATAAAATGAACTCTTCATTCCCAAATCTTAGGGTATTAAGTTTATTATCAAACGCAAATCCATGTTTACTCAACGAGTTTACAAGTCCATTCCCAAAATAAATTCGTCTTCTGATTCTGCAACTAATACAGTGTGGCGAATCTTCAGTCATCCCAGATGTAGGTCTATGTCTGTCTGCCCCAACACGTCGGCGGATTCTCCAGTCACAGTCTTAAGTGTTATTTTCTTTTCTATTGGTCGAATTTTATATCTCGTTGCAATTTTGAACTCAAGCAATGATATGGCAGCACCAGTGTCTACTGTTATATTAACTTTTCTTCCATTAATAAGTCCGTCGATGTTAAGTATGTCAGCTGAATGTTTTAAGCTCTTAATAGAGTAAATTTTGGGGGCTAAATTCCCATTAGCCAACACCCGCCCCTCTGCATTGACTAGTTTTAGTTTTCCTGATTTCTTCTTCGGTTCTCTGTCCCGCTAGATGGTGAGCGAGACCTCATTTGGACACGACAATCGCGTTGAATATGACCTGTACGTCCGCATCTAAAACACTTTCCATTTGGAGAGAGACGTCTGTTTTCTTTTAAAGAGTCAATCTTCTCTATCAGTGATTGAAGAATTTGGCTTAGCGTCTTTGAGGGAACCTCTTGTTCATTGCTCATTTCTTCACCCTCCTGAATTGAGACAGCCCTTACTTTTGGCCTGGACATATTATTTGATGACTCAATTTCAAGGCCTCGAATCAACACTTCGCTGCTGTTATGGAAGCGTTCTCGGCGGAGTAACTTTGCAAGCCATTAATAAAGTGGTCTACCGTGAAGGGATCTCTGTAATTTTCTGGCATTTCTGGGTAAGCCAAATGCATCAGCCCCCTGATATCTGCTTCATGCTCTTGTAATGACTCTCCTGCTCTTTGTTGGCGAATATTTAATTCTGACCAATGTAGTGTTCGTCTCCATACCTTCTTTCTAACGCTGCCACTAAAGCGTTATAATTCTATTTTTGTTCGAACGGAATGGATCGTAAAAGTCCCAGAGCAGGTTCCCGTAGAGCTACTAACAACGCTCTAGCTTTTTCGTCCTCATCCCAACCATTTGCAGCTTCAAATTGTTGTTTGTAAGTCGACCAGGAAGACGTACTGTCAAAATTTGGAGGCTTAATGTTTTCGTTGGAATTCACAACACATCCCTGAGCTTTTATTTTGCTGTGTTCTTTCTGAAGCTGTATAAGCTGTTTTGACACTTTTGGAGCTTTTCTTCTACTGTTTGAAAAACTTCTTCTCTTACATTCTGTAGCTTGGTCTCCACTTTTTCTTCAACATTCTGCAATTTGTTTTGTACCTTTTCTTCTACATTCTGCAATTCATTTTGTACCTTTTGTTCCACACTATGCATTCTTTGAGTTATTTCTTTAAGATCTTCGGTTGCAGTCTTGAACTCTTCTTTCAGCTGTTCGGAGTTGCTCTTTATTTGATCGAAGTTTTCTTGAATGCTATCTAGTCTTTGCTCAAATATCTGTTTTATATCGTTGTGGTTTTGTTCCATGATCTGTTTCATGTCGTTCTGGTTTTGTTCAATGGTCTGTCTGATATCGTTCTGGTTTTGAGCCATTTGAGTTGCTAGAGCCTCCATCATTTTAGTTAGATCTTCCATCTTTGCCGATCATTGTCTAGTAAGCATCAACTTCCTGATAAATTATTTAAAATGTTTATTTTAGGGCTATAAAGCTAACGTCGCAGTCGGTTTTTCAATATCTCTTTCAATTCTTAAATAGAACCTAATGGAACGTTCTGGAATATACTGGTAAATGTTACTCTTTCTGCTACTATACAAATGTAGAAGTCACTTTTTGATTATCTCTTTTGGTTCTCGAATAGACCGTCGGAGAATGTTATGGAATATTCTAGAAATATCTTGCTAATTCTTACTTTTGAAATAAGTAAACTAATGTCGAAGTCGGTATTTGTATATCTCTTCTAGTTTTTGATTAGAACGTCGTAGAATGTTATGGAATCCTCTCGAAATTCTATTTAATTCTTACTTTTGAAATATCTAAGCTAATGTGGAAGTCGCCTTTTGGATATCTCTTCCGGTTATCGAATAGCACGTCGTAGAAAGTGGTGGAATATTCTAGAAATTCTTTGTAATTCTTACTTTTGAAATTACCAAGCTAATGTCGAAGTCGCTTTTTGGATATTTCTTCTGGTTTTCGAATAGAACGTCGTAGAAAGTGATAGAATATTCTAGAAAATCTCTCTAATTATCAATTTTTGGACTGTGAGGTTAATGTCGAAGTCGGTTCTCAAATATCTCTTTTGGTTTTTGAATAAAACTATCGAACTTCTTCGAATATTCTGGAAAAATCACTTACTGTTCTTCTGTCCAATTGTCCTAGCCGGTGGTACTATTTAAGGATAGTCTTTGCACTATTCAGTTCTAAATATTCTGGCAAAATCACTTACTGTTCTTTTTTCAATTGTCCTAGCCGGTGGTATTATGTAAGGATAGTATTTGCACTATTTATTTCTTTTAGTTTCACTTCTGACACCAATTGTTACGGATTCACTGCTTCAAATAAAACTCGCAGAATGTCAAAAACGATATTTCAATTTATTTCGATAATTATGTACAAAAATACTTACTAATAACTTGCTAATAATTCACTACTTTAATCGGCCTATTAACTTCGTGTTAACATCTAACGATCACGACCTTTCGTTATCTTTGACTGACTCGATGCGCGACGCCGGTCCTATATATAGGGTCTGCCTACTATTCGAGAACCATCCATCCTTCTTCGATTCACGAGCATTCTCGTCTCTTCCAGAAGGTCTGCGGCCGAGCACGAGTGTCTTAGATAACGCAACTAAAACCTATACTAAGAATGCAACCATAAGATACGTCAACCTAATACTACACTAAACCTAAATAAATTCTAACTATAAAATTTAAATAACTTAAATTTGTAACAGTTTGTAAGAGACTCCACCCACTTCATTGAGAAGATCAAAAACATCGTCATAGACGAGAAAGACATATTAGTTAGCTTTGATGTTGTGTCTTTGTTCACGAAGGTACCTTTGGCCGAGGCAATGAGGGAAGTGGAACACATATTTCCGAAGGACATCACCGACCTGTTTAAAATCTGCCTAACGACATCATATTTCACCTTCAATGAACAAATGTATGAACAGATCGATGGAGTATAATTGAGTAGCCCTTTATCGCCAGTGATTGCGAATTTTTTCATGGAGAAACTAGAAGAGAAGGCGTTGGATAATGCCCCTCATAAACCCAAAGTCTGGTTTCGATATGTAGATGACACTTTTGTCGTTTGGCCTTATGGTAGAGACAGCCTTGATGAATTTCTCAACCACATTAACAGCATACACCCCAGTATACAATTTACAATGGAAACAGAGAACAACAGAGAATTGGCATTCCTTGACGTACTAGTAACAAGGAAAGAGGGACGACTAGGACATACCGTATACAGAAAACCTACTCACACAGACCGCGACCTAAACAACACATCTAACCACCACCCGTGCCAACGAAAAGGGGTAATAAGAACATTAGTAGAGAGGGCGAAAAGAATCTGCGAACCAGAACATCTAGACAAAGAATTAAACCATCTTAAAAACGCTCTCGTAGCAAATGGATTCACTCGAAGCGACATAGATAAATGTATACGACCAAAGCCGAGCACTAGAAGTAACAGTAGCGGTGGACTGAGCAGCCGCGAAGTTACATCAAGAGCCTTTTTGCCCTACATCCCTAGAGTGACGGATAGGATCGGACGTATTCTGGGAAAACACAACTTCTTCAAGCCATCTAAGAAGATCGAGAACCACCTCAGATCTGCGAAGGATATAAGGGACCCACTAAGTTCTTCAGGGGTATACCGCATTCCCTGTACCTGTGGAAGTGTCTAGATCGGAACAACCAAATGGTCCGTAAACACAAGAATTAAAGAATACAAAGCCAACTGTCGACTCGGACATACGGAAAAATCCGCAGTTGCAGACCACACACTAAACAATGAAGACCACCGAATAAAATTCAAAGACACACAAGTTCTCTGCGCCTCCTCTTCATACTATTCAAGACTCTATAGAGAAGCAATCGAAATTCATAAACACCAGCAGAACTTCAACGGATCTGAAGAAACTCTTAAAATTAACAGAACATGGGTACCGGTTCTTAAAAACACTAAACGGCTCGCTTAAAACAACAAAACTGAATCTCGAGAAAGTGACCAATCACCGACCAGCTCTGATATACGCCCCGCCTACCATAGCGTACAAACAGTCAACATCTCCTGAAGATGCCATCCACTCGAGATGGCGAAACGTCGAGAACGAATTTCCAGCGACGACGGCCGAACAGTCCGGAAGCACACCCACCATTGGTCGATGGCCGCGAAAGCCTTTCACAATTTGTATCTCAAAATTTCTTCACAGAACTCAAATATATGAGATACACAGTTTAAAAGTCTAAGAATCGTAGATTAACGTGTGGTATAGGAAATTAAAATCACCACAAAAAAATCAAGTTAAAATGGTGAGTATTCAAAATAGTCGTGTTTTGATCAAAAATTAATTATTGCTATTTTTTATGTTTAGATGCTTTTAAAATGTTTCAAGGTCCTAGATGTAATAACGTTTTGTACCAATTATTAGCTACATATTTGGAAAATAATTGGTAGTACACATGTTGGTAACATTGTTATGCATTTTGCCAGAAAAAAATTAAATGTTATTAGAACCCAGTTTATCCAAAATGTTAAAAATTAATGTGTTCTCAAGATAAAAAATATTGATTTAAAAAAGAAAAGCGAGTTATTAAACAAAGCTAAATACCCTGTCAAAAGCACAATAAATATGTCATTAAAAAGACGTATATCATAAATGCATATCTTATTTCGTAAAGATTTTAGATGGCCCCAAACAAAAATTTGCAAAATAAAAACATAATAAAAATCACAAATTTGTAAATTTTTAACTAATCGGTGGTTAAGCCTGGTGACCAATTTTTTATTCTTTTTAAACATAAGGCATTGGCTTAAAAACGACACTTTTTTTTCTACATTGTTATATACATTTTAAAGAAATTAAATATAATTTAAACTAATGTCGATAAAATCCAAGATGGCCCCCTCCACCATCCTGCGCGGATTTGAGAAAAAAAAATAACTTTTTAAACGTAGCTTAAGCCCATAGATCTACAGTTAAAAGGACGTTTCGCCACCTCAAAGATCGCACGATAAAACCATTTTTCTTCCTACTAATATATTGTTACAAATTTAAGTCATTTAAATTTTATAGTTTAAATTTATTTAGGTTTAGTGTAGTATTAGGTTGACTTATCTTATGGTTGTATTCTTAGTCTAGGTTTTAGTTGCGTTATCTATGACACACTCGTGCTCGGCCGCGCACCTTCTGGAAGAGACGAGAATGCTCGTGAATCGAAGAAGGATGGATGGTTCTCGAATAGTAGGCAGACCCTATATATAGGACGTCGTCGCGCATCGAGTCAGTCAAAGATAACCGAAGGTAGTGATCGCGAGATGTTAACACGAAGTTAATAGGCCGATTAAAGTAGTGAATTATTAGCAAGTTATTAGTAAGTTTAAGTGCGTGTTTTTGTACATAATTGTCGAAATAAATTAACATATCGTTTTTGACATTTTGCGAGTTTTATTTGAAGCAGTGAACCCGTAACAATTGGTGTCAGAAGTGAGACTAAAAGAAATAAATAGTGCAAAGAATATCCGTAAATAGTCCAAACGGCTAGGACAATTGGACAGAAGAACAGTAAGTGATTTTTCCAGAATATTCGAAGAAGTTCGATAGTGTTCTATTCAAAAATCAAAAGAGATGTTTGAAAACGAACTTCGAAAGTAACCTTACAGCCCCAAAAAATTGATAATTAGAAAGATTTTCTAGAATATTTCATCACTTTCTACGCGACGTTCTATTCGAGAACCAGAAGAGATATCCAAAAAGCGACTTCGACATTAGCTTAGTTATTCAAAAAGTAACAATTAGAAAGAATTTCTAGAAGATTCGATAACATTCTTCGACGTTCTATTCTAGAACCAGAAGAGATATACAAAAACCGACTTCGACATTAGCTTAGCTACTTAAAAAGTAAGAATTAGAAAGAATTTCTAGAATATTCCCTAACATTCTATAACGTTCTATTCGAGAACCATAAGAGATATACAAAAATCGACTTCGTCATTAGCTTAGTTATTTAAAAAGCAAGAATTGGAAATAATTTCTAGAATATTCCATAACATTCTACGACGATCTATTCAAGAACCAAAAGAGATAATCAAAAAGTGACTTCTACATTTGCCAAGTAGCAGAAAGAGTGACATTTACTAGTATATTACAGAACATTGGGTCTTATTTAAGAGTCAGAGGAGATATTGAGAAAAAAAACCTACTATGACATTAGCTTTATAGACCAAAAATAAACATTTTAGGTGATGTATCAGGAAGTTGATGCTTACTAGACAAGGATCAGCAAAGATGGAAGATCTAACTAAAATGATGCAGGCTCTCGCAGCTCAAATGGCTCAAAACCAGAAGGATATAAGACAGACCATTGAGCAAAATCAGGACAATATGAGACAGACCATTGAACAAAACCAGGGCAATATGAAACGGACCATGGACGACATGAAGCAGACCATGGAACAAAACCAAAACTTTGACCAAATAAAGAGCAACTCCGAACAGCTGAGAGAAGTGTTTAAGACTGCAACCGAAGATCATAAGGAAGAAATAACTCAAAGAATGCATAGTGTAGAACAAAAGGTACAGTCAGGGACTTAATAAATGGCTGCTGCCGTTTTCAGAAGAGCCTGGATGAGAATTCCAATACCGGGCGAGGTTTATGAATGAATGAATTATTGAACATCGTATCGCGCGCTCTTATTTCCTCGACTCCACGTCGCCGTCGATCGGCTGTCGCTGTGCGTATTCAAAATGGCGGATTTTCCCATTTATCAACTGATATGCATCAAACTTGGAACTTTGAGATCTTTCAGGTTGCTGATTATTATTTTTAACTTAAACTAAAAAAAAAATCAAAATGACGGATCCAAAATAATGGATTTTTCCCTGGGATGTTTCAGATCGCTGATTATGATTTTTAACTTAAACTTAAAAATAAATGGATCCATGATGGATCTGATACCTTCCTAGCTAGCCGATTAGCACACTTCAAGTGACGCTATGATAAAATCAGCCTTAAAAACAGTTTTTTGTGAATATTTCGCAAACTAAAGCTCCCACAAAGAAACACAAATTATTAAGCAAAATGTGGTCTACTATATTCCGAAATGAAAGGTTCTCACTGATTTGGAAATGTTTATTTAAACTTGGCATTATAATTAACTCTTGCCATTAGCCATTTGTAATTTGCCATTTGCCACTGGCCATTGGTGCCATTGGCCATTTGTCATTTGCCATTTGTCATTGGCCATTTGCCATTGGGCATTTTCCACGTTCAACTTTCACTTTTCATTTTCCATTTTCCATTTTTATTTTCCATTTTCCGTTTTCCAATTTCCATTTTCCAATTTTATTTTCTATTTTCCATTTTCCATTTCCCCTTTCCATTTTCAACTTTTCATTTTCCATGTTCTATGTTCCATTTTCCATTTCCCCTTTCCATTTTCAACTTTTCATTTTCCATGTTCTATGTTCCATTTTCCATTTTCAATTTTCTATTTTTATTTTCCATGTTCCATGTTCCATTTTCCCCGTTTCCCCGTTTGCTCGTTTGCCGTTTCCCCGTTTCCCAGTTTGCCCATTTCCCCGTTTCCCCTTTCCCGTTTTCCTTTTATCATTATTTTTTTTTTTCATTTTTCATTTTCTATTTTCCATTTTTAATTTTCCCCGTTTGCCCGTTTCCCCTGTTTGCCCGTTTCCCCGTTTGCCCGTTTGTTTGTTTTCCCGTTTCCTTGTTTCTCCGTTTGCCCGTTTATCCGTTTGTCCGTTTCCCCGTTTGCCCGTTTCCCTATTTCCCCGTTTGCACCTTTGCCCGTTTCCCCGTTTCCTGTTTGCCTGTTTGCCCGTTTGCCCGTTTCCCCGTTTCCTGTTTTCCGTTTCTCGTTTTCCGTTTCCCATTTTCCTTTTTTTATTTTCCATTTTTCATTTTCATTTCGGTGTTCGACACTGTAACTTTGTATTGTAATGTATTTATAAAAAACTGTTTTTAAGGCTGATATAGCGTGGGGTTGTCTTGGAGTGTGCCCATGGGCAAGGTAACCGTGGTCTTGGCCCACTTAGGTTATACATCGTTTAAAAGATAATTTAATTTTCTACAATAAAGTTAATTAAACAATTTCTGTAAAATGCTTAGCTTTTGAGAAAATGACATAAAACTGAATAATTTCGGTTTATTTTGCATGTACTATCGAAATACATAGGAAACGGGTGTACTGTATAACTCAAAAACCATTCGTCTGACAAATAAACATGCAAAAGTGTTTTTGTAGGAATTTGTTTGTCTTCAACTTTTGTTAAAAACTTTTTTTCTAAAACGTACAGTAACCAAGTAATTTTAAAAATGCCCTTTTTATGCACACTAAATCCAAGATGGCGGGGGGAGCCGGCCGCCCCCAAGATCGAAAACTCAACTTTATTTTTGCAAGCTAAAATTCTATAATGACTGGACTATTTAGCCACCCCCAAAAATAGTGTTCTTGTGCGTCCAGAAGTCGGGGTAGTTACACATTTACAACAATTCAAATCTTAAAGTAAAGGCCGTCATCACAGCTGTTTTCGAATCGCCCTTAGTCAAATAACCAATTTTTGCTTGTATTTATTTTTTTTAGCTTTACACTTTAAAAACTTACCATTTTAAAAATAGCTAAAAATACAAACATGTTGCATTTGTGTTTCTCTATGTAAGTATGTAATAAAAAACATAACAATAAATTAAAATCCTGAAAAATCACTATTATGTGTATTTTTTTAACCGAACATTCAAACGGACTACAAACCAAAGCTAATTTTTTCCGCAATTATGTATATTTTTTTAACCGAACATTTAAACGGAATACAGACCGAAGAGAAATTTTTCATGATTAAATTTAACCCACGAATGCGAATAAATTATATGTGTTGAACGACGCGCCACGAAATCCGACCGGTATTGGGATTTTTATCCAAGCTCTTCTGAAAACGGCAGCGGCCATTTATTAAGTCCCCGACTGTACAAAATAAATTGCAGAATGTAGAAGAAAAGGTACATAATGTTGAAGAAAAGGTACAGAAATTTAGGGAAGAAGTTTTTCAAACCATGGACGAAAAATTCAAGGACGTGTCAAAACAGCTTATACAGCTCCAAAAAGAACACAACAAAATGAAAGCTCAGGGATGTGTTGTGAATTTCAACCAAAACATTAAGCCTCAAAATTCCGATGGTACGTCTTCCTGGTCCACCTACAAACAACAGTTTAAAGCTGCCGCTGCTGCAAATGGCTGGGACGATGACGAAAAAGCTAGACCCTTGTTAGTAGCTCTACGAAAACCTGCTTTGGGACTTTTACGGTCCATTCCAGCCGAACAAAAACAGAATTATAACGTTTTAGTGGCAGCATTAGAAAGAAGGTATGGAGATGATCACTTGCGAAATTTACATTGGTCAGAATTAAATATTCGTCAGCAAAAAGCAGGAAAATCATTGCTAGAGTATGAAGCAGATATCAGGAGGCTGATGTATTTGGCTTACTCAGAAATTCCAGAAAGTTACGAAGACCCCTTCACGGTAGACCGCTTTATTAGTGGCTTGCGAGACATGGACTTAGCAAAGTTACTTCGCCGAGAACGCTTCCATAACAGCAGCGAAGTGTTGATTCGAGCCCTTGAAATTGAGTCATCATGTCCAGGGGGTCGATTTTTGTAAATTAGACCTCCTATCGTTTTTAGCCGGCTAAAATTTTTAGCCATATAAAATTGGGCTGCATTGAGTTCAACTAGAACTGGCAAAATATCGTGGAAGGTTTCTGCTCAATATTTTGAACCAAAAAGGCAAAACAACCTTAGATATTAGTAAACACAACATTCTAGAGCTAATTTTCTTACGAATTTCATTCTAAGAAGGAAACAAAAACCGTTTTCCGACACGAATTGTACGCCGAATTTATTTCTCAGTGTTCATACAAATCAGTGATCGCGAGCCGCAGTGTTGTCAGTGCAGCTTGGTAGAATTCTTTCACTTATTTCAGAAAATCGAGTTTTCCGTGATTTTTATGACCCTTTGACAGACAAGTATAAAGGAATTTCACAATAAACAAACAGAATTTTTTTTATTATAGTTACTAGTTATAAAAAATGATAAGTTGATTTCTCACATATGGTGTTCTGTGGGGCGGATTACTATCCCAGAGAGGGGCTCCATTTCTTTTAAAATTTAAATACGCCTCTCACAAAAGACAATAAGGTTTGGATAGCTCTACTTGTGGTTCTACACGATCTCGAAGCCTCATCTATAAAATCTCCTGATGATATAAGAAGAGAAACATAGTATACAAAGTGTTCCATCCCAGAGAGGGGCTCCATTTCTTTTAAATATGCCCCTCACAAAAGACGAGAAGATATGAATAATAGTTCTACATGATATATGAAAAGAAACATACCTATAGTTAGTATACAAAGTTAAAATCTACATAAAAATTCAAAATAATGGATATGTATAGGGAAACATCCTTAAATTAAGTAACGCAAAAACTCAGGATTTTTAACTCCCTCTCGTAACGCATTTTCAAGACAAAACACATTAAAAAAACATTGCGTGTAACGCAAAGCCATGAGTGTTTATATTCCTTATAAGGGCCTGTCCTTAAATTACGTAACGCTCTAGGGGGGGAGGGAGGGTTTGGCCTTGCGTTACACTCAATGCTTTTTAATGATATTTTTCTTGAAAATGCGTTACGAGTGGGGGAGGGGGGTTTAAAAATCCTAAATTTTTGCGTTATGTAAGGAATAGAACTGGGTCAATTTTTTTGAGGGGCTTAAATGAAATTTGGTAATAAAACATTTAAATAATATTGGTGTTCTTTGGGTGGTTATACATGGTTAGTTTACCAATTTTTAATAGGTGCTTATTTTGTTACTTTAATTTGGCAGGGTTATAGTTACACTATCGACTTATAGGTACTTATAGCTTTTTCAACTATAGACTATAGCAGCCCCCACAACCTAAATCATTATTTATTGCTACAAGCCTGTGACATAGGTACCTATCCATTTTTTGTATTTTTTTTAATTCAACTTTGCATACCTACCTATACTATCCATGACAGTGCTAGAATAAATTATTATTTACTTGTATAATATAATTCAATTTTTTTTGTTAATAAATTAATTAGAAACCTTATGCAGTAGGTACTTTTTTTTCACTTTTATATGGTCACTGAATAATTACTTTTCAGTCCTTTATTTTAAATCAAAACTTTGAGTTTTTGGTTATTATAGAAATAAAATATATCAAAATTTTACATTTTTTCTAACATTTGAGTTAAAATAGTTCTAATAAATCATTATTTGAAATATTTTTCTTCTAAAACATTTTCCTTAAATGTAAATATGTTAGAACAAACTTCTAATCGAAGAAAATGTTTTTGAACAATTTTCTGTATTAAGAAAATTTTATTAAATGATTATCCTTTTGAAGAAAATGTTTTTTTAAATTTAATTATTGATTTAGAATCTTAATAAGGTACTTTATTTTTTTTATGTTATTTTGGTGATTATAAAAATACTCTGCCAATATATACGGGTACCTAAGCTCACACTAGGTACTATAGTTATAGTGTATGTGTGAGCTAATATAACTAAAAACTGAAATATATTTTATTCAACTCCAGACTCAGTTACCTTTCGTTTGATACCACACAAGCCATGTTTTGACTGAAACTCTAATTTTTGAAATCTACCCCCACCCTTTTTTTCAACTAAAATGTATTTTGTTTAACTCCAGACTCAATTACCTTTCGTTTGAGATCACACACGACATATTCTCACTTAATCTCTAATTTTTGAAATTTACTCCCACCCTTTTTTTTAAAAGAACTAAAGCTTATTTTGTTTAACTACAGACTCAATTACCTTTTGTTAGCCACGCCATATTTTCACCTAAACTCTAATTTTTGAAATCTACCACCATCCTTTTATTTGGCTTGTGATCGGTGGATTTTGTTCATTTTTAAATGCGACCATCCCGCCCCCTAGCTACCAAATTTCATTAAAATCGGGCAAGCGGTTTTTAGATATATGCGCGTTGGTCGTTACAGACAGACGGCGCGACAAATAGTTTTAAAATCATCTGAAACGCAAAGATAAAATTATAAAGAAATTTGAAATCGGAGCAACTTTTTTTTTCTCAAAAAAATTAGGATCACTATAGTATAGTAGTAGTGTCAGCTAAAATAATTTTTAAAATTAGGATTTTACAGTTTTTGTAACATTTGAGTAAAAATATGTTCAAATGGAAAATTCTTCGAAATCATTTTCTCCTAAAACATTTTCGTTGTATGGAAATTTCTCTAAAAACATTTTCTTTAAATGAAAATTTGTGCAAACAAATTTCTATTTGAAGAAAATGTTTTTGAACAATTTTCTCTTTGTAGTCAAATTTAACTTAGAAAATCTGTAGCTATAAGGACAATTCTTTAAAATTTCAAACAATCTGACAAAATTTGATGCCTCAAATTTTAGCCGGCATGGCAGCATCGTAAATTTCAGTTTTTTGTACAGCGTCAAAAACCGAAAAATGAGGAAAAATATAATCCAAAACCTACCTTTAAACTCGATTGCTGATAATTCAATATTTTTCCGGACTTGTTGATGATGCACAGGTTCTTAAAAAATTGTATTTTTCTGATAAAACACCATGACAAAACCAAGAGACGTTTTTCTTACTTCGTTAAAGTTAGATTCAAATAACACGAACATAACATACCTATGCAAAGCGAACCAAACCGAATGGCTAAGTACAGCCGACCAGAAAATCAAACGTAAAATTATTTTAACGAAATCAAATGAATTTTAGGATAGAAAACTATTAGGTTTGATAAGTTTATGAAAAAAAATATTTTTCGGATTTATTGCAACCCGGGGCCCAAAAAATGACCTATATCAAACTTGTTATTATTATTATCATATAATTAAAAATAATGTTTGTCTAATATTTCTTATGATCAGGTATGAGAAGAGATAGAAAAAAAGTCTGCCAAACCCACGTTATAAAGGTTAGGTTCAGGTCTGCTACAGGGTGACCTTAAAATCTATTATAGATTTGTTTAGAAATTCTAGTTCTCTACTTAACAATAAAAAGTTAAAAATAGCCCAAAAAGCTAAACTATGTATTAACGGATTATTTCAAATTTAGGTTTAGGGGGTGAGTTACAGGGTGATATCAAAAATAGTTATACAATTTACATTTTTAAAAACAACTTTGTCAGGAGTTTTACTTAGCAAACAAGAGTTAGAAATACCTTAAAAAAATCATATCACTAACTTATTGTATTACCTTTAGGGCCAGTGATATCGAAATTACTAGTGTATTTTTCTAAAAATCACATTTTTAGAAAACAATGTTGTCAAGAGGTTTCGTTATCAAAAAATGGTTAGGAACACGTTAAAAAATCATAATATTAACTGACTGTATTACCTTTAGGTCCTTGGAGTAAGGTACAGGGTGATATCAAAATTAGTAAAACACTTTTGTAAAAATCACAATTTTAAAAATCAACTTTATCAGGAGTCTTGGTGAGCAAAAAATAGTTAGGAATATGTAAACAAACCACACCATTCACTAACTGCGTTACATTTAGGTCCAGTAGGTAAGATACTAGTAGTAATTTTTTTTATAAATCACATTTTTAAAAATAACTTTTGGCCTCACCTTACTGTTTACAAACCAAGAACACATAAGTTAGGGTTTCTTGAGCGATCTGTTAAAAGAATATTTATATTTATAATATTTTCGTTCGGAAAGATGTACTTTTCCACACGATTTTACTTTTTCGCATCATTTTTACTTTCCTCACGATTTTTTTCCGCACGTCCAAATTGCAAGAACCTTCCTGTTCACAATCGTTTTCAAATGAAAACCCGTCCTTCTACACACAAGTTTCATTTTCAAGAAGTGCTGCTGTACCGATGCTACCAGAAGCACCGAAGGAAGAATTCTGTAATGTGTTACAGCCTGCGCAGACCAATATACCCTCCTCCATTCACTACAGTAGTAATTCTCAGCAGCAAACTGATCAACGCATTTCTGTAGTGAGCCAAACACCAACCAATCAAATTCAAATAAGAAACGACGTTATTCAAGATGTTGCGGCATCTGATGTATATTGAAGCATGAAACAAACAGAAAGTGCACTTTCAATTTCAATATCTACCATTGTTAACTTTTTCGTTATTGTTAGTTAAATGTTCTTTACATAAAGTTTGTTTTTAATATATCATGATAAAAAAATCCTATTTTAATATTTTTCCGTGCATAAAAAAATCACGTAAAAATAAAAGTTAAAAAAACGTGCAGAAAAGTAACTTTTCCGCACTAGTGCTGAAAATTTTCTTTTCCGCACGATTTGTGTTTTGTTAAAAATGAAGATATTTAGGACTCATTAAATGATTTATGTAACTATCTTATGTATCATTTTTTAGCATTATTATAAAATCTTTGCGAATTAAAACATGTTTTTTGATAAAGAAGATGAACAAAAACACTCGTAGAAAAAACATTGTACCTAACACTTGCGGAAACTATATTTTCCATCCTTGACGGCTTGCCCAAACTCCGCTCCTCGTTTGTGCAACTGCGGTCGCGTGCGGAAAAGTACCTCTTTCCGCACTTATTAGGTAAATAACTATTGTACAAACAATTAAAAGCCTAAGCGATATAAAAAAATATGTATGTAAAAGATATTTAAAATTTAAAGATAAAAGACCTTAAGTGGGATGAAACTACTGCTTTTGTTGATTTGGAGTTTTCAGTAAAAATAGCTAAAGAAGTAAAGAAATATATCCCTTTATCAGACAACCATTTCAATAGCTATGTAGCGGTATAAGTCTATATATTAAATAAAACTAAGAACGACGTACGGGACAAAAATATTTGTGTGTAGGTTGTTGTTTGTCAATGTAAATAAATGTAATATTTATTATGTGTATTTGTACATTTTTATATTGAGCAAGCTTAATAATTATATGGATTTGATTTGGCTCGGTTTGGTTATGTTAAATAGATAACTTGGGTGTCAAAATGTTGCCTAAAAAACATGTAAATTTGTGAAATAACAATGAAGACAGGCAGTTTTTTCCTGTAAATAAATGTGCAGATTTTTATATTTATTGTGTATGTTAGTAAATGTTTACATTAGGCAAGCCTAGTGAAGGCTTTCGTTTTGTTACATTAAATATATATTTTAGGGCCAAGATTCTAAAATATCTTGTAAATTTGTTAATTAACAAATCAAACAAATAAAAAATATTTGTAAAAAATTTTTGATTTACTATTTGTATTTGTTAATTTTTATATTGACCAACTGGTTCGGGTTGATTCTATTAATTGTATATTTTGTCAAATAAGCATGAAAATTTGTGAATTAACAACGAAGGCAGGCAGGTTTTTCTGTAAATAATTATTGTACATTTTTATATTGACCAACCTTATTTATATGGGTTTGGTTTGGTTTGGTTATACTCGATATGTATTATAAAGCCATGATTTTTTCAAACTAACTTATGAATTTGTAAAAGAACAACGAACCAAGTTGTTGTTACGTAAATAAATGTAGGGATTTTTGGATTTCTTATGTGTATTTATAAATTTTTATTTTGAACAAGGTTAGTTAGAGGCTTAGGTTGATTTGGTTATATTAACTAATAAGTTTTAATGCCAAAATTTTATCACATTAACTTGTAAATTTGTCAAATAAATAGTAAAAGTTTTTCACGTAAACATATGTGAATATTTTTGGATTTATTTATTCATTTCACCCTGTAGCTCACCTCCCTTGTTTTTTAAAAACGTGATTTTTAAAAATCTTTACTGCTATTTAGATATCACCATGCAGCTTACCTACTGGAAGTAAATGTAATAAATTTAGTAAGTGGTATGATTGCTTAACGTGTTCCTAACTATTTTTTGCTAACGAACGCTCCTCACAACGTTGTTTTTTAAAAACGTGATTTTGACGAAATTTTATTACTAATTTCGATATCACCCTGTACCTCACTTCCTGGACCTAAAGGTTATACAGTCAGTTAATGGTATGATTGTTTAACGTATTCCTAACTATACTTTGCTAGCAAAAGTTCCGGACAACCTTGTTTTTTAAAAATGTGATTTTTAGAAAATTACACTAATAATTTCTATATCACTATGTAGCTCAATTCCTGGACCTAAAGGTGATAAAATCTGATAATGGTATGATTGTGTAACGTCTTCCAAATTATTTTTTGCTAACGAAAGCTCTTGACAACATTGTTTTTTAAAAATGTGTTTTTTAGAAAATTACCCTCTCACTTCCTGGATCTAAAAATAATACAATGAGTTCATGATATATTTTTTAATGTATTTCTAACTCTTATTTGCTAACTAAAACTCCTGACAGAGTTGTTTTTTAAAAATGTGATTTTTATTAAGATTTACTACTATTTTCGATATCACCCTGTAACTCACCTCCTGAACCAAAATTTGATCTAATCCGTAAATAGTAGTTTTTTGGGGCTATTTTTAACTTTTTATTGCTAAGTAGAAAACTAGAATTTTTGAACAAATTTATAATATTAGGCACACAAGAAATTTCACATAATTATACAAACATTATTTTTAATTATACGAATTTATAAAAAGTTTGAAATGTATGTTTTAAAGGTTTGTTTCTTGGGTCCAGTCAGGGGTGCAATAAAACCAAAAAATATTTTGAAATCTATTTTCAGGTCGGCTGTACGCGGCTGTCTGCCTATATGTGCAGATCCCTCTTGGGAGCGTGTCGCAAACTTAAGTTTCCCTTGCATAATGTGCCCCACGTGGTCGTGGCACCCCTGAAATCTTCCGCCTTCGACTTATTTTCCTCAGGCGGCGACTGTAGCAAGTATTTTTGTTACCCTATCCAAAACCTCATGGGCCGTCACTGAATAACAGCAGTTTCTATATGGGAGGACCCTCCAGAATAAAAAATCTACGTGCCTAGCTTTGATAACAAAAGTAAAAAATAATCACTACTTCAATAATTTGACCAGGATCCCCACTTAGTCAAATTTTTCTGGCAGATTTTAAAGAAATAATTTGACTTTTCCATAAAAATCCTTTCAAATATAACGGTGGCAACAGCGTAGAGCAAATTTTGTAGCGACCCTTCCACGACATGCAGTTAGTCCCTCTTTGTTAATTTTACCGTGAAAAACAAAAAAAGTAAACTTAGCTGACCTCATAAAGAAAACGAATAGGACTGATAAATTTGAAAGAAATGTGACGAAATCTGACATTTCAATTTCTGTGGTTAATGGTTTTCTGCTGTGAATTTATTTACAATTTTTAAATTAAAAATTTTCAACAAATTAGGCGTTTTTAATTTTAGGTAAGTTTTTAAGTTTAGAAATTGCCTTTTAAACGAGAAATCTTAACTGCCAGATTTTTTCACATTCTTTCAAATTTCGCCAGATTTTTTGACATGTAAAGAATTGCCCCCTATGTATCATATACACGGCATACAAAACAAGTAAAAAAAATGCTTGTTTATAATAATTAGGTACGTACTTTTAAACTACTGACAGTTTTTATAATTGTAAAAGACTATTTTTAATTACAATTACCTTCTTTTTTAAAATTTTTCTCAGGGTCTAAAGAAATATTTAGCGAATCACACAATCAGTGTTTTCGACCTGATTGCCGTCTAATGCAGCCGATGCCGATTATTACAAGGCCACGAATTTTTGCTTCAATAGATCAAAGGTGCCGAAGAGTTTTGTCTCTTCTCTGTGTTTGCTCTTCTCGGATTCTAGTATCGAAAAAGAATATATAGTTCGCGAAAGATGGAAAACCCTATATAAGGTCGGACCTCGCGCGACGAGAGTTAACGAGCTGTAGTAATCGCGAGATGTTAACACGAAGCCGATTTGAGTAGTGAATTATTAGTGAGTTAAGGTGCGTTTTCGTACACTGAGTTGTCGACATAAATTGACATATCGTTTTTGCTCTTTTTATTTGTTGTTGTGAACCTCTATGAACAATTATATTAGTTTAGCTTAGTAGAAAATGACGAATTTTTACTTGGATACTCACTAATACTAATTTTTCTTTTAATTTTTTGTCCCAATAACCGAAATTTTAAACATGGAAAATTACTAATTAATTAAGGCAGTTAAAAACATGTTTTAAATTTAGCTAGAATACCTAACTGGACTAAAGTAGGTTTAACACTAAAGTAAGTATTAATTTAAAAAATATTTATTAAAAAAAACAAGTCGATAATTTTTTTGTAAACCATTTATTCTTATTTAATTTTTTTTCGTGTATTTTCTTTTTCTTTGGCATTTTTCTGTATACAGGGTGTCCCAGATAAAAGCAACTACATGGGGATTTCGGAAACAGTAAGAGATACGAGTTTATTTAAATGAGAAAAAAGTTGCGCTATTCTAAGCCCAATGAGGTGCTGTACCAATATTAAAGATATCTACAGGGGTTACTAAAATATCGAGCAAAAACTAAAAGTTGAAATATCGCCGCCATCTTGCAAACAAATTTAATGAAATTTGCTAGTTTTGTATAAGCAACTAGGGCCAATCTAATGACGTTAACAAATTTTTTCTAAGCGTTCTAGTTTTTTTGAAACCATAGCCAACTTTGTTATTTCTTATGACCGCCATATTGAATTTATACCTCAATAAATAGAGAATTACAAGAGCTTTTTAACCATATATAATAAGCCTATCGTTGAATGACGGAAAATGTGAATTTATTTAATAAACTGTTTTTCACTTGGTTGGCTGTGAAACAAAGGCCGTAGTTGCGTTTGTTGTCATACCTAAGTAACTATCTGTCAAAACTTTGTCATTTATTTGATTTATCTGTTGGAGTTTTAAAGTTTCTAAATTACTTAAGATTTTTTTTGAGTCACATTATCAATCAAATTTAACATGGGAAGGTTTCCAAATTGGGAGTAAGTAGTATGCTGGAAGAGCTTGAGATATGTTCTTTCAGAGATATCCAGAAAGACGACAACCAGGTTTGTCAATCTTCAGAATACTTAGAAATAATTTAATTAAATATGGTTACTTTAATAAGCAAAATCGTGTGTGTCATTGACAATCCTCGTATCTCCCTTCCTGAACTGAAAAATAATGTTGAAGTAAATCAACTGCACAAAGAATTCTTAGAAAATTTAAGTATCATCCATATGCAACACATATTAGTCAAGCACTCCGAGATGTGACTTGAAAGAAGAACCTTGTTTTGCAATTGGTTCATACAAAAATCGCAAGAAAACCCTCAATTTCTGCTTAAGGCTCTGTGGTCCGATGAAAGCAGGTTTACAAACTGCGGGGTGTTTAACAGACATAACTACGTGTACTGGGCCGATGAAAATCCGTTCTTAAATCGTGAGGTGCACCATCAAGTTAGGTGGGGTTTGAATGTATTGCTGGGAGTCATAAACGGACACATACTATTTAACATTTTTCCGCATTTTTCATAATAATTTGACGGCACCTCGATATCTAGATATTCTACAAAATTACGTTGACCAAATTTTAGAAAATTTGCCTCTTCAAGGTGTAGCAAACATGTGGTTCCAGCAAGATGGAGCACCTCCACATAATGCAAGAATCATAACCGACTATTTGAATCAGCAACATGGAAATAACTGGATCGGAAATCGAGGTCCAGTTGCCTGGCCTGCACGTTCGCCGGACCTTACTCCTCTTGATTTTTGTATTTGGGGATACTTAAAGGATAAAGTTTACTCTACTACTACTAATACGATAGAAGAACCTGAGGCAGCCGTTGTTTAAGCCATAGAAGAAATTCCTGAACAAATGGTTAAAGATGCATGCATATATCTAATTCATCGATGCAGGATTTGCATGAATAACATGCTTTGTTATCGGTTTTAGTTTAATTTTAAATTAAATACTAAATGCAAACTTTTGTTTTAGAAATAAAAGATTTTAAGAAATTGTATTATTTCTTAGCCAGAGAAAAATTAAAAAATAAGGGCCTTCAAGATTGCATATAAATCAAAACAATGGAAAAGTTTCGAAAGGTTCGGTACTACGGCATTTATTTCACAGCCAACTAAGTGAAAAACTATTTTTTTTATAAATTCACATTTTCCGTCATCCAAAGATGGGCTTTTTATGCACGGTTAAAAAGCTCCTCTTATGCTCTATTTATAAAGTATAAATCCAATATGGCGGTCATAAGAAATAACAAAGTTGTCTATGGTTTTAGAAAAACTAGAAGGCCTAGAGAAAAATCGTTAACGCCATTCAATTGGCCGTTGGACTTATACAAAACTACCAAATTTTATTAAATTTGTTTGCAAGATGGCGGCGATATTTCAATTTTTTTAAAAACACAATTGTTAGTTTGTCCTCGATATTTTAAAAACCTCTGTAGATATTTTTAATTTTGATACGGCATCTAATTGGGCTTAGAATAGCGCAATTTTTTTCTCATTTAAACAAACTCGTATCTCTTACCGTTTTCGAAATCCTCATGTAGTTGCTTTTATTTGGGACACCCTGTATAAACTGATTTAAAAAAATAATCAAATTCTTTTAAAAACTATTGCTCTTGTTTTGATTTTTCATTTTACCGACTTACATAAAATTCATAAATTCTATAACATCCTGTATTTTATATGTGAGCTGATAACATTTCCAGAGCTCAGTGTACACGCTGACCTTATAGATACTACAACTAAGCGGCATACTGTCAACCAACGAAACGCGCTAAAAAGTTCAATATTTATTTTTAAAAATGAGTTGCAGTTACAAAGTGGTGGCCAGGTGTTGCTTTACAATGGTTTTGGTTGTTATTTTGACTTATTTAATAATATTATTGTTAAAGAGGAAGTTCAAATTAGATGGTTGGTTTCAATTCAATGCAAACGAATGACGTGTTTCTAATTGCTTAATATCCTTGCAAGTAAGTATAATTGAAAGTAGTCGAATTACAGATTAGGTTTGTAACAAACCGCAAAATTTTTTTATTCTTATTTTAATAGAATTTGTTCACATACATTATAAGGATTATAAAGCAGTCGTGACGTTCGCATCTGGCGGAATATTGATTTTCTTTACTCGTGCGTTTCGCTATTTCTGGAGTTTGTTTTTAGTAGGGGTGTTGGGGAAGAAGATTATTATCTTATAGTGCAATAAATCTGGCTCGAAAAAATGGTTGATTTAGAAAAACAGTAGTACGCAATTTTTTTTTTAATATATCGATTACGGGTAATAAGAATTTAAAAAAATTGTCTACTTTTCTCCCTTAGCGTTTTTGAAAAACTCAATTTTAATTTTTTGGGCGAAAACAGTACGTCGCAGAAAAAAAAAACTGTTAACGAAAAATGTTACGGACATAATTCTCTACAATTTCTCTTTATAGGTTACATTTCTACAACCACATTTGTACAAGATGCGTCAAATTTGCCGAAAGTCACTTTTCTTTGCATTTTACGCGAAAAAGTCGTAGAGCAAATTTTTATCTACGAGAAATTGCCTCCAAACTATGTACTGATCTCCTTGGATGTTGTTTCTTTATTTACCAACATTCCTACCGATTTAACTAAATATTTAATTAGAGAACGGTGGCACTTAATAGAAAACCACTGTAGCTTAAATAGATATCAATTTTTGGAACTTTTAGATTTTACATTTTACAATAGCTTTTTTAATTTTTTCAACCAATTTTATAAACAAATTTATGGCTTAGGTATGGGTAATTGTTTATCTGCAGTCTGCTCTGATATCGTCATGTTAGAACTGCAAAACAAATGCCAAGCACAACTACCGTTTAACCTCCCTTTTTTTAAACGTTACGTCGATGATATACTTACCGCTGTTCCAGAAGGTCAAATCCAAACAATAAAGGACGTTTTCAACAGTTTTCATCATAAAATTCAATTTACTGTTGAGGTAGACCAAAATAACACTATTCCTTTTCTTGATATCTTATTTAAGAGGAGTGTTGATAATATAACTACAACAGACTGGTATCAAAAACCCAATTTTTCCGAAAGATTTTTAAATTTTCAATCTCACCATTCTTTTTCTTAAAAGGTTAATATTATCAATAACCTAAAAAACCGAGCACTAGCTATATCACATCCAAAACATCACCAAAAAAACTTAAATAAAATAAAAATGTTTCTTTAAAAAAATAATTATCCCCATAAAATAATTAACAAAACCCTATTTACCAATCCAGTGAACACGCACAATACTATCACCGATACCATTCACAAAACTTACAATAAAATTCCCTATATTAAAGATCTTTCGGAAAAGTTAGGAAAAGTTTTAACTACTGACAATACACAAGTAGCGTTTAAAAATCAGAATACAATAGGAAGTTTGTTTTCAAAACTCAAAACAAAAACACCAGAAGACCTTATCAGTAACGTCAGCTATAAGATTCCTTGTACAGAATGTAATGGAGTATATTGGACAGACTGGAAGATATTTACAAACTCGAATTTCAGAACACCAAAGAAGCGTTTTACCCATTAACCTTTATACATCTACTAACAAAGCAGCACTTAGTGAGCATAGCTTGAGTTGCCTACATACCTTTGATTTTTCCAATACAACAGTTCTCAATCATCAAACCAACTATAAAAAACGAATTTTTCAGGAAATGCTAAATATAAAAAAAGACAAAAATAGCATAAATAAATAAGCGGACACCGACTTAATTAAAGTATGTAAAAATTAAATTAAGTATTATAAAATATTAAAAAGGAAAAAAGATTAACCACATCAACCTAGCACATTTTTTTTGAGTCACTATATACATTGTTTATTTAACCCACTCTATATAAATTTTTTAATACTAAGTACCAGTTTTTTGTTGGACGCCGCCGCAATAGGGAACTTGCCCATTTTTTTTTATTTTACTAAAATGTGTGTTTCTGTATGAAAACGCATTATACCAAATATCAGCCCTTAAATCGCAATACTTATTTTACAATAAATAATTAAAGTTGGAATCGCTCACTGGTATATTCAAACACAGCAAAATGCGCAGCAGCCGCTGCGACGTCACTCCTTTGAAAAATCCAGGGCCCCTTATGAGTATAACGGCCATTCGGTTCATAACTTTTTTATTTATGAATATTTTTTATTTCTGTAAAAACATTCTTTAGGCACTTTTTTAAGAGCAACTCAACTGTCAAATTAAAGTTTATTTGTCATTTTTAGTTTTTGAGATATTACATAAAGTTTATATTTTATGATTGATCCTCATTTTATTCGATTTTTAAAATTAGCGTAAAATTTCCTTTAAAATGATGTTTCACACTTAATATTTAATTTTTTTATTTTTTTTATTTTTTTAAATAATTTAAAAATAATTTAAACCAATTCTTATTTAGCAAACTAAAAAAAAAGTTAAGAGGTAACTAAATATATATATATATATATATATATATATATATATATATATATATATATATATATATATATATATATATATATATATCAAAAAATTGTCAATCTGACTAACACTTTGTAAACAAACTTTTTATATTTTTACCTATTTACAAGCTTTATTAAGATTGTTACCGAATATTCCAGACCTGTATCCCACAGAAAATATAAAACTATCACAGCCTCTTCGAGATTTAGGAAGTTTTTACGAATATTTTCGAAAATGACATGCATTTGAAGAATCTGTCAGAAATTTTTACAAAATTATATGCCCTTCAGAAGAATTCCAATTGCTCGCGATGGTAACTGCTTATTTCGTTCGGTTAGTAAACATCTTTATAATACCCAGAATAATTATATTATTATGTCAGAAATGAAGCTGTTGATTACATTAACAAAAATTGGCCTTCTTTCAAAGATTTTGTTCCTGTTGAAATTTCGAAAGAACAATATTGTGAAAAAATGTCTAAAAATGGTAAATACGGAGACAATTTTGAATGTACTGCCGTTTCTGAAGTTCACAAATTAAATTTTTGCATCTATAATAATTTAATTTTCAATGAGAACGATTTAGTAACGGAAGAAAATGGCCCCTTCATCTCCATTAATGAAAATTATACCAATAAAATCCATCTGCTTTTTTCCGGAGTTCCTGATTCAGGTCATTACGACCTGCTACTAGATTTAAAAATAGAAAAAGAAGCACATCCTGACTCATTTTGTAATTCATGTGGAAAGACATTTAAGAATGAATGCGGTCTAAAAATTCATGTTTCCAAATTTCATCGTTTATTATCAAGTCATTCCAGATACAAATTCCTCTATATCAACCACGCCATCTAAATTAGTTAAGAACTCAACAGATAACGAAGGTTCTCTCTCAAATAATGCACGCAATGATTTTGAATGCTCTTTATGCAGCAAGATTTTTCCAAACGAACGCGGTTTAAAACAGCACTTTAAGATGAAACACATTAACTTTGATATTTCATCAGAAAATTTATTGGATCCATCTTTTATCAGCAAACAATTGGCAAATCTAAAATCCCAAATTCCTCTTATCAAGAGAATTCCAAAAGGAGCAAGAAAAGTTATAGCTCAGGAACTTTCTACAATTTTAAATAAATGCCTTTTCCAAAATATTCCACATAACTGGTTCCTGTTATTTATTTTCCCATATGCGGTCTTAAAATTACCAAATAGATCCAAGAAAAAAACATCTTCTTTGACAACAGCAGTAAAAGCAAATTTGACATCCTGGAAAGCACAGAAAAGAAATTCATTCATATCGTCCGGAATCAACAAAGAAACCCCAAACATCAAGAAAAACAAAATCCCAAAATGAAATTTTTAGCAAAAAAAGTCGAATCTAAATTATCAGATGGAGACATTAGTGGAGCCGTACGTTTACTATGTTATGATTTAAACACGTTCCACGCCCTTCAAGAAAAACATCCAACCCACCCGGACAATCGCAGTTTTCCAGAAATCAACAACAACTCCAACAACTTTGATGAAGTTTCAGCTCAAAAAATTCCAAATGCAGTTAGATCCTTTAAATCTGGATCAGCTGGAGGTTTAGATGGGTTGAGACCACAGCATCTAAAAGATTTAATTTCTGAAGAACTTGGCTGTTTCTCATCCAACCTTCTTTTTTCTCTTGCTCGTGTTTCGTCTCTAATGCTTCAAGGACTAATCCCTCGTAAAGTCGCACCGATTCTATACGGCGCTTCACTTTGCGCGTTGACTAAAAAAGATGAAGGCATATCTTTTCGCGAGCATATAATTTTTTCTGAGAGAGGCGTCAATATTTTGCTTACTGATTCATCCTATAATTTCCAATCTTAAATCAGAATTGAACATGTGGTACTTGGATGACGGAACATTGGCTGGCGATCCAGAAACTGTTTTTAATGATTTTGAGAATATAATAAACTTATGTGATATGCTAGGTCTCCAGGTAAATTCAAAAAAATGCGAAATCCACGTTTTAGCCAACGAAAATGAACATTCGTCGATTGTACAAAAATTCAAATCTATTTCTCCCAATATTATTCATGTCACGAATGATTCTTTATGAGTGCTTGGATGTCCTATAACAAATCAAACGGGTTCGTCTTTTTTACAAAAAAAAAATTAATGTTCTTTCCTTTTTTGTTAAAAACCTTAGTATATTGAATTCCCATGCTGCTTATTTCTTATTAAAAAATTCACTTGCAATTCCTAGAATCTCATATTGATTACGTTGTTTCCCTTGCTGGAATCACCCTCAATTATTAAAAAAATACGACTTTATTATATATTAAAATCTACTTTAGAAGAAATTTGTAATTGCAAATTCGATATAAATTCTTGGTCACAATGTACGCTCCCCGTTAAATTTGGTGGACTTGGTATTAGGGAAACCTCTTCAATTTGCTTTTCCGCTTTTCTGGGATCCGTTCAAGATTCATCTAAATTGATTAACCTTATTCTTCCAAAAATGTTAAATTCTTGTCCTGATTTTGACTTCGAGGAAGCCCTCAACCAATGGATAAAAATGTCCAGTGTATTCCCGATGTTCTTCCAACCTCTCAAAGAGACTTTGATAAGGTGGCATCCGGGGCATTGACTCGTGGTGCCCTTTTGAATTGCCAAGATTTACGAACAAAGGCCAGACTACTTGCATTACAAGAACCAGAAAGTCACGCTTGGCTCCATGCTCTGCCTTCTTCTTCTTTGGGTACTCTCTTGGACGATCAGACTTTCCGCGTTTCCATCGCTTTGAGATTGGGTGTTCCTGTGTACGGTCCTCATGATTGCGCTTTTTGTGGCCAAAACGTAGATATTTATGACTACCATGGCCTGAGTTGCCACAAGAGTGCAGGAAGGATGGCTCGTCACAGTGAGCTGAACAACATTCTTCAACATGTTTTGACTTCTGCGGGATTCCCTTCAGTCCTTGAACCCGTTGGAGTGTGTCGAAGTGATGGAAAACGCGTAGATGGAATGACCAGATTTCCTTGGAAGTCTGGCAAGCCTCTCTTGTGGGATGTCACATGTAAAGATTCTTTGTGTCAGTCATACATTCACTTGTCTTCAAAAAAAGCAGGAGTGGGTGAGTCCACAAAGAGAAGAAAGTATGAGGAACTTTTGGACCACTTTTGTTTTGTGCCCTTTTCTGTTGAAACGCTTGGTCCCCTTGGAGAAGAAGCCAAACAACTGATAGAAAAAATTAGTAAACATATAAGGGGCACATTGGGAAGTGGTTCAATGATTAAGTCATTTATTTTTCAAAACGTGAGTCTGGCTGTACAGAGGGGCAACGCGGCGCGGCGTTGGTGCTCGGGACTCTTCCTTCACAGAGAGGTTTGGATGAGATATTTTATATTTAATATTTATTAGATTTTTTTATATATAGTTTTATTTTGTATTGTTATTATATTAAGAACTTATTTAATTTTCTACAATAAACTATGTATATCTTGTAAAAAAAATAAAATATTAAGTGTGACATGTCATTTAAAAAAAAAAGTTACGCTGATATCAAAAATCGAATAAAAAAAATCATTCCATAAAAAAAATACAAACCTTATGTAATATCTCAAAAACTAAAAGTGACAGATAAAATTTAATTTGACAGTTGAATTGCTCTTAAAAAAGTGCCTCATGAATCTTTTTACAGTAATAAAAAATATTCATAAATAAAAAAGTTACGGGGGTGGGTCGAAAATGCACCAAATTGAAAATATATATCTTGAAAGTAGTTTAAAATATCGATGTGCGGTTTTCGGCATTAATGTTTTAACAAAAATCGAGCTCGTAACATGTAGGTTAGTTTTTTTCTATCTCCTCTAGAAATGGGCGTTTCCTATCAAAAGTGTCCAATTTGGACAACTCTGTACCTATGTGGGTAGGTATAAATGAAAATAAATCAGCACTAGTGTTTATAGAGCTCATTCTAAACAGTGTTTTAAATAGGTTCACTTAATTAATATAAAGTGAAACCTCCTATAAGCGGACACTCACGGTTCCGTCGATTTTGTCCGCTTATTGGAGGTGTCCGCTTATGAGAGGGAACTGCAAAATTTTAATATATATTTATTAACAATTTCCGCTGCTTGCGTTTTTGTGATATTAAATTTTTTAGCGATCTTTCGTGCTGATATATGTTCCTTCTCCGATACGTTAACAACTTCCATTTTTTTACGTAAACTAAGAAGTTTTTTACTAGGCGCCACTTCACAGAGATCTATTACTACCCAACTGAACAATAAAAATCAAACATAGAGTCCCGCCGAATTAAATATGTTATAAATAAGTACTTAGTCTCCGCATTAAAACGGAAAGAGGTAATTTCCTGGCTGCAGAGTGCGTTATTGCCAACATACTACATAATATTTATGCCCATGAGATGTCCTGTTAAGGAAAGTTTCAGAATTTTTTAACCAAAAAAAATTGTCCGCGTTCGGTTATTAGAGTGTCCGGTTATAGCAGTGAACTTTACAGGTAATGAAATAGGGAAAAGCTTGGTTCCAACAAATTTGTCCGCTTAAAGAGAGTGTCCGCTTATTGCAGTTTACTTATTTTTAATAAGACTTATTAGTATGGTTATATATATATATATATATATATATATATATATATATATAATTATTATATTATAGTACTTACAGTACTTAGGTATTTATACTTACTTGCGAGCTTTTACACCACGAACTTCAGCTTGAGAAAAATCCTCCGAATTTTTAATGTGTAATGCAGTCATAAACATATTTATCAACTCTGTAAACCCCGCATCAACCATTTTCAGTCTTTAACAGAATCACAAAACACTAAATTAAGAAAATTTAGACAAAACTACGTCCGGAAATAACTGAACACCACGTTCAAAGCTCCAATAAGTACAATATCATTTATTTACATATCGAGATCCAAAGGCGTGATGTCACAACCAATGGCAGCGCGTTTTAAGAACAGGTCAAGTTATTCAAATTTCAAACCTTTATTACTCAGTTAATTTAATTGTTATTGAAATTTTTCTTTTTCTAGGAAGTTTCTTATGATTTTAATTGTTTTTAAAGGATTCGATTTTTTGGGCAAGTTCCCTATTGTCTTGTTTCGTTTTTAATTCATTCCGTTGCCAACTAAGAAGAAACTATAATCTAACAACAATATATTATTTTTAATAATATTTAAAATTAATAGAAAACCAAAAATGCTTGTAAAATCTACATTTATATTGATAAATTTGACAGAGGAAATCTAAAGTTTTCAGCAAGTACTTTTTACATTTTTACCTTTTTGCTTTTCAATTTTATGTTTTTTTTTGTATGTAAGTCACTTTGTTGAATTTGTTTTATTGTGTGTATGTTTGTGTGTATGTTTCTGTTTATTATTATTGTTATTATTATTTTTTTCACCATTTGGTCTCGTCATCTGCAGTAGGTCTGATTGTGATATTCTAATTAATTTTATTTTATTTAGTTTTTTTATTTTGTAAATTAATGTGTATGTTTAGTTTTCAAAGTCCTAGTTAAAAAATGTATTTTAAACATTTTAATGATGAAATTTATTTAAACATTGTTACAAATTAACGAAAAAAACGAAATTATTTGTCATAAGTTTATTTTTTTGAGATTTTAAAAATGTATTGTTGCATTTTAGTGCTATGAGTATGGCCCAATAAAGGGCCGAAACGTCGGTGTAAAAAGAAAAAGATTTCTTGTTTAACTTGACCCCTTCCAACCAATCAACACTATACTAATTAAATTGGGTCGAAAAAACGTCACTTTCTCTACGAGAAAATGTTTAGCACTTGATTCTCTACGACCTATTTGAGTAATATCGTCGTGTCGTCTGTCTGTGTGTTTGTCCGGAAGATGATAGCTTCTAAACCGCCAAATCGATTTTCATGAAATTTTTAAGTAAAATAGTGTTCGACACTGTAACGAGCTGATTAGATTTTGGTCACAATCTATTAATGCTATGCATGGGCGCACCCCGGGGCCCGGGCCCCCCCCAAGCCTTAGATTTTTTTACATATTTTCGACATATTTCAGAAAAAAAAAACACAAAAAATAGCTTAATATTCGACATCATGAGGCTTCGGGCCCCCCCCAAGAGGCCTCGGCCCCCCCCAAGACATATTCCTGGGTGCGCCACTGATGCTATGAGAGTTTTTGACAGTTTAAAAATTAAAAATATGCTTTTGAGCATCGTATCAATATGCTTCCGGAATATAGCAGGACACATTTTTCTCAATAATTTGCCTACAAAGTTTTTGTTTACAAAAAACTGTTTTCAAGGCTGATATAGCGTGGAGCTCAGTATGGTAATGGGCTAGGAAGGTATCAGATCCGTAATGGATCCATTTATTTTGTTAAAACGGTAAGTCCAAGAAGAAATTTTATCTGCAAGAAATTTCCACGACACAATTATCTGCAATTCATCTATGTGCTATACGGCTTACCGTTTTGGCCGCCTATGTCTTCTACACGTGTGGCATTTTATATTAATAAAGTTTCTCTCTACTACCAAAACAAACCGTTTTTGCGTAAAATGCAAAAAATAATTTTCCACTTTGATGATCTCTATCTTCAAAAATATTTTTTTTTGCATTTTACGCGAAAACGGACGTAGTCGTAAAATAAAATTTTTATCTATGAGAAATGTTTAGCACGCAGTTCTCTACAATCTGTCTTCATAGATTATAGGTCTACAACCACATGTTTAGAAGATAGAGGGCGGCAAATTTGGCAAAAATTATTTTAGCATTTTACGCAAATACGGTTTGTTTTGGTCGTAGAAACAAACTTTATTGAAATGAAAGTTTAAGAATTCCCGGCAATCTGTTTTCTTGGGTCACAGCAACAACCATTGTGTAGAACATAGAAGGCGGCAAATATGGAAAAAAATATATTTTTTTATTTTATGTTAAAACGGTAAGTTCTAGAAAAAGAAAAAAACTATCTACACGAAATCTCCACGACACAATTTTCTACAATTCTTATATGTGAGTCACAGCTCTACGGCTTCTACTCTTTTCGCGTAAAATGCAAAAAAAATATCTGCGCCTTTGTTTTCTACACACGTGGCCGTATAGCTGTAAACTACCAAAATAGATTGTAGAGAATTTTGTCCTGAACATTTTATATTATACAACTCGCACCGAACCGTTTTTGCGTAAAATCCAAAAGAAAATTGTCCACTTTGGCGACCTCTATCTTCTAAACATGTTGTTTTAGACCTGTGTTTTATGGAGACGGATTGTAGACCATTTTTCGCACATAAGAATTTTCTCTACGACGCGACGCGTAAAATTCAAAAACATGATTTTTGGCAGTTTTGGCTACAAATGTGGTTGTAGAGCAGTAACCTAAGTAGGACTCGCCACAAAAACATCGAAAAAAGTTTTGTCGAACCGTAAAAACATCGAATCATAAAAAGTCGAAAAATAATAAAATCGAAAAATAAAAGAGAAGAAAGCAATTTAAGCGAAACGTAATTTTGTCGATCCGTAAAATTGTCGAAAATAATGTAGAAGAAAATAATTTAAACGAATCGTAATTTCGACGATCCGTAAAAATGTCGAAACGTAAAAAAGTCGAAAATTAAACGCGCGATACGCAATGGAGTAGAGACGCAAAATCATCGAAACGTAATTATGTCGAAGAACCGTAAAAAAGTCGAAAATGCGGGTGCGATGTTGTCTTATTTTGCAAAATTTCTTGGCTAAATTCGTTGAACTTACGCTGAAAGTTTCACTATATATGGTTAGATGGCACCTGAGGTCATCTTAAAGAACGAAGGGGCCGCTTATGAATTAGCTGAGGTAAGTCGAAATCGTTTTTAGCATGTTCTCCAGTAGTATGATTTTAGTTCCTATTATTTTATTATTAAATAATAGGTATAGTTTTCTAAAACTCTTACATTATTAGAAAATACTTTGATATTATAAATAAAATACATATGTAGGCACCTAAGTATTAATTAAATCTTATACGCCAGTAGCTAGCCCATGGAATAGTAAAGAAATTCAAACCTCGCAATGTCTGGTTGGGCAGAATTTTCGAAGTTGTGGTGATTCTGATATAAATTGGTACGATTAATAAACTTATGAAGACATTTACAAAAATCATATTTTTTTTTCCGGCGACGTAATATATGCGGCGTCGCGACGCTTTCAAATGTGACGTGACATTGATCCAGATTTTCTGAAATAACTTAATAACTACATTAGATAGGACAGTTCTAATTTCACTTTTAGGCAGACAACGAGTGTGCCTTTCTAACAAGGTATTACACTTTAGAAGCGTGATTAAGTTTCATTAAATAAAAATCGTTAAATTTAGTTTTTATCAAAATTTACATTTTTGTATTTTTCCTTAATTTTGGTTCATCTGAAGCGGTTAAGTGGTTTTAGGGGTGATTTTGGGTTTGGTTGCAAACTAAGGTTTCTTTTGAGTCTGTTGAGTCAGTTTTTTTTATAAAATCCATGGATTTTGCTCATAACAAAAAAAAATTTTACTACACTTTATTTTGAACTATTTTTTTCTTAAGTTTTTATTATTATGTTTTAGAATTTAAAGAAAATTTAAAAAAATATATTGCAGTTACAAAATATTGTCAGGGAGTTTGGGAATTTAATCCAAACACAAGAAATGATACTTTAAAAATCCTTGAATTGTGAGTCAATTTTGGCACCTGTTCATTCATGTCCATGGGATTTTTATATTTCCCGGGTGATTTTGTTCCTCCAAAAGAATTTACTTTCCCAAGGAACAAGCTTTCAAAATTTGTGTAAATCTCCAAAAACCATATTGAAGTTTTCATGCCATTTGTCCCAAAAAATAGCTATTTTTAGAGAATCTATGAAATCCCATAAAAACAAGTCATTACTGTTATTAACTAGCTGTAGATCTATGACTTGAACTTAACTATAGAAATTTTTGTACTTCCAGTATATAAAGCCTTCATTTTTTTTTTAATTAGTGGGGGTGCTGACCACATACTATCATCCAGTTTATTAAAATATCGTGTGAAGCAAAAAAAAAACGGAGAATTTTTTTCGTTATAACTCTTGAACTAGTTACCGATTTTATTGAAAAAAGCTGATGTTTGCAGTTAATGAATCAGAATTTTAAGAAAAAATAATTTATCCGCAATCTCGAAATTACAAGATGGAGCACAAAATCATGCTAAACCCTTTAAATTTGCTTGTTGAAGTGTAAACTTTTTTAGGCGCATTTAGCAGTTTTGTGGGTAGTGAATTGAACTGAGCCGTCAGGCTCGGCTATGTAACGCTCATTCGGGTGAAGTCGGCTCGAGGTGACTAACTGCGAGAAGAACATTCAGCAAGCGATATGATGATGCAGATGAAGGCCAGTATTATTAATTTCGTTTTGTTGAAGTTTACACTTCTGCCGTGTGGTCTTAAGCACACACACTTTTTTTAAATTTTCTGTTCCAGATCTTTTTTTAGTTTTTTTTTAAATTTATAAAAAAATCCTATTTCTGCCACGCACGGACGAGGTACGCATTACTAAAATCAGTTGGATTGGAAAACAATTAATTTTTGTTTTAACCTTTATTGTACAGATTTCAATTCTGTCTCCATTCAATTCCTAATAATTATTACTAAACCGATTTTCCTCAAATAAAAAGTATCAAGGCAAAAATTAATTGCCTATCGAAATTTATCACCTTCTTAAAATTTAAGATGGCGGTCAGAATCAAACTTAACCTTTCAAAGAGGTTTGTTTATTCTTACGTTTCGAGAAACTGTTCGTTTTTTTTAATTCGTTAAAAAGCTCTTTATCCGCCACACACAACAAAACTTAAATCATTAAAATTGGCTTAGCAGTTTCGGAAATATTAATTTTTATTTTAACCATTGATAGAGCAAAGCTGTTTCACAAACTATACGATTGCCTAATTTTGTCTGCATTTCCTCACAAATTCATTAAAACTAAACCGATTTCAATTAAATGAAAAGTATTGTTACAAATTTAAGTTATTTAAATTTTATAGTTAGAATTTATTTAGGTTTAGTGTAGTATTAAGTTGACGTATTTTATGGTTGTATTCTTAATCTAGGTTTTAGTTGCGTTATCTGTGACAAACTGGTATGCGAACGGTCCGTGTTCTAGAAAAGGGTGGAATAATTCCGAATCGAACAAGGATGGAAAATTCTCGAATAGTAGGCAGACCCTTATATATAGGGCCGGACGTCGTGCATCGGGCAGTCAGAGATAACCAATGGTAGTGATCGCTAGATGTTAACGCGAAGTTAATAGGCGTATTAAGGTAGTGAATTATTAGCAAGTTATTAGTAAGTTTAAGTGCGTGTTTTTGTACATACTTACTGTCGGAATAAATTGACGTATCGTTTTCAACAATTGCGAGTTTTAGTTGTTGTGGAGAACCCGTAACAATTGGTGTCAGAAGTGAGATTAAAATAAATAAATAGTGCAAAGACTATCCTTACATAGTACCGCCGGCTAGGACAATTGAAAAGAAGAACAGTAAGTGATTTTGCCAGAATATTCAGAACTGAATAGTGCAAAGACTACCCTTACATAGTACCACCGGCTAGGACAATTGGACAGAAGAACAGTAAGGGATTTTTCCAGAATATTCGAAGAAGTTCGATATTGATTTATTCAAAAACCAAAAGAGATATTTAAGAATCGACTTCGATATTAGCTTAGTTAGTTAAAAAGTAAGAATTAGAAAGAATTTCTAGAATATTCCATCACTTTCTACGACGCTTCATTCGAAAACCAGAAGAAATATCCAAAAAGCGACTTTGACATTAGCTTAGTAATTTCAAAAGTAAGAACTAAAAAGAATTTCTAGAAGATTCCATAACATTCTACGATGTTCTATTCAAAAACTAGAAGAGATATACAAATACCGATTTCGACATTAGTTTAGTTATTTCAAAAGTAAGAATTAGAAAGAATTTCTAGAAGATTCCATAACATTCTACGACGTTCTATTCAAAAACTAGAAGAGATATACAAATACCGACTTCGACAGTAGCTTAGTTATAGTAATTAAGTAATTAGTAAGAATTAGAAATTATTTCTAGAATATTCCATAACATTCTACGACGGTCTATTCGAGAACCAAAAGAGATAATCAAAAAGTGACTTCTACATTTGCCTAGTAGCAGAAAGAGTAGCATTTACCAGTATATTCCAGAACATTCCATTAGGTTCTATTTAAGAATTGGAAGAGATATTGAAAAACCGACTTCGACATTCGCTTTGTAGCCCTAAAGTACACGTTTTAAGTTTACTAGACAAAGATCGGCCAAGATGGAAGATTTAACTAAAATGATGCAGGCTCTAGCAGCTCAAATGGCTCAAAACCAGAACGACATGAAACAGACCATTGAACAAAACCAGGGCGATATGAAACACACCATGGACGACATGAAACACACTATTGAACAAAATCAGAATAATATAAGACAGACCATCGAACAAAACCAGAACGATATGAGACAGACATTAGATGGCATGCAAGAAAACTTCGATCAGATAAAGAGCAACTCCGAACAGCTGAGAGAAGTGTTCAAAGCAGCAACTGAAGATCTTAAGGAAGAAATAACTCAAAGAATGCGGAATGTAGAAGAAAAGGTACAAAACCAATTGCAGAATGTAGAAGAAACGGTACAAAACAAATTGCAGAATGTTGAAGAAAAAGTGGAGACCAAGCTACAGAATGTAAGAGAAGAAGTTTTTCAAACAGTGGAAGAAAAGCTCCAGGATGTGTCAAAACAGCTTATACAGCTTCAGAAAGAACACAACAAAATAAAAGCTCAGGGATGTGTCGTGAATTCCAACCAAAACATTAAGCCTCCAAATTTTGATGGTACGTCTTCCTGGTCCACCTACAAACAACAATTTGAAGCTGCCGCCGCTGCAAATAGTTGGAACGATGACGAAAAAGCTAGAGCTTTGTTAGTAGCTCTACGAGAACCCGCTCTTGGACTTTTACGGTCTATTCCAGCGGAACAAAAACAGAGTTACAATGCTTTAGTGGCAGCTTTAGAAAGAAGATATGGAGATGAACATTTACGAAATTTGCATTGGTCAGAATTAAGTATTCGCCAACAAAGAGCAGGGGAGTCATTACAAGAGTATAAAGCGGATATCAGGAGGCTGATGTACTTGGCTTACCCAGAAATGCCAGAAAATTACAGAGATCCCTTTACGGTAGATCGCTTTATTAACGGCTTGCGAGACACAGACTTAGCAAAGTTACTTCGTCGAGAACGCTTCCATAATAGCAGTGAAGTGTTTATTCGAGCCCTTGAAATTGAATCATCAAATAATATATCCAGGCCAAAAGTCAGAGCTGTTTCAATTCAGGAGGGAGAAGAAATGAGCACTGGAGAGGAGGTCAACTTAAAAACGTTAAACCAACTGTTTCAGTCACTGATAGAGAAGATTGATTCTTTGAAAGAAAGCAGACGATCCCCTCCAAATGTAAAGTGTTTCAGATGCGGACGTACAGGGCATATTCAACGCGATTTTCGTGTCCAAATGAGGTCTCGCTCACCATCTACTGGGACAGAGTACCGAAGAAGAGATCAGGAAAACTAAAACTAGTCAACGCAGAGGGGCGGGTGTTGGCTAATGGGAATTTAGCCCCCAGAATTTACTCTATTAAGAGCTTAAAACATACTGCTGACAGTCTTAACATCGACGGACTTATTAATGGAAGAAAAGTTAATATAACAGTAGACACTGGTGCTGCCATATCATTGCTTAAGTTCAAAATTGCAACGAGATATAAAATTCGATCAACAGAAAAGAAAATAACACTTAAGACTGTGACTGGAGTATCCGCCGACGTGTTGGGGCAGACAGACATAGACCTACAGCTGGGAAGATTGAAGATTCGCCACACTGTATTGGTTGCCGAAATAGGAGACGAATTTATTTTGGGAATGGACTTGATTAGTAAACATGGATTTGCGTTTGATAATAAACTTAATACCCAAAGATTTGGGAATGAAGAGTTCATTTTTTCAAATAGTCACTTCACTAAAGAACAAATAAAGGTCGTGTATGTACAACAAGACTGGTCGGTAACAGTGAGACCATAATTTTTGGGAGGCTAGAAAGTAAAACATCAAGCTGTGTCGGACTCATAAGCCAACAGAAATTATCCAACACCTACCTCGTTGCAAAGTCACTAGTTAAAACCGATAAAGACATCCCGATTAGAGGCCAATATTTTCCCAAATAGTGTCAAAATTAATAAGGGGGAGGTGGTAGCATTATTTGAACCAGTACAGAGGATAAATGCAAGTTATCAATGGAGGTACTTCAGCAATTTGAGTCAACTTGGCAACATCTCACTCCAGAAGAATTTAGTAAAGCGAGAGAGTTTATAGAAGAACAAAGTAATATCTTCGAAACTAAGAGTACCCGTAGCTTGGATAGTCTCGAACATCGAAGAACTGTGGGCGATCTATCTCTCTTCTACAGGTATTATTACGGAAAATGCTCTGAAGAGTTGGCAAGTATGATCCCCCCGGGAGTAGCACCTACTAGGCGAACACGTCAAACAGACGGTAACCACCAATTTATTGTCAAAATAGAAGCACCAAGAACCTCATTATATCAGAATTCATATCTCTGGAGAACAGCATCGCTGTGGAATAAACTCCCTGCGACAGTTTTCCCTGCAGGTTACAACCTGATCCGTTTCAAAACCAACACACACCAACATTTCCGCGCACTTGCCGCTTCTCGAGCGTGATAGGGATCTACTTGCGAGTGCGCATACCCGTAAAAAAAAAGAGTAGTTCGGGACGCACAAACCTTATTCAACATTCCATCAACACTGGCGATGCCCAACCGATAAGACAGCCCCCAAGAAGACTACCATTGGCCAAACAAGAAGAAGTTCACAATCTCATTAATAAAATGCTCAGCGACGGTGTTATTGAAGAGTCATCAAGTCCTTGGTCATCTCCTGTGGTGTTGATCACTAAAAAGGATGGAAGTACTAGATTTTGTGTCGATTACAGGAAACTTCACGATGTGACCAAGAAAGATAGTTACCCACTGCCAAGAATAGACGACACATTAACAACGTTGGCAGGATCATATTGGTTTTCTACTCTTGACCTGAAAAGTGGGTATTGGCAAGTAGGAATCTTTGAAAGAGATAAAGAGAAGACTGCATTCTCTGCTGGAAGTGGACTTTATCAGTTTAATGTGATGCCATTTGGCCTATGCAATGCTCCAGCTACATTTGAAAGACTAATGGAAGTCGTTCTACGAGGCCTTACTTGGAAAACTTGCCTAGTCTATTTGGATGATGTCATAGTAATGGGGAAATTATTTCAAGATCAATTCGTGGAGGGTGTCCATGTGGGTAATATTTTCAATGGAATGAAAGGGTAGAAACAAAAAACATAAATTGTTTCTGGGTCTTGGTCCCACAGTGTTTTTATTGGTAGACCGGTGTCGCCTTACAAAGGCATCTTCAGTACATTCAACACTACAAGTAAAAATCGACAAAATCAGGAAAGTGTTTGTCAAGAAATTGCTCTAAATACTATTAAGTTTCTCTAGTTTACCCCACTTGTCATTTAACCCCTGAAATTTTCTTGGAAAAATGAAAGTTATCACTAATAAAAAATAAAATAAACTTACCTAAAATATCAAGTGACATTTAGTCAACAGTGGATGATTGTATGCATGACATTTTTTAAGTTTTGTCATTGAGAAACTATTTTTGTTATAATTTTGAAGAATACAGCGATTTTTGTTGGACCAGTTTTTTATTTTTGTTTTGTAGGGGAAACCGGGGAGAAAATGGGGAGATTGGAGGGAGAATGGGAGTTGAACAAGGTGAGGGAAGTGGTCGTGGGGGTGGGGGCCATGAAGGAGGTGGAGGTAAGATTTGGCTATAGCTGTTTTTAAGTTTTCTTCTTTGGACTAGTTTATCTATCAGTTGTTCTGAATAATTATAAGTTGTTGCAATCTGTTTAATTGTATTAATTTCGTTTTTAAGGGCAATTTCACTCATGAGAATCGTTAGTGCTCTGTATACATAGCTGTTTAGTGCAGCCATTTTGTGTTCAACCGGATGAAAGGTAGAATTATCTAATATTACCCCAGTATTTGAAGGCTTACGATAAATAGAGGAGTGTGTTCCATTGACCCTGGAAATGGTTAAATCTAGAAAATTTATTTGAGAATTATTTTCTATCTCCAAGGTAAATTTCATTTTTTAAAAAAGAAATTAATACAATTAAACAGATTGCAACAACTTATAATTATTCAGAACAACTGATAGATAAACTAGTCCAAAGAAGAAAACTTAAAAACAGCTATAGCCAAATCTTACCTCCACCTCCTTTACGACCCCCACCCCCACAACCACCTCCCTCACCTTGTTCAACTCCCATTCTCCCTCCAATCTCCCCATTTCTCCCCGGTTTCCCCTACAAAACAATTTGTCACCAAACAATCTGTCACAAAACAACCTGTTACAACCCATACAACCTAATAACAATATGAGCTATTATGTCACTCTTACATTTAATGGCCCCAGCTCATATAAAATAGCAAAAATATTCAAAAATAAAGGCCTAAAAGTAGCCTTTAGATCAAAAGACACTCTAGGCAACATGCTTTTAAATAACAAAGATAAAGTGGACACCTTACAAGGCAAAGAAAGAAGAAATCTGCCTATGTAGGTAGAACCCTAAGAAACTTTTAAATCAGGTTCCAGGACCATTTTAGGGACATTAGACTGAACAGGGAGAGCGGCAGTAAGTTTGCTTTACATGTTCTAGATACAGGCCATCCCCCAGATTTTCAATCTGGTTATAAAATACTACATTTTAACGGAAATCTTGACACCCAGAAGAATCTTGAAGATCTAGAAATATATAGGTTGTACAAAAATAACCCACAAAAAACTCTAAACCAACAACTTAGCTTAGAAAATAATAGCTTACTAAAATTATTTTTTGAAAATTAAATCTCTCCTTTTCATCAAAATATAAAAACCAAATCATTTAATTGTTTTTGTCCTGAAAAATATGTTGTTGGAAGGGTTTTCTTAGAAAAAAGATAGATAAGATATATTTTAATTCATTATAATCCCCAACTTGTATGTCCTTTGTATCGTTTAAGTGTAAAACAATTTTTTAGAATTTATTTTAGCCTATGTGACTACTTTTATAGGAAAAGCTTAACATTTTTTAATTTTTTTTTAAGTTTTAATTCTTTTATTATTGGGGTTTGTCCTTTTCTGGTTTGTAAACTTGTCATTTCCCATTAATAATCTAAAGTATCAGTGTACCTTTTTCCTCAGGCCACTTAATTTAATGTATTAAAAACTTGAGGCTTAAAAATTAGTTCAGCAATCCTTCACAAGATTGCACCACAAGCTACAAACTAACATAACCTTAAACAAAAATAAAAAACTGGTCCAACAAAAATCGCTGTATTCTTCAAAATTACAACAAAAATAGTTTCTCAATGACAAAACTTAAAAAATGTCATGCATACAATCATCCACTGTTGACTAAATGTCACTTGATATTTTAGGTAAGTTTATTTTATTTTTTATTAGTGATAACTTTCATTTTTCCAAGAAAATTTCAGGGGTTAAATGACAAGTGGGGTAAACTAGAGAAACTTAATAGTATTTAGAGCAATTTCTTGACAAACACTTTCCTGATTTTGTCGATTTTTACTTGTAGTGTTGAATGTACTGAAGATGCCTTTGTAAGGCGAAACCGGTCTACAAATAAAAACACTGTGGGAGCAAGACCCAGAAACAATTTATGTTTTTTGTTTCTACCCTTTCATTCCATTTCAAGATCATCTAGACAATTTACGAGAAGTATTTTCAAGAATCAGAAATGCCAATCTTAAATTAAACTCAAAGAAATGTTTTCTATTCCAAGAAAAAGTTGAGTTCCTGGGTCACGTCGTTTCCCGAGAAGGTATCCATACTGACGAAAAGAAGTTACAAGCAATAAAAGAATGGCCTCAACCTCGTGACAAACATGAATTGAGAAGCTTTTTGGGTCTGTGTACATACTACAGACCATTCGTAGAAGGATTCGCCAAAATAGCGTCTCCATTACATAGACTTACAGAAAATAAAGCTTCTTACAAATGGAATACCGAATGTGACCAAGCATTTAGAAGACTAAAAGCAGCATTATGTTCTAGTCTGATTCTTGCATATCCCATTCCCAAAGGTAAATTCATATTAGATACTGATGCGAGCAACGATGGCATAGGAGCAGTACTCTCCCAAGTACAAGATGGAGAAGAACGGGTCATCGAATTTTTCAGCAAAAAGCTATCCAAACCAGAGAGAAATTATTGTGTTACCAGAAAGGAGCTCCTAGCCATCATTAAATCCGTAGATCACTTTCACAAATATCTCTATGGACAAGAGTTTCTGATTAGAACGGATCATGCTGCGTTACAGTGGCTCATGAAAATGAAACAACCTGAGGGGCAAGTCGCGAGATGGATAGAAAAGCTACAACAATACCATTATCAAATTAAGCACCGAGCGGGAAGGGTGCATAATAATGCGGATGCATTGTCCAGAAGACCTTGCCCTGAGGATTGTAAACATTGCAGGAAAATTATGCGAAGAGTTATAAAAAACTTTAGGAATTACTTTTTTAACTTAAGGTAAGTAGATTATTTTTTGATAATTTGGATCACAGGGATTTTAAACTTATTCTTTAAATACCAATGATACAAAAATTGTGCAAGAAATGCATGAATTTTTTTCTTTTCGATATTTCATTGGACTAACAAAAAAGCTTTCAAGAACTTTCAAATTAATTTTTGCAAAAATATTTTCGTCCTAATATGTACTTTCCGGAGTACATACACTGTTGGTGCGAAAAAGTGCGATAGTCTCCGAATTGGTTATTAAACATGACGGTACATATTCTGATAGACACAAAGTACCTATTCTAGTGCATTTTAATTTGTGTTTCCGTGTGTCTTCTATATAGATAGTAATGAGCAAAGTACCTTAAAAGAAGTAGATTGAATCATAGATATTAAAACTTCTGTCTTAGCAATGAACTTTAAAAAACAAAAGACAAATTCAATATGGCCGCCAAAATACATAGGAAATTAATAGAAACTGCAAACATTTAAAGCAGACACATCTGTTTTAGGGTATTTGGAGCATCTAAATTCAAATATAGAATAAATTATATCGGTGGGGGGGCGGGGTTCGGTTCGCTAGATTAAAAAAATTAAATTTGTCACGTGATACATCGATTAAGGGGTTTTTATGTACTTTGAATCCAAATATAATGCTTAAAATAAATGGATCCATGCTAGCCTATTAGCACACTTCAAGTGAAGCCATTATATATAAGCCTTGAAAACAGTTTTTTGTAAATATCTACGAAACCAAAGCTCTTACCAAGTTTTTTGCTAACACAAATTATTGTCCAAAATATAGTCTATGTTTTCAAAACCGCATATTGATACGATGCTTCGTTAAAAAGTTAGCATTTTTAAAAAATTTTATCAGCTCGTTAGAGTGTCGAACACTATTTTACCTGAAAATTTTATGAAAATTGGTTCATCGGTTTAGGAGCTATCGTGTTACGGATAGAAATAATATATACACACACACACACACAGACAGACATCAGGACGAATTGCTAAGATAGGTCAAAATACATCCAAATAAACATTTTCGGGGTTATCTCAAAAATTGTTTTTTCGTCGAAAATAATACCTTCTCTAGCCATTGCTACGCGGGCTAGGAAGGTAAAATTAAATTAGAAGAAAGTCGACTAATATGGGGTAGGCACGATTTTTTTGAAAAAAACCGTACGAGAAAAACTCTTTAGCATTCCCATGGGGAGGGAAGTCGTGGGAGATCATAAATAAATTGTGTATGGATTACTATAGGCACGACTAAACTTCTCTATGAATTTTTATTTTAGTCTCTACCGCTTCCTCAGGGAGAGAAGATCGGTGCTGGGGCAAGATCGTATCCAACCCAAAACAGAAGAGGGGCAGGTTTCTGAATTCCATGGCCTTCTTAATTTAGAGAGAGAGGAGGGGGGGATTTCATAATATAATTTAATTTCAATGTCCGATTTTAAAAAACTTGGTTAAAGAGGGGGACAGCTCAACAGCTGCACTTCTCCCCCCCCCCTGGATACGCCATTTGCTAAGGGTGACTTAGGGGATAATTGAGTAAATTATTATGGATTTTTATTGTCTTGGTTGAATTTAGCAAATAAAACTATTTCCATGATAAACTGTGCATTTCCATTAAAAAGGTAAAGTTTTGACCTCCAAATAAATGGGGGAAGGGGTGATTGAATGGTTACAAAACTTTTTATTCCTTATATTTCAGTCCTGCGGACCAAAATACTTAAGAATATACATAATATTTTGAATTTTTATAATAGATCAATTTTTACCCCCCCCCCTCAGTAAGGAGGGAGGGGGGTAATAGGGAAAATTCGATAATTGAAATTTTTTTTTAGAGAACTCGTTTTTGGCGCACCAAAAGTAGGAGGATTTGGGGGTCTACCCTCTGAGTTTTGCAACTTATATTTTTTTGTAAGGCGGTGTAATTTGTAGACCATATTAAAAATAATACACTTTTTTAAAGAGCTTTTAGGCAGTATAAATCACAAAAATGGTGGTGACAAGAGTGGGGGGTAATAATAAATAGCTTTTAATGGTATATTAGCTATTTAGATTTCTTTATTGATTTGCGTTTCTGTGATTAGAGAGTTTCACTTGAAAAGTCTATTTTTGGCCAAAATATTGATCCCTCAGACCATAGTGCAACGGTCAGAGTTCACTCATTTAATTTAAAATATTATTTGAGAGTGCGCTCTTCCACTCAGGCCAACGTATACCTAATCTTTACAAAAGAAAATAAAATAACATGTGTGTATGTTGGGAGCAACAAGTAACAGAAAATGTGATTTCTATGTTGCATACATAAATTAAAACAAGCTTTCTGTTCTTGGCACTAGATGTCACAGTCTAGTCTACATCTTTTTATCCTTTGCTTTTAACAACTCTCTACACTAAATCAATGGTGTAACCAACTAAACTATCAATACTTACTTATGTGCAAGTGATTTTTAGGCCTTTTTTTGGCTAAACAAATAAAACACCGTTTTACGATATTGATATCTCACAATAGCACTTTACCTTTTAAAACTTTGATCCCAATTGAAAATTTTTGAATAAACCACTGTGGATTGCGCTTTTATTTCGACTCCAGAGCTGGTAACAGCTCTCGTCACGCTCGAAAACTAAAAAAATAGTTTTTGAGGAAAGAAACACTTTTCCGCACTAGTGCGAAAAAAACAACACCATGACAAAAAATTAAAAACAAACTGTCAGTCAAAACACTATACCTTGTCAAAATTTAATGTAAATAAATTCTTGTAAAATCTTGGTTCACTTGATTGCTGACCCGAATCATCTAAGCGCGATATTTTTGGCACTTGTTAGATAAACTATTATTTTCTACTAGCATATGGAAAACTCCACTTTTCTGCGCACATTCTAGATTTAAAAGTGCGAATTTTTGTATTAGTAAAAAAAATGAACAGTACTTGAAATTGTACTTCAAGTACTTCTACAAACCACTAAATTGTACTTGGTACTTGAAATACTTTTAACAATGTACTTGCAAATGTACTTGATTTTGTCAAGTACAGGATTTCAAGAACACTAAAATGTACTTCAAGTACATCGAAAGTACTTCAAGTACATTATAAGTATTTCAAGTACACTTAAAGTACTTCAAGTACATTCGAAGTACTTTAAGTACTTCAAGTACAATAAAATGTTTTTACTTGAAGTACAATGTATAGGTGAGATATAAAGTTAAAATGTTGAAGACAAGTGGAAACCTCAGGGTTGCCACCTGTCCGGTTTTTTTATCAACCTGGCAGTGAAGTCCGGTATTTTAGCAACCTCGATAGGTAGGTCTTAATAAATCGCCCAAACAATCGTAATATTTGGTACACACTTATCCAAAGAATATTGCCCATAGGCTTTATTATTTGCACGCTTTATTATTTCGTGGAACAAGAAATTCAAATTCAGTGTGAGAAACTACTGCAGCACTGTCATGCCATCTATTGAGGGGTGTCGGTAGTTGTCACCCTTAGCCAATGCCTTAATATTTTATTTGTGTTTGGTCAAATAGCGTGACAGAAGTTGGTTTGGGATTGTTATGGTGATATTAGGGACATTTTGAAACACGTATTTGACAGTTCGTTATTGTTATGGTAATTTATGACGCTGCGCAGTCGCTACTTTATCTCAGTGGCGTAGCGACGAAGCCCCGGGCTCGTGTTCTAAACAATAGTTTATTTACCTTACTTACTTACCTTACCTTTGTAACCATATTTTTTAAATTTTTGATTTTTTCTGGGCTCCACCAATTTTTACTGTGCTTTAGCAATAGCATAAACCCGGTTATAGTAAGTTTTTTGGTCTACTAAACAGTTATCGGGTTTTTTCAATTTTTTGGTACTCTAAAACTAAGGTAACTACTGGTTTTTTTTGGTTTATAACTTTACTTATTTTTTATTATTATTAGTCTTCACTAAGACTAGCATTAGGTTTAATACAAATCACCTTAAAAATGTGTTTTATTTTTTGAAAAGCCTTGTGGTCACATAACCTGACCACTTTGCCCCAGCATACTTATAAAACCTTTACTTAAAAATATCAAGGCAAAAATTAATCTTAAAAAGTTTAGTTATAACATAGGGGGAATTCGGGATGGCCCCCTTTTCGTACTTTAACATAAAATGGTATTTTTAAACCAGTTAAAAGACAAATTTATGTTATTTACTGTTATGAAAAAATTTAATGTATTTGGAAAATGACATTTAAAATAATTAATTTTTAAAATATAATATAGGAACGGGGCCATCACGGGCCTATAACGGCTTGTTGGTCTAAACATATACTAATGTAAACAACTTGGTAGCGTAAATTATTATTAAAGCTTTTTTGCTTATATACCAACAGTATAACGCTATTTTTGTCGAAAAAATCCTACTTAGTGAATTTGGCTCATATTATGTGTTTGTAGGTTAGACTTATTACTAAACTAAAAAACCGATAAAAACGTTCAAAACAATCACGTTTTATGAAAAAGTCTTTTTACCTTACCATTTATGAATATTCAAGACCCACGAAAATAGAAAATCAATTATGTTTTCCCAAATAACTATTGAATATTATTAAAAATGGGATTATAGCACCGACCACGTCTCCAAAACAAATAACACTGACCGGAAAAATGTTGCAAGCTCTCCAATATTGGGATTTCCCCAGAGGACCATCAAGTTAGGATGCAATTATACCTGAAATTCCCATACATATTGTAACAAAACGGGATTTGAGCATAAATGGTATTTTTGCCATTTATAAGTTTTTAAAGATGTTTATTTAAATATTGTTTTGACATCAACAAGCATTAATTATATGCAAGACTAGGTTAAGATTAAGTAAAATTTATGGCAACTCGGCGACTTGTTTTTAGGCATGTTTTCAGGTTCGCTGTATTTTAATAAAAGTTGTATTCGGCTAATATGTCCTTTGAGCCACTAACATCAAAATAATTCTTATTTTGTAACTGGAAACAAATTTTAAACTATTTTCAATTAAAAAAGAAACACACTGTAAGATTTAAACTTTACCGAATTTCTAAATCCACGCATCTTTGAATTGCGGTGGTATTTTGTCTCTTTGTCTTTCTCGCCAATGCGAGAGAGCTTAAGATTCAGGCCACGGCAACCAAGAGTGTCTGTAGAGAGGAGTGGTGGAAGAAATCCGTTAAAGAAAGCTTAGATTTAGCCCAATCAGCTAGCGACAAACTGAGAATGTCTAGAGAGCGGGGTATTGAAACTTTCGAAAGTCGTCAGCGACTTTACTCTTTAGTTTGTCTTTGCCTAGTACGGTACACTTTCATTTACACTTCTTAAGGGGGGTTTTATTTCAACTGGGGAAATTTATCAATTATTTTAACATTGTCTAAAACTGTTAACTTTAATATTCATAATTATTTTGGTCTTTTCTTTTAGAGTTTATTGATTGTAAAGTCATTAATTATTACTGTTTCCAGTGTTTTGAAATAATGTGTTTAACTGTTTTATGGTTTTTTATCAACAAAATACAAACCATTCTTTGCCCTAAAATTGGCATTTTTAATTAATAACATATCCCAAACCTAAACAGTAATATTAAGTAAATTAAACAGTTGATTGAATAGTTTCACTCATTCAATCAACGTTTAAGATGTTGATAAATATATATATTTACAACAAATATATAAAAGGTTTATAAAACCTAAAAGTTTAAGAAGTGTGAATATTTGAATATGAAAGTTCAATGGTAGTAAAAATTTGATATTTAAATAATAAATATTAGAAGTGAAAGTGTGAAGCTGCAAGAAGAAAATTGAAAAGGTATGTACGATTATCCTATTAGTTATACATTTGAGAAAAACGTTTATAGCATACTTTTCCTCCAAGAACCGCCAAATTCCCTTTCGAGATCGTGTAAATTTAATAACATATAGTAACATTTAATCTTTTTATAATTTATATAAGTTGTAGCCTAAGTTGGTAGCTTACAACATTTAAGCCTTGGCCACTTGAGGTGACAGTACCACTGTCACACACAGGCCCCTGTTACAAAGTGGTGCCAGTAGTTCAGGGTAATTTAGTTTTTGGAAAATTTGTGAAAAATTTTTTGGAAAATTTTGGAAAATTTGTGAAAATTTTATGTTGGAAGTTTGAGAAAAACTCAGTAGTACTTTAGTTAACCCATTGGTAGTATGTTGTTGGAAAAACTAAAGGAAATTTTTGTAAAAGTGTTCGCTTAAAAAGAAATAGTCTTGTCTAGTTTTTGAAAACCAAAACTAATTTGTTGGAAGATGTGCCATAACTGTTTTTCGTTGTTTAATTTACTAACGTTATAATCTGTGTTGCAATTATTTTATGAATTTTTTAATATTTTTGAATATTTTTTGTCCTTGAAACAGTAAATACAAGGAAAATGTCAATGTCATGACAATTTTTCTATTGATATATGATCACTTTAAATTTTTAAAAGATAAATTGGTAGAATATTTTTTATTGAAAAGTTAAGTTTAAATACTATCCAAATATGCCAGCAAATAAAATGCTCTCCATTTCTATCTGGAGGACGGACTCTCCAGCATGCGAAAGGATCAACCTTTTGCCTTAATAAAGCTTTACTGAACTCTAGATTTGAGTTATAACTCCAAAACTCGTTGGTAAACTTTTAAAATTGTTCCATCAAAACATTATTTAAACAAAATGGACAAAAGAGTCCATTATTTTGTCTTAATTGTAGCACAGTGTTGTTAAAATAAAGTCTCATTAAACTTATCATTCTCTTGCAATTAAAAGCCTATTTTGTCTTTCTAGCTGAATTTTTTTTAAGAATCTTTTATTAAAAACACAAAAAAAGAGTCCATTGCAACTCTTTATTTTTGATTAGTTGGCTGAAACAATAATTGCCAACCCTTCCTCTGACAAACCACTGATTTTTTTTGAAGACACCCGTCAAATAGAACTAAGGGAGGATATTTTTTATTTATTTTATTGCATTAATAACAGTTTTTTTTGTTTTTTTGAACCATTAAACCTTTTTTATTAATATTTAATAACATTTTTTGTTTAAATAATACAAAAATTTATGTTAAGTCATTTATAACATTGTTTTTTATAAGTATTTTTCTTCGTAGATATCGATATTTCCACTTTATTTTGGTTTTATTGTTTGTTTAATACCTAAAATTTCATTTGGCAAAAAGTACCTAAGCCAAATTATTTGACCATCTAAGTATCCACAGTGGTGTAATTAATTAATCTCAAGTAATTTTCCATTGATATTGCATCATAACTTTAAAAATTATAATTTCTAACTACTTTTTCCATGCAAGCGTGGGTAGCATACCTCTGCTATAGTCTATTTGCAATCATTTTGGCAATTTCATCTCTCATAAATTTGTGCTACAGGAAATTTGTAAAGTATCTGGTCAGGATAAAACTCAAAAAACAGACCTAGCTACTAGCAATATATTGTATAGAATATGTGATAGATATTTTTTTTTGTCATTTTGTAATTTTTGTACTCTCTATATCATACATATATGATTGAGATTTACCACAAGTTCAAACCAATGAACCACGAAGTATTTTCAAATTTTATGTTTTTATATTTCCAGATTTTCAAAATGTATTTTATTTTCCAAATTACACACAAGTTTCTTTTTGGAAAATAAACATGACTAACTGATTTCTTTGTATCTCAGTAACAACTTTGTCGATTATGAGAAATTTCTTTATTATAAGGTCTACAAGTAAATCTTTCAAAATTTTAAAAGCCCTAATTTGTTAAAACCATGGACTAAATAAATGTAGCCACAGCAAATATCGACTCTATACAATTATTATCAAATTAAAAATAAAAATTTACGTTTTATGTTACAAAACATAGCATTCAAACATAGCATTCTTTAAAACGACGTACCTGTCGAACTATGTTTGCTTTATAATTTTCTTATGACGTATTATTCTTTTCATAAAAGAAAATTTGATTTTCTTTTTAAGTTGAATATTATCAGCACTATCTGCAAATTCACAGCTTTTAAGTAAAGTGAGGTAAATGTAAAAACAACCTCCTGTATATTTGTTTTGGTTTTTTTGAGAGAGACTTTATTTTATTTATTTTCTTTCACTAACATGTAGGTAATCAAGTGAATTTCGTTTCATAATATTTTTAATCAAATCAAAAAGTATATTGTCGTTTATTATCGTAAGTTATTGTCAAGCCATTTTTGCAAAATGGTATACCTAATTAAATATTTTGAAATGGAAAAACCTATGTAGAACCCTTTATTCAATTTTCTATGATTCAGGTAAAGCAAACTAGATTGTCCGAACAAAAACTTGCTTTTGTTTGTAAAGTCATAAACTAATTTTGTCTCAGGTTTTATGTAGATGTAGCATTATAAAAATATTTTGGGAAAAATCACAATAAAATTATTTTTGCTTTATTTTGTCATTATCTTTGCCCTTAAAGGAATTAATCCGCTACATGCGAAGTAATTAGGTAATTAACTATTTATGTTAATAAATGAACTCATCACACTTAAATATCTTATTAAATATTAACACCTTTGAAATTAAAACCTAAAACGACTTATTACCAAATCGATCATTCTGAGTTAAAACCATGATGTTGAAAGAGAAAAATGATTAGGGAGTTTGATAAAAAGCTCATATTATGAAAAAAAAATACTGATCTTTGTCAACATTAAAATTTGGTACATGTCTATTTTTTTCGAAAAAAAGATCTAAAGTTATATCCTAAGAAAGGATATTAAGAAAATTCGACCTATTTTAAATCAAAGCAATAAAATAACCACCTTTAGCGAAAAATGTACGTTATTTTTCATATTTTCAAAAATCAAAACGTTAACCTAACAGAAAACTAAACCTTTTTTGTAGAAAAAATAAAAATGGCATCCATATCGGTTTACTAGTTACCATCTTAAAACACAACTTAGCTTATTTAGAGAGAGTTTCATCCAATTTTTTTTATTCGTATGTCATTGTACTGAATAATAACTTACTGAAAAGATAAATAAATTATCCACCAATTAACTTAAAAGTCAAAACACGTTAACTAAACTTAAGAAAGGACTATATTACCTATTGAGAACTGCCCATAAGCTTTTATCTCAGTACATATTTTAGATCGAGTCAAAATTTTTATTTATAAAGTCCTTGTAGGAATACTTTATTTTGTCATCTGTATTTTACACTAAAATGCCACCAGGGGGAGCAATGATTGACATTGCGCAAGTTGTAATTAAACATTATTTGTTATAAACTACCACTAGTTTTATTGTCTAATAACAAGAGTGAAGATCTCATTTTTCTGTGCATAATGTGTGTGACATTCACAAGTTACCACAGAACACAGTAAACAGAAAACAAGTTTTGCATTGGTAATTTTAACAGTACATTCATTACCTTTTAAAAAAGAATGGTGCTATCTATCTATTTATTTAGCCTTCTTCGATCCATCTTTGGAAATAGGCCTCCTTCAATATCTTCCACTCTTTCCTGTATGACGCCGTGTTCATCCATCTAGTCCGCATGTTTCTTCAAATCGTGCGCGCATCTCATTTGTGGTCTTCCACTACCTCTTTTATTTTCCCAAGGTATCCAGTTTACAATACATTTGTTTGACAGAAAGACGATCGATTTAACAAATGTATTGGTGCTATCGACTATGTCTTAAATGAAGTAATATTTTGTAAAGCAATACAGTAATTTTTTTGGAAAAAACATAATCTCATAGCATTTTCATTGCATAAGGCTAAAGAAAGCCACAAATCAATGTCCTAACACAGTAAAGGCTTTTCGTAACCGTTTTTGCTTGTTTTACAACGATAATTTGTTGTCACTATAGTTGGTGACAGTGAAATCGTTTTGATTAGTTTGAAGCTAGAAGATATTTTCTTGTAATTTTTATTAAAAAGACCAAGTTTACAGGTCATGTCCATGTCCTTATGACTATATAGGTACATTATTGATTTTTATTAAAAGATATATAAATTAAGTAGCATATTTTAAATAACTAAAAATATAAACAATTTAAATAAATAAATTCGATAAGCTCAAAGTACCATGTTTGATGTAATATATAGGTTTACACCAAAACACCAGATAACCTAAAAAGATTGCTTAGCAGTTCCTTTTCCATACTATATAAGAGAAGTACTAATAATTGTTTCTAAAATTTAACCAAAGATAATGATAAATCAATGTATTTTTCTAAATTTGACTTGACCTTTGAAATTGGATAAAGGTATTTGATATTTTTCCTAAAATAAAAACTCGCGTATTTTGAGTTAGTAATAATTTTATACATAATCTTAAAAATAATATTATTTAACATAAATAATAATTATTAAAATAAATATATCATAATTCCCATTTAATAATTAAAGACTGGTTAAAGAGAAAACGCAATATGGAAATATGGAAATTTAGGTTATACATAACCAATAAGCTAACTTAATTATAAAATTAATTAAAATCAAACAACAAAAGTAAAACGAGACAAATTAGTTGAAGACTTAATTAATGATAAAGACTTGTTTCAAGCAAATAAACAATTTTGAAAAACTATCAAAATCAACTTTTGAAAATTATTGCAAATACCGTTGCAAAAAGATACCCTGTATATTTGCTTGAATCAATTTAAGTATGGTAAAACTTTTTTCATATTTTTTTTTTATTATTGAACTGTATTTAATTTTTAAAAACCTTTAAATATTTTTTAAAATTTTGACCTATTATTTCGAAGTTAAAACGTCTTGGCCCATAAATCAATTTACAGGCTATAAAAGTATTCAAGACCACTTCATAATTTTGGAAAAAACACATGGCTCGTTTTGTATAGAAAGGGCTCTATTGATTCAAGTGCACCAAAAAATGGTCTGGAATTTTTAAAAATAAACACATCTGGGAAAGAAAACGTTTTGTAAAGACCCTCTTTTCTTTACCTACTCCGTTGGTCCGTATGCATAACAGTGGCGTATCTATTTTATTTGGGGAAGGAAATATTATAATAAATATTGCATAAAACTATTTTGCATATTGTCCAGACCAGTGTATTATGTGTGTCCAAAACAAATATATTTTAAGATTTGGGAGGGAAATTTCACCTTTTTTTTACCCTCCTGTAGATCCGCGTCTGACGCATCTATTCACATTTAACTTTACGGTATCTATCAATTAAACTATGATATTATATTTATAGGTCAAACAAGCTTTCGTGAAAAAAAAAGTTTTGTTTCTCTCATATTTTTCCGTGAGTAACTTGAACGCTCACAGGGGTCCAATGTTTGATTTTTCATTCACGGGTACTATTAAATTTATATTTTTCAAACAAGATCTATAGTGAGAAATGCAATTCCTTGATTTAAAATTTCATTAAGGTCGGTCGGTAATTTTTGAGTTGCCAGCTAAATCTAGAAAACAATGGCTTATGTACATAATTCCTAATATTCTCGTAACCACATCACATGTGACGATTTTTGTGCGTTAAATTAAAAAAATATATAAGATTTTTATTTACAAACTAAAAAAAAAATTGGTATTTTGATATCTATATGATATAAAGTTTTTCATAAAAACTTTTTACAGTTGACCAGTACGTTTTCGTAAGATCTAGATCATTCTTCTTCTTAAAATTTTGCTACTAAGTTAATATATAAGTATATTGGCAAAACAATCAGTTTCTACCACGTCGTGTAAAACGTTAAAAAATGAGTAATTTACAGTGTTACACATTAGACCCGTGTGTACAGAGAGGTACTGAAAACAGCTTACATAAATTTCTATCTATCATTTTTTTTTAAATCAATGAATATAAAACTATATTTCATTTTTATAAATTATACCATGAAGTCATTAAGACCTTTTGTGTCTATTTTTGTCAACCTGAAACGTGTTATTTGAGCTTTTAAACCTTCATTTTTGTTTAAGATAATTACTAAAACTTAAACCTATTGGTTAGTATTTTTTTTGTTGTTCATGTTAAGATTTAAAAGATATGTGAAAATGTTCGTTCGATAATTTTGATTTGTTTTATCTGTTAATGTAATTTTTTTTGATCACAGTAATCTTTATCAACTGCTAACAAAAAGTAGCCCAAAAGAAAGGTCTATTTGCCAGGCCTACTTCGTACTTCGTACTGTATGTTTTTTTTTTCAAAAGTGCTAATAACACAATGCCTTCTTAGCTAAGCTATTATATGCATAAAGTTCCATAATTTTCCAGTTAAGTTTTCTCTGCACAGTTAATCGAATTACTTCACAGTTTTGACCGCACCTTGTGTTAGTGTCCAACGAATTTAAGTTTTCTTTCTTTTTTTTTAGTATTCATTCGTTTTTTTCTTTGTGTTCCAAGAAAATGTTGGATAGATACATACATCCAGGATATTCTTAGCATATGTGAATAGTACCGAATCTCAAAAGTTTTAAGTTATTTACACACAGAGATTCTATAATGTAGTTGTCGTAGCAATATAATAACTTGCGTGCGTAAATATCTTGGTAACCAAAGATTTAGTACATTTGTTTCTTTGCTAACTTACTGTAATCTTCTTATCCTGTTTAAATAAAATATAATTTTTATGCAATTATCATCAGAGCTTACTTTCTTTTTTTTTAAAGACTGTTTTATAATGTGTTATTACCATTTTGCTGTAGTTGGACTTACTCTACACAGTAGTTGTTTACTACTAATATGTCGGCTTAGAACGTTTTTCTACGTTGTCTGACGCCTATTCTCCACCTCCTTCGATCATGACAGTCATCTTCCGTCAGTTTTTTTTGACTCGTTGTTCTTTGGATTGACTGTTGCTATTCCAGTTTAGGACGCCCTCTTTTTCTGCGCCCTATTGGTTGCCATTCTAGGACCTGTTTTGGTAATCTTTCGTCGTTCATCCGTTGTACATGGGCATACCATATCAGTTGCCCTTTAGTGATGTCATCAGTTATGCTTCCCTCGATTCCCATTCTTTCTTTTATGATCTCATTTCTTGTATGATCAGTTCTGGATATTCTCATTGATCTTATTGCATCCATTTCGACACTTTCCATTGGAATGGAATGGAAAGTGTAGTTGTTTAAATAAACGATTAATTTTTTTGAATTAGAGGTAGTTGACATTTCATCCCCTACCCATTCTTTGCCAAAAAGTTTAGTTTTTTTTTGTAATAGCTCAAGCTACACACGTATTAAAAAAACCTATTAAAAAAAAATATTAATCTAGATCCTGGATCAATCTGAAAGTCAAAAGGGACAATCTCTCTCTTGAGTTTTTAGATTAGATCGTCGATGTCAAAAAGGACAATCTTTGTTTTAAGTTTTTAAGTTTTTTTTGTTTCAATATTTGCAATTTTGACACTAAAGATATTTTTTCTTGCATTGCAAAAGCAAGCCTGTCTATCATTACATAGACATATATAACATAAATTAATTAAGCAATGCCTTAGCATTTTAACTTAAACTTTTGCATTTGTAGAGCTTTTATTGTTTTATTCGCCTAAAAAGTTTTTTAAATATCATCTAATCCTCGTAATTTATGAGCACTCATTTAAAATTTGTACAAACTTGTTTTAATTTTTAATAACTACGAGACCGATTTTAATGAAAAGAAAAATAATAGTGTCTAAACACTTTGTCAAAAGCATAATAAATTCATTAAATGATGTTTTAAAGAAAAAGTTTTATTATATTTGTTAAAACCATGTATAAAATTAGTGCTATAACTTCGTTTTCTTTTATAGGTGAAGACCATGACATCCGACAACTGTAGAGGTCTACGATTCTCTAGAGACTTCCCTCAAAAATTTTACTTAATTAATATTTTTATTTTCAGGAGTTGTATTGTTTGTATTGAGTTATAAATGACTAACACATCAAGTTGAAAGTTTTTAAGAACAATTTGTTATAAAATTTTTGAGATATTTTTATAAATGACAAAAGTCTATTACTATCTGTTGAGTAAATATGTGAGAGGGAAGTATTTTTGAATTAAAGCGTCCTAGAATTTTCTTTTAACGTAACTTTGATATGGCTATATGGTATGGCAAAATGGATCTGTGTTTGTTATATGCATCTTTTGATGTATAAGGAATGTTATAAAACAATAGACCAATAATAATTCGCCAAGTGGAATCGTCGCGTTTTCTTTTTCTTTTGTTTTTTTTTGTAAGACGAGGGCGAATTAATTTTTTCGCTGTTTGTATCATTATATTTTAGATTATTTTATAAAATGTTTTTTATGGAATGAGTGTTTTTAGCTGGATTTTAAACTCCCCAGTCATTGAGAAGAAGGCTGAGGAGTAAATTAGGGAATTTTTCTTCTCCACTCGAGAGGGTGTTTCAATGGTATACCTTTAATTAAAATGTTCAATTGGTCTATATTTGTTTTGTTTGTTGCCGTATCTCCTAATATCGTAACTCAATTTTGAAAGATAGGGTTACGGTATAGTCAGTTAAATGTTTTAACCAATCTTTATCAAGAAAACTACTGAATTAATAATCGTCATGTTATAGCTTACATGGTCTACAGGTGAACTGGTCTAAAACAGCGGAAAAATATATGAGTTGGATTTTTGGGTTTCTTTCAAGTCAAGTCATTTTGTAAAATTGGGAATTTAAATTTGGGAAAAACTATTCAAGGTAGAGGTAAAACTTTACCTATGAAACGAATAAAAAGGTATATCAGGGTAGGTTAATGAAGACAGTGACGTCACACCTAGTAGATATCAGTAGGAGACCTAGGTAATTTTCTATTTCGTCATGTCGGGAACTCATTTTTGAGTTATACTGGATAAACAATAGACCGGAAAATTTATTTAACAAGAAGATTTGGAGTAGTCTCTTTCTTCTGTACACACCTGTGATCTTCTAATTTCAGGAATCTGGCCAGTAACCGGAAATGCTGAGCTCACAGTGTCTTATGTTTTCTAATTAGGGAGACAAAAGCGTTGTCGTTGAATAAATTTTATATTTTACAATACAATTTTCAATTTAAAATGGTAGCTACCTATTCTTCTTATTGTGACGAAAAATGATTTAGATTTGGTATACAAGAGTCACTATACGTTTTCGGAACCTGTGTTGAAGTGATGATGGGATATTATTTTAAAACAGGTTTTATGGTAGACATTTGGACAATTTTTCTGACTTGGTTAAAAAAATAGGTTAATTAGATAATATTTGAGATAGTAACTAAAAGTTAGGATTTTTAGAAATTTAGTGTTTAATGGTATAGGAATAGGAAAAACCTAGAAGATACAACCATAAAGAGTAGACGACTCTTGAGTCATGCCATATCAAATGAAAACCGTTATATTTTTATCAGTGATATTTTAAAAAAAGATATTAACATCAAGAAAAACAGACAAGAACAGTAGAATAAAGAAGTATTTTCTTTTATTATAAAATTTTATGATCAACTTTTTACTTTTTTTTACTTTATAGGGTTGATAAGCCATTTAAGCTAATCTTTATGTCGTTTGGTAATATTTACGAAATTTATATATTTTCTTTTGTCTTGAAATTTTATATATAAAACCACTGTCTTTGGCTTTAGCAGAGATAACACCTATAGACTAACGAAAAAAGTCTCATTTGAATTAGAAAGTTTTTAATCAAAAACATCTTAATGGAAGAGTATATTTAAAATCATGTTAATAAAATCTTTGTATAAAAAAAATTTCTAGTGTACAGCAAACAACTGTTTTTTTTTCTGTAAAATGTTACCCGTCAAACTAATTACCATAAAAACTAAGTGCATAAGCACAAATTTTATAAAAAAAATAGCTAATTAGCTGTGGAGATTGGTAGTTGGCATAACAATCGCTGGACTTAGAGACAGTGTCTCTATCGCGTTATGCCACAGTTCTATCTTGAGGTATACAGAGCTTTTGTAACCTATTATTATACGTGAAAACCAATTCTTTAATCTCTTTTGTACTTTGCTTTAGTAGAAGTAAAATGTGTCTTCAGATAATATCTGCATTAATCATTTATCAGATATGTAATTTTAATCTTATTTGTTGTGTTACATGGAAAAAGTCCAATACCTAACTTTTTATTATTTTGGTCAAGTGTAATTTTAATCTTGTTTTTTTGTGTTACACGGAAAAAGTCCAATACTTAACTTTTTATTATTTTGGTAAAGTCATTTTCTTTTTCTAGTGACCAGAACATTTTAGATATTTTGTAAACTTTTAATTGTTTTTTTTATATTTTTGTTATATTTTAAAAAAACAAAATATCATTTTATTTTTTGTTAAAATCCACACATGCCTTTTGGTTTTGTTCTTTTGTGATGGATATGTGTGTTATAGTAAATCAACACCTATTGGTTAAAGTATTAACGTAAAATCGATTATATATAGTGTATTTTAGAGTCCATTATTTCAAAAAGCTTTATTTTTTTTAATAGGGATCATTTGCTCTTAATCAGTGCTTTTCTAAGATCCCATAAACCGAATAAAAACTACGTCATCAACGGTTAAAATTTTTCGATTTATGTACCTATATATATATATTTTTTTTTTTCCATTTTGAAGTCATTTTTGAATCCAATTGGATATTATCATAGCAATCTTAACATTGCTAAGATACATTTTTCTATTTTTTTTTCTCTTCTCATTATATTATAACTTGATAAAATCATTAATAACATTTGATTCTGTAAAACTAGTTTTGAATTTTTGTATTGTTTATCAATAAAACAATATTTTATTTTTTATGTTTTTTTCTCCTATATGGAAAATATTCGACTATACGAACTTTAAGTACAGTCTATACCATTTAAGCCAAGTAAATTCCATTTTGAGGATAAATTTTGATATTTTTTTTTCTTCAAAATCTAAACTATTTTAAACAAACAAAAAACATTCTCCACTCTTTTACTCTATGAGTACAATTGTTTTTGTAGAACTTTTCTACGACTATATAACTATGACAAATCACAAAAATGTGTTGTCTTTTTCTAAAAATGTTTTGTTTTTTTTTGTTAGTTTGTTCCTTTCTGTTTGCTGTCCTAGTTAATCGATAAAATAAAAATATTCTCTATAACGTCATTATTAAAATGATATGCTAGTGCACAGGCATAGCACTAATCAAGAACACCTAAATTATTATTTTTGTACTATTTTTATTTCTATTATCATCTTTAAGTAATTTTGTTGTTACTAAGGCCTATACATGAATGGCTCCATTAATGATAAACAAAAAGTAATTTATGTATACTTTTTGTGTAAATAATAAAATCCTTTAAATCACCAGTTGATCGTTTATGGAAAAAACTTATCGTAAAAGTTAGTCTTTCTAAGATCAGTGTTTATTTTTCGTATATTAGCAAGCATTATTTTATTTATTATTGTTTTTATTATTATTTTTTAAAAATATTTGCTCATTTTAAGTCTTGCGTTATCTAAAGAACCTTATCGTTTAAGATACCTTTTGTTTTTTTTGTCAACTTATTAAATTGGAAAAACAGTATGTTATACCAAAAATATTTTAAAATCTTTTTTTTTATTATTTTTTTTTTCATATTTTCGAAGTAAGCCCCTGCTTGGACTCTAAATAGTTCTTATTTAGTAGTTTTGGAAAAATAAGAAATGAGTTTGTCACCCAAGAGAGTTTTTTCTTTTCATAACACCATTGAAGCAACCATCAACTGTCATTTTTGTTTAATTTTTTTTTGTCATTCGCTTCAATTGGAATATAATAAGACATAATTTTATTTAAAATTTTATTATCAACTAAGATTATTTTATTTTGTTTGTTTTGATTCATGCACTTTAAAATCGTCTATCGCCACCTGTGTATGTGTGTATGAAATTCGATAAAAACCTAAATTGATCAAATTTTAAAACATTTGCTTACATTAAGTCAAGTATTTTAAAGCAAAGATGTCTAATTTTTAAACAATGACATCAATATTAACCTGCTTTGTTTTGCTGTTGTTCTTAGTTTTTGAAAATTTTGTAAAACCAGCTTACAATTTATTGGAAAGTAAAATAAAATGAAATGGAAATTAATTAGAAAATGGAAACCCAACCTATCATTTTCAAACATACTAAAATCACACCGAAAATCAATTTGAAAGGAAGAATATTTTTCATGTTTAAAGAAAAAATATTTAGCAAGATCTATGGAAAAGAAAGTTTACATTAAAAAAGATAATGTTTCAGGAAAGAAATTTTAAAGAAAATTCGGAAAAAAATTTGAAAAATTCTAGGAGGAGCTTTATTCTAAGTAATTTTGAAAATGTGTATATTCATCTGGCTGGATTTGTTCTATTTTCATTTGTTCATGAATTTTTTTTTTATTGATTTGTTCTATATTGAATTATATTTTGATTTGTTCTAGTAAAAAAAATATTATATTTGAATTTATTCTGTTTAAAAAATCTATGTGGATTTGTTTCATTTGAGATTATTCTATCTGTTCTATTTGATTTATTTTATAAAATTTAATTTTTTTTTGAAGCATTAAAATCTTAACTATGATAGAAACTTGTATTTTAGTTTTTGTATCATTTTGTGTTCGTTTTTGCTAACTTGTATTTATTTTCAGTTATTCTTTCGATCACATGAGTTATTTTTATATGATTTGTTTTTGCTTCGATAGAGTATTCCATGTTTGATTTAAAGTTTATTGTGTTAACCTGGTAGGGTTGTTTTTTTTTATTACACTGAAAACAATAAACCAACCTAAATTTTTTCAAATATTGTCAACTAAACGTTTTTTTTTCTCGTTATTGTAAATTAATTTTGATATTTGATTTTTTTTTTATAAATTATTGTCAAATAAACTTATTTTTTTTTATTCGGTATAAATATATTTTAAAGTCTTAAAGTAGTTAATTTTAATATTTCAGTTAGTGTTTGTAATGTCTTACTTGTATCTTTGTTTTAAAATTTGTTTTTTATGCAAACACGTTTTTGGGTTAGACAACCTTTTGTAGGTTCTTTGCCGTCTAACTAGTTTTAGTTCACCTAAAACTTATTTATGAGATATAATCATAAAATCAAAAATTTTCAACTTTTTTTTTTTTTTTAAATTTAAATAATATATTTTTTTTAAACAATTAATTTTGTTTTACATAAGGTTGGTTTATTGTTATTAAAAACATTGTTTTCTTGTATTAAAATTATTTTGTTTTTAGGTCAGCTATTGCAAAGTGCTGTCAACCAACCAAAAAATTTCTTCCACAAACAGTTTAATAAACCAAGCAGCCATTCCACCATTAAAGTCATTAGATCTGCCAAGCAGCCATCATCACTACAATCGACGTCTTCTTACCGTCGCTGTGCAAACCTGCAATTGGATACTTCTTTCCAAATTCAATACAGAGTCTGCTGTTCACCCTTAGTTTCAAAGATGGCCAATGTGGAAACTTAGCTCTTGCTGCGTACCTAGTGTTTGTTTAACACTATGGAGGAAATGGTTTGGTTTGGAGACTCCCTTAATTTATTTACGTTAACTTAAATCACTTTTTTTTGTCTCCACAAATTTCTGCATAAGCGTGTATATAATATATACCTTAATGTAGTAGTTTTCGAACAATGTGTGTTAAAGTTATTTATTTCTATATATTTTTCGGTTTATATGTCAATTTTATTTTGCCCTCATTTAGTTTAAGTTATCGTTGTTATTAAGCTGCACTGATATTCTGATTCTTTCAGTACTGTTTGGAATCTACTGATCGTTCACCATGTTTGTTGCTGACTAGCTGATCTAAGATGTTGTACCTGATCCAGTGTTGCTGTTTTGTTCCAGAATGGAACTTCAAGTTTTTTCCAGCCAGAATGTTTGTTAACCATCATCCACAGAAGAAAAATGGAAACGAAGAGCGCTATAGTTTTAGTTTAGATTTGTGTTGTCTGCACTACTTAATGCTTGTTGTTATAAACCATTTTATTTCGACTTGCGTTTAAAAAAAATTGTTTATACTTAATTAGGGGGGAGTAATGTAACAAAACGGGATTTGAGCATAAATGGTATTTTTGCCATTTATAAGTTTTTAAAGATGTTTAATTAAGTATTGTTTTGACATCAACAAGCATTAATTATATGCAAGACTAGGTTAAGATTAAGTAAAATTTATGACAACTCGGCGACTTGTTTTTAGGCATGTTTTCAGGTTCGCTGTATTTTAATAAAAGTTGTATTCGGCTAATATGTCCTTTGAGCCACTAACATCAAAATAATTCTTATTTTGTAACTGGTAACAAATTTTAAACTATTTTCAATTAAAAAAGAAACACACTGTAAGATTTAAACTTTACCGAATTTCTAAATCCACGCATCTTTGAATTGCGGTGGTATTTTGTCTCTTTGTCTTTCTCGCCAATGCGAGAGAGCTTAAGATTCAGGCCACGGCAACCAAGAGTGTCTGTAGAGAGGAGTGGTGGAAGAAATCCGTTAAAGAAAGCTTAGATTTAGCCCAATCAGCTAGCGACAAACTGAGTATGTCTAGAGAGCGGGGTATTGAAACTTTCGAAAGTCGTCAGCGACTTTACTCTTTAGTTTGTCTTTGCCTAGTACGGTACACTTTCATTTACACTTCTTAAGGGGGGTTTTATTTCAACTGGGGAAATTTATCAATTATTTTAACATTGTATAAAACTGTTAACTTTAATATTCATAATTATTTTGGTCTTTTCTTTTAGAGTTTATTGATTGTAAAGTCATTAATTATTACTGTTTCCAGTGTTTTGAAATAATGTGTTTAACTGTTTTATGGTTTTTTATCAACAAAATACAAACCATTCGTTGCCCTAAAATTGGCATTTTTAATTAATAACATATCCCAAACCTAAACAGTAATATTAAGTAAATTAAACAGTTGATTGAATAGTTTCACTCATTCAATCAACGTTTAAGATGTTGATAAATATATATATTTACAACAAATATATAAAAGGTTTATAAAACCTAAAAGTTTAAGAAGTGTGAATATTTGAATATGAAAGTTCAATGGTAGTAAAAATTTGATATTTAAATAATAAATATTAGAAGTGAAAGTGTGAAGCTGCAAGAAGAAAATTGAAAAGGTATGTATGATTATCCTATTAGTTATACATTTGAGAAAAACGTTTATAGCATACTTTTCCTCCAAGAACCGCCAAATTCCCTTTCGAGATCGTGTAAATTTAATAACATATAGTAACATTTAATCTTTTTATAATTTATATAAGTTGTAGCCTAAGTTGGTAGCTTACAACATTTAAGCCTTGGCCACTTGAGGTGACAGTACCACTGTCACACACAGGCCCCTGTTACAATATAAAAGGAATTTATAACTAGGGAAAAAAGTATTTCGTTTCTCTTGTATTAATTATTTGGTAAACATGATTAAAAAAAGAAAGAACGCTAACATCACGAGGTGTTATGATCTAATTAAACCATCCAATCCTGACAGTTAATCACTGTGCTCTTTTTGAAATCATCGGAGCACTGTAGGTCAGAGGTTGGCTTGTTTCTTAGTTTTTAGGGTAAAACATCATAGGGCTTATTAGGGACTTATTGCAATAAAGCCAGGCAGTAATATAGTGCCGGCACTATTCTGACAGTTTCACAATATAAGAACAGCTGTCTTCTTTCAAAATTAGGCCTTTGCATACTATAAGGCTTTGATTAGACTTTCTAATTCTGTACCTACTTCGGATACGTATAAACAGTGGCGTAGCCAGCAGTATTCCGTGTGTTCGGGGAACACGGGCCAGGCATCGCAGGGTCCCGGTTGGCCAGGTAAAAATAATAAAAAAACTAAAAATATGGTAACAAAGGGGACCCGTTGGATGTTTTGGAAGACGGGCCCGGGGCTAGGTCGCTACGCTACTGGATAAACACAAGGATGGTATTTGCATCTCTCTCTACACAATGCTAGATTATAGAGGAGGATACCTATTTCCATCCTTTGGTTTTGACCTAAATAAATTTGACTTTGATAAGTTTGTTTGTTTGGGTCTCTTTTTTTAAAAAAAGGTTATACAGAAACATGGGCGCACCCACCCAGGGGGAGGGGGTGCTCGGGATCCGAGCCCCCCAAACCTAATTTTCCATATATATTTTAAGAATAAAAACAAATAGCAATAAATACGACATTATGAAGCTTTGCCCTCCACCACCCCCCCCCCCCCCCCCCCCCGCCCAATGGCCCCGGCCACCCCCAAGATATTTCTGGGTACGCCACTGCACAAATACGTTTTTAGCCAGATCTTAAGAAGCGTAACTCTAGAGGGAGTTAGATACGCAAAAAATGTAAAAACTCGTGCAACAGGCGAAAAGTAGTACGAAATAAATTATTTTTAGAAAAACAGACATTACAGCCAAAAATTACTCAAAATAAAAAACACATTTACGCCACAAGTAAAATTAATGTCCGTTCAGCCTTGCAAATTAGATTAGATTAAATGAAATTGACTTAAACTAACTATTTCGAAGATTTTTACTTGTATTTTTTGTAAAAATTATATTTTAGGCCTTTAAGAACCTTCTCAAGTAAAAAACATTTTTTTTACAAATTTCAGTTAGTTTAATCTAATTTGTGAGGGTGAACCGACCTTTAATTTCAGACAAGTTATTTTTGTTAATGTCTTTAAAAACTGGCGCAAGTTAAAAAAGTTATATAACTTTTACGGTCATAATAATAAAAGACTTCAGTTTTTAGAAACTTACCGCAAATTTAGGTATGTAATACCAAAAATCATATTAAATGAGTAAAAATTTAAAAATTATTTCGTCATTTTTAAGATCAGTGGGAAAATTTGTCGCCGCCGACTCACCGCGGTCAATTTGCCGCGGCCGATTGGCCGTCGGGTCAACTTGCCTCCTCCTAGCGACTTTATTTTAAATTGAAATCGTATTATCACCACTTTTTAAAAAATATTTTAGGTGACATAATCGACTCTGCTTTCCTAACTTCATTGTTTTAAAAGAATTTGAATTTGCGTAAAAATTATCAGCGCCTCAGATTCAAAATATGTTGTGTCCTCATAAACCACAAATTACCAAAAATGTATATATAATGAACCAACCAATATTTTTCAAAAATTCGTGTATATATAGGTTCTATATAAAATATATAACAAATATATATCCAGAAAAGTGCAAAATTTTTGTGTCCCCATAAGCCCCGCTAGACATATTTATATATATATATATATATATATATATATATATATATATATATATATATATATATATATATATATATATATATATATATATTACAGCCAAAAATTGTTTGTTTGTTGTTTAGGTCCGGGGCTGGAGTATTGGCCGCCTATTTTGATGCCTCTCCTGATCATAGAATTCTTTAAAATTTATATATATATATATATATATATATATATATATATATATATATATATATATATATATAAATTTTAAAGAATTCTATGATCAGGAGAGGCATCAAAATAGGCGGCCAATACTCCAGCCCCGGACCTAAACATAATAATTATAAAAACATGTAATTTAACATTCAAAAATGTATAATTACCGAAATAGAAAAGAAATACTTATTAACTTAGATATTTATGAAATAATAAACTCCGCTAGCGATATTTTTGAAATACCGTTAATTTTATAAAAAAATGTAACTTACCAAGAAACCTAAAAAAGTTTTGTTGCGAAATTTTATTAAAAGATTCTGATTTTCCTCTCTACGAACGCACCACAAAGATAATGACTCAATGTGTTGCATTGTTTTTGACACATTTGTTCCAAGCCATCAGATTTCTAATTACTTGGAGCCATATAACTATGAGATACTTGAAATAATACTCTAGAGGTGGTATTGTATAGAGTAGGATTTCCTTAAGGTCGATAAGTATATCAGTAGTAACTCAGGTGACCAACAAATTGGGAGGAAACATGATGACGCCTCCGCGATACTTAATTTCAAATTCACTATTACAGGTATTATGGGAAGTATGCCAACATTTTACAAATCATGCTTTAAAATTACTGCCTATATAAAGCATTTCTAAAATTGTCTTATTATAATATTTTTACCCTAGAACTAATATGGTATATATAGGTACACGCTGATCTAGAGCTAAATAGAAAACATTTGTAGCTACTTGCAAACCCCAAAAGCCGCAGAAAACAGCCAGTAATTTATTTGGTATTTGTATTTTTTGTACTTTAGACCCCTTTAGTACGTCTATGGGCAGGGCAGTAGTAGGCACGGGCAAACCGGGCTTCTGCTCAGGGGCGCCCAATCATAGGGGCGCCAAATCAGAGCTCTAAAGGTGCTAAATTGTACCTCTAGAGTAGGCGGATTAGATGTATTTAGAAGTATGAGTATAGGCGCGCCAATTTACTGTTTCGCCCAGGGCGCCTAAATATCTAGGGCGGGTCCTGTTATGGGCTTCAGTTATTTAAATGTATTGTAGGTTCTAAGGTTCTATATAAATTCAAAGCATTTTGAGACATAAAACATATTAATATTTTGACAGCAAATAATTAAAGTTTTTGTAGTCGGCACCCCTACTAAATATAAAAATTTTGGTTCCGTTTTCGAGAATTAAGGTTCTCTTTAAATTTGGTATGGCTGTATGATTTTAAACATTATAAAATTGTCATTTGTAAAACGATATTTAAGGTAAATTGTATTTTTCTAAATTTCGACAATTTGTTAAATAGTGCTATTTTTAAGTATGTTTGGCATAAAAACACCGGCACGATTTTTGTAAAATTAAAGTTTGAATTTTAGCTCACACATATACTATACTATAGTAGTGTGAGCTATGGTGATCCTAATTTTTTCGGGAAAAAAAAGTTGCTCCGATTTCAAATTTTTTTATATATCTTTGCGTTTTAGATGATTTTGTCTGTCTGTCTGTCTGTCTGTCTGTCTGTCTGTCTGTCTGTCTGTCTGTCTGTCTGTCTGACAGACAGACAGACAGACAGACAGACAGACAGACAGACAGACAGACAGACAGACAGACAGACAGACAGACAGACAGACAGACAGACAGACAGACAGACAGACAGACAGACAGACAGACAGACAGACAGACAGACAGACAGACAGACAGACAGACAGACGGACAGACAGACAGACAGACAGACAGACAGACAGACAGACAGACAGACAGACAGACAGACAGACAGACAGACAGACAGACAGACAGACAGACAGACAGACAGACAGACAGACAGACAGACAGACAGACAGACAGACAGACAGACATACAGACAGACAGACATACAGACAGACAGACATACAGACAGACATACAGACAGACATACAGACATACAGACAGACATACAGACAGACATACAGACAGACATACAGACAGACATACAGACAGACATACAGACAGACATACAGACAGACATACAGACAGACATACAGACAGACATACAGACAGACATACAGACAGACATACAGACAGACATACAGACAGACATACAGACAGACATACAGACAGACATACAGACATACAGACATACAGACAGACATACAGACAGACATACAGACAGACATACAGACAGACATACAGACAGACATACAGACAGACATACAGACAGACATACAGACAGACATACAGACAGACATACAGACAGACATACAGACAGACATACAGACAGACATACAGACATACAGACAGACATACAGACAGACATACAGACAGACATTACAGACAGACATACAGACAGACATACAGACAGACATACAGACAGACATACAGACAGACATACAGACAGACATACAGACAGACATACAGACAGACATACAGACAGACATACAGACAGACATACAGACAGACATACAGACAGACATACAGACAGACATACAGACAGACATACAGACAGACATACAGACAGACATACAGACAGACATACAGACAGACATACAGACAGACATACAGACAGACATACAGACAGACATACAGACAGACATACAGACAGACATACAGACATACAGACATACAGACATACAGACAGACATACAGACAGACATACAGACAGACATACAGACAGACATACAGACAGACATATAGACAGACATACAGACAGACATACAGACAGACATACAGACAGACATACAGACAGACATACAGACAGACATACAGACAGACATACAGACAGACATACAGACAGACATACAGACAGACATACAGACAGACATACAGACAGACATACAGACAGACATACAGACAGACATACAGACAGACATACAGACAGACATACAGACAGACATACAGACAGACATACAGACAGACATACAGACAGACATACAGACAGACATACAGACAGACATACAGACAGACATACAGACAGACATACAGACAGACATACAGACAGACATACAGACAGACATACAGACAGACATACAGACAGACATACAGACAGACATACAGACAGACATACAGACAGACATACCGACAGACATACAGACAGACATACAGACAGACATACAGACAGACATACAGACAGACATACAGACAGACATACAGACAGACATACAGACAGACATACAGACAGACATACAGACAGACATACAGACAGACATACAGACAGACATACAGACAGACATACAGACAGACATACAGACAGACATACAGACAGACATACAGACAGACATACAGACAGACATACAGACAGACATACAGACAGACATACAGACAGACATACAGACAGACATACAGACAGACAGACATACAGACAGACATACAGACAGACATACAGACAGACATACAGACAGACATACAGACAGACATACAGACAGACATACAGACAGACATACAGACAGACATACAGACAGACATACAGACAGACATACAGACAGACATACAGACAGACATACAGACAGACATACAGACAGACATACAGACAGACATACAGACAGACATACAGACAGACATACAGACAGACATACAGACAGACATACAGACAGACATACAGACAGACATACAGACAGACATACAGACAGACATACAGACAGACATACAGACAGACATACAGACAGACATACAGACAGACATACAGACAGACATACAGACAGACATACAGACAGACATACAGACAGACATACAGACAGACATACAGACAGACATACAGACAGACATACAGACAGACATACAGACAGACATACAGACAGACATACAGACAGACATACAGACAGACATACAGACAGACATACAGACAGACATACAGACAGACATACAGACAGACATACAGACAGACATACAGACAGACATACAGACAGACATACAGACAGACAGACATACAGACAGACATACAGACAGACATACAGACAGACATACAGACAGACATACAGACAGACATACAGACAGACATACAGACAGACATACAGACAGACATACAGACAGACATACAGACAGACATACAGACAGACATACAGACAGACATACAGACAGACATACAGACAGACATACAGACAGACATACAGACAGACATACAGACAGACATACAGACAGACATACAGACAGACATACAGACAGACATACAGACAGACATACAGACAGACATACAGACAGACATACAGACAGACATACAGACAGACATACAGACAGACATACAGACAGACATACAGACAGACATACAGACAGACATACAGACAGACATACAGACAGACATACAGACAGACATACAGACAGACATACAGACAGACATACAGACAGACATACAGACAGACATACAGACAGACATACAGACAGACATACAGACAGACATACAGACAGACATACAGACAGACATACAGACAGACATACAGACAGACATACAGACAGACATACAGACAGACATACAGACAGACATACAGACAGACATACAGACAGACATACAGACAGACATACAGACAGACATACAGACAGACAGACATACAGACATACAGACAGACATACAGACAGACATACAGACAGACATACAGACAGACATACAGACAGACATACAGACAGACATACAGACAGACATACAGACAGACATACAGACAGACATACAGACAGACAGACATACAGACAGACATACAGATAGACATACAGACAGACATACAGACAGACATACAGACAGACATACAGACAGACATACAGACAGACATACAGACAGACATACAGACAGACATACAGACAGACATACAGACAGACATACAACAGACATACAGACAGACATACAGACAGACATACAGACAGACATACAGACAGACATACAGACAGACATACAGACAGACATACAGACAGACATACAGACAGACATACAGACAGACATACAGACAGACATACAGACAGACATACAGACAGACATACAGACAGACATACAGACAGACATACAGACAGACATACAGACAGACATACAGACAGACATACAGACAGACATACAGACAGACATACAGACAGACAGACATACAGACAGACATACAGACAGACATACAGACAGACATACAGACAGACATACAGACAGACATACAGACAGACATACAGACAGACATACAGACAGACATACAGACAGACATACAGACAGACATACAGACAGACATACAGACAGACATACAGACAGACATACAGACAGACAGACATACAGACAGACATACAGACAGACATACAGACAGACATACAGACAGACAGACATACAGACAGACATACAGACAGACATACAGACAGACATACAGACAGACATACAGACAGACATACAGACAGACATACAGACAGACATACAGACAGACATACAGACAGACATACAGACAGACAGACATACAGACAGACATACAGACAGACATACAGACAGACATACAGACAGACATACAGACAGACATACAGACAGACATACAGACAGACATACAGACAGACATACAGACAGACATACAGACAGACATACAGACAGACATACAGACACACATACAGACAGACATACAGACAGACATACAGACAGACATACAGACAGACATACAGACAGACATACAGACAGACATACAGACAGACATACAGACAGACATACAGACAGACATACAGACAGACATACAGACAGACATACAGACAGACATACAGACAGACATACAGACAGACATACAGACAGACATACAGACAGACATACAGACAGACATACAGACAGACATACAGACAGACATACAGACAGACATACAGACAGACATACAGACAGACATACAGACAGACATACAGACAGACATACAGACAGACATACAGACAGACATACAGACAGACATACAGACAGACATACAGACAGACATACAGACAGACATACAGACAGACATACAGACAGACATACAGACAGACATACAGACAGACATACAGACAGACATACAGACAGACATACAGACAGACATACAGACTGACATACAGACAGACATACAGACAGACATACAGACAGACATACAGACAGACATACAGACAGACAGACATACAGACAGACATACAGACAGACATACAGACAGACATACAGACAGACATACAGACAGACATACAGACAGACAGACAGACATACAGACAGACATACAGACAGACAGACATACAGACAGACATACAGACAGACATACAGACAGACATACAGACAGACATACAGACAGACATACAGACAGACATACAGACAGACAGACATACAGACAGACATACAGACAGACATACAGACAGACATACAGACAGACAGACAGACAGACAGACATACAGACAGACATACAGACAGACATACAGACAGACATACAGACAGACATACAGACAGACATACAGACAGACATACAGACAGACATACAGACAGACATACAGACAGACATACAGACAGACATACAGACAGACATACAGACAGACATACAGACAGACATACAGACAGACATACAGACAGACAGACAGACATACAGACAGACATACAGACATACAGACAGACATACAGACAGACATACAGACAGACATACAGACAGACATACAGACAGACATACAGACAGACATACAGACAGACATACAGACAGACATACAGACAGACATACAGACAGACATACAGACAGACATACAGACAGACATACAGACAGACATACAGACAGACATACAGACAGACATACAGACAGACATACAGACAGACATACAGACAGACATACAGACAGACATACAGACAGACATACAGACAGACATACAGACAGACATACAGACAGACATACAGACAGACATACAGACAGACATACAGACAGACATACAGACAGACATACAGACAGACAGACAGACAGACATACAGACAGACATACAGACAGACATACAGACAGACATACAGACAGACAGACAGACAGACATACAGACAGACAGACAGACAGACAGACAGACAGACAGACAGACAGACAGACAGACAGACAGACAGACAGACAGACAGACAGACAGACAGACAGACAGACAGACAGACAGACAGACAGACAGACAGACAGACAGACAGACAGACAGACAGACAGACAGACAGACAGACAGACAGACAGACAGACAGACAGACAGACAGACAGACAGACAGACAGACAGACAGACAGACAGACAGACAGACAGACAGACAGACAGACAGACAGACAGACAGACAGACAGACAGACAGACAGACAGACAGACAGACAGACAGACAGACAGACAGACAGACAGACAGACAGACAGACAGACAGACAGACAGACAGACAGACAGACAGACAGACAGACAGACAGACAGACAGACAGACAGACAGACAGACAGACAGACAGACAGACAGACAGACAGACAGACAGACAGACAGACAGACAGACAGACAGACAGACAGACAGACAGACAGACAGACAGACAGACAGACAGACAGACAGACAGACAGACAGACAGACAGACAGACAGACAGACAGACAGACAGACAGACAGACAGACAGACAGACAGACAGACAGACAGACAGACAGACAGACAGACAGACAGACAGACAGACAGACAGACAGACAGACAGACAGACAGACAGACAGACAGACAGACAGACAGACAGACAGACAGACAGACAGACAGACAGACAGACAGACAGACAGACAGACAGACAGACAGACAGACAGACAGACAGACAGACAGACAGACAGACAGACAGACAGACAGACAGACAGACAGACAGACAGACAGACAGACAGACAGACAGACAGACAGACAGACAGACAGACAGACAGACAGACAGACAGACAGACAGACAGACAGACAGACAGACAGACAGACAGACAGACAGACAGACAGACAGACAGACAGACAGACAGACAGACAGACAGACAGACAGACAGACAGACAGACAGACAGACAGACAGACAGACAGACAGACAGACAGACAGACAGACAGACAGACAGACAGACAGACAGACAGACAGACAGACAGACAGACAGACAGACAGACAGACAGACAGACAGACAGACAGACAGACAGACAGACAGACAGACAGACAGACAGACAGACAGACAGACAGACAGACAGACAGACAGACAGACAGACAGACAGACAGACAGACAGACAGACAGACAGACAGACAGACAGACAGACAGACAGACAGACAGACAGACAGACAGACAGACAGACAGACAGACAGACAGACAGACAGACAGACAGACAGACAGACAGACAGACAGACAGACAGACAGACAGACAGACAGACAGACAGACAGACAGACAGACAGACAGACAGACAGACAGACAGACAGACAGACAGACAGACAGACAGACAGACAGACAGACAGACAGACAGACAGACAGACAGACAGACAGACAGACAGACAGACAGACAGACAGACAGACAGACAGACAGACAGACAGACAGACAGACAGACAGACAGACAGACAGACAGACAGACAGACAGACAGACAGACAGACAGACAGACAGACAGACAGACAGACAGACAGACAGACAGACAGACAGACAGACAGACAGACAGACAGACAGACAGACAGACAGACAGACAGACAGACAGACAGACAGACAGACAGACAGACAGACAGACAGACAGACAGACAGACAGACAGACAGACAGACAGACAGACAGACAGACAGACAGACAGACAGACAGACAGACAGACAGACAGACAGACAGACAGACAGACAGACAGACAGACAGACAGACAGACAGACAGACAGACAGACAGACAGACAGACAGACAGACAGACAGACAGACAGACAGACAGACAGACAGACAGACAGACAGACAGACAGACAGACAGACAGACAGACAGACAGACAGACAGACAGACAGACAGACAGACAGACAGACAGACAGACAGACAGACAGACAGACAGACAGACAGACAGACAGACAGACAGACAGACAGACAGACAGACAGACAGACAGACAGACAGACAGACAGACAGACAGACAGACAGACAGACAGACAGACAGACAGACAGACAGACAGACAGACAGACAGACAGACAGACAGACAGACAGACAGACAGACAGACAGACAGACAGACAGACAGACAGACAGACAGACAGACAGACAGACAGACAGACAGACAGACAGACAGACAGACAGACAGACAGACAGACAGACAGACAGACAGACAGACAGACAGACAGACAGACAGACAGACAGACAGACAGACAGACAGACAGACAGACAGACAGACAGACAGACAGACAGACAGACAGACAGACAGACAGACAGACAGACAGACAGACAGACAGACAGACAGACAGACAGACAGACAGACAGACAGACAGACAGACAGACAGACAGACAGACAGACAGACAGACAGACAGACAGACAGACAGACAGACAGACAGACAGACAGACAGACAGACAGACAGACAGACAGACAAAATCATCTGAAACGCAAAGATATATAAAAAATTTTGAAATCGGAGCAACTTTTTTTTCTCGAAAAAATTAGGATCACCATAGCTCACACTACTATAGTATAGTATATGTGTGAGCTAAAATTCAAA